>BLSH010235833.1:1536651-1547243 GCA_018402905.1 Glandirana rugosa | reverse complement strand
TAAGACCTGCGTTTACATGATAAATCGTGTTTAAATATAATAAAAAATATTGCGATTAGACAGGGAGTGTGGTCGTCGTCCTTGGAGAGGGATGTGATCAGACTCTACTAAAATATTGCGATTAGACAGGGAGTGTGGTCATCGTCCTTGGAGAGGGATGTGATCATACTCTACTAAAATATTGCGATTAGACGGGGAGTGTGGTCGTCGTCCTTGGAGAGGGATGTGGTCATACTCTACTAAAATATTGTGATTAGACAGGGAGTGTGATCGTCGTCCTTGGAGAGGGATGTGGTCATGCTCTACTAAAATATTACGATTAGACAGGGAGTGTGGTCGTCGTCGTAGGAGAGGGATATGATCATACTCTACTAAAATATTGTGATTAGACAGGGAGTGTGGTCGTCGTCCTTGGAGAGGGATATGATCATACTCTACTAAAAGCTTTCGATTAGACAGGGAGTGTGGTCGTCGTCCTAGGAGAGGGATATGATCATACTCTACTAAAAGCTTTCGATTAGACAGGGAGTGTCATCGTCGTCCTAGGAGAGGTATATGATCATACTCTACTACACTGTACGTCGTGATGCACTGAGGTCGGAGGGACAGATTAGCGTTATAAAAAATAATATAAATTTGTGCTAAATAGTACATTTGCGTCCAGAATGAGGAGAGCGTCAAATAAGGGACGTGGTCGTGGTGCTGCTGATGCTGCTGGTGGTTCGTGAAGCTCTTGTTGCAAGGAGAGAACAAGGTCGATCTGTGCCAGCTACAAGCACAAGTGAAACACCTTCCTCAGGTGCGAGTAGCCGACAGAACCTTCAACGTTATATGGTAGGCCCGAATGCCGCTCAACGAATGGTGAGGCCAGAACAAGTACAGGCGATAGTAGATTGGGTGGCAGACAATGCCTCCAGTTCCTTCATATTGTCTCCCACCCGGTCCCTTGCTGAAAGCTCAGAGTTGGCACCTGAACCCCATGGCCATCTGTCTTTCACCTCAGCCCCTTGTAAATCAGCCAAGCAGTCTGAGCCCCAAGTCATGCAGCAGTCTCTTATGCTTTTTGATGACTCTGCTGGTGTGCATTCCGTGGGCCATCCACATAGCCCTGCCCCAGAAGTGGAAGACATTGAGTGCACCGATGCCCAATCACTTCGGTTTCAGGATGAGGACATGGAAACACCACCGCAGCACATCTCTGATGATGACGAAACACAGGTGCCAACTGCTGCGGCTTTCTACAGTGTGCAGACTGACAAGGAGGGCAGTGGTGAAGAGTGGGTGGAAGATGATGTGGAGGATGATGAGGTCCTAGACCCCACATGGAATGAAGGTCATGTGAGTGACGTGTGCAGTTTGGAGGAAGTGGTGGTGGCCAGACAGAGGCACCAGCACAGCAAAAGAGGAAGCAGGTTGCAAAAGCGGAGAGACCATCCCCTAGACAGTACGCCTGCTACTACCCACCACACCCAGGGATCTAGCACACCAAAGGCAGCTCAAAGGAAATCCCTGGCGTGGCAGTTCTTCAGACAATGTACTGACGACAAGACACGAGTGGTTTGTACGCTGTGCAATCAGAGCCTGAAGCGAGGCATAAATGTTCTAAACCTGAGCACAACCTGCATGACTAGGCATTTACATGCAAAGCACAAGCTGCAGTGGAATAAGCACCTCAAAATCCAAGAAAGGTCTCGGGCTCCTCCTGCTTCCTTTTCTGCTACTGCCTCAGCCTCTACCTCCACCTCTACAGTGCCAGTGTCACCTGCCACCCAGCAAACAGATGATGTGACAGCAACGCCACCATGACCGCTACTGTCCCCAAGCATTTCCACACGGTCCCATGGAAGCTTACAGCTGTCCATCTCCCAAACACTGGAGGGAAAGAGGAAGTACCCTCCTACACACTCGCGATCCCTGGCCCTGAATGCCAGCATTTCAAAATTCCTGGCCTTTGAAATGCTGTCATTCCATCTGGTGGACACGGACTGTTTTAAAAACCTGATGGTGGTGGCTGTCCCACAGTACGTGGTTCCCAGCCGGGTTTCCAGACGAGCCATCCCTTCCCTGCACAAACAAGTCGGGGACAAGATCAAGTGTGCACTGCGCAACGCCATCTGTGGCAAGGTCCACATAACCACTGATACGTGGACCAGTAAGCACGAGCAGGTATGCTATATCTCGCTAACTGCACACTGGGCAAATGTAGTGGCGGGTGGGCCTGAGGCGGATAGCAGTTTGGCGCATGTCCTTCCGCCACCGAGGATTGCAGGGCATTTCTCTTTGCCTCCTGGTGCCTCCTCCTCCTACTCTGCTTCCTCCTCCTCTACCACCTACTCATCCGGTCAGCGTAACAACTTCACCACCAAGTTCAGCACATCCAGGGGGCAACGACAGCAGGCTGTTTTAAAACTGATATGTTTGGGGGATAAACCCCACACTGCGCAGGAGCTGTGGACAGGCATTGAACAACAGACCGATGAGTGGTTGTTGCCACTGAGCCTCAAGCCCGGCCTGGTGGTGTGCGATAATGGGTGAAATCTCGTAGCAGCTCTGGGCCTAGCCGATTTGACGCACATCCCTTGCCTGGCGCATGTGCTGAATTTGGTGGTGCAGAAATGTATAAAAAACTACCCGGATATGTCAGAGCTGCTGCAGAAAGTGCGGGCCGTCTGTGCGCGCTTTCGGCGTTCTCACCCTGCTGCTGCTCGCCTGTCTGCGCTGCAGCGGAACTTCAGCCTTCCCGCTCACCACCTCCTATGCCACATGCCCACAAGGTGGAAATCCACCTTGCACATGCTGGAGAGACGGCGAACAGCAGCAGGCAATAGTGGAGTTTCAGCTGCAGCACACACGGGTCACTCGCTCTGCGGAACAGCACCCCTTCACCTCCAATGAATGGGCCTCCATGCGAGACCTGTGTACCATATTGCGGTGTTTCGAGTACTCCACCAACATGGCCAGTACCGATGACGCTGTTCTCAGCGTTACTATCCCACTTGTATGTCTCCTTGAAAAAACACTTCGGGCGATGATGGAAGAGGATGTGGCACAGGAGGAAGAGGAGGAGGAAGAGGGGTCATTTCCATGGTTATCAGGCCAGTCATTCACAAGTGGCTTGGGGTGTGGGTTCCTGCACCAGGCCAGGTCAGGTAAAAAAAATTTAAGCCAGGGCACAGTTCTGGGGGATGAGGAGGACGAGGATGATGAGGAGGAAAAGGAACTGTGTTCACAGCAGGGTGGCACCCAACGCAGCTCGTGGGCATCACTGGAGCGTGGCTGGGGGGGATACAGAGGACACAGATGATACACCTCCAACAGAGGACAGCTTGTCTTTGCCTCTGGGCATCCTGGCACACATGAGCGACTACATGCTGCAGTGCCTGCGCAATGACAGCCGAGTTGCCCACATTGTAACTTGTGCTGATTACTGGGTGGCCACTCTGCTGGATCCCTGTTACAAGGACAACGGGCCGTCCTTAATTCCCTCACTGGAACGTGATCGGAAGATGCGTGACTACAAGCGCACACTGGTAGACGCGCTGCAGAGGGCATTCCCAAATGACACCGGGGGCTCAGTGGAAGCACAAGACGAAGGCAGAGGAGGAGGAAGAGGTCGCCAACGCAGCTGTGGCACCGCCAGCACCTCAGAAGGCAGGGTTAGCATGGCCGAAATGTGGAAAAGCTTTGTCAGCAGCATGCCACAACAAACAGCACCACCAGCTGACAGGCAACGTCTTAGCAGGAGGCAGCATTTCAGCAACATGGTGGAACAGTATGTGTGCACACGCCTACACGTATTGACTGATGGGTCTGCACCATTCAACTTCTGGGTCTCCAAATTGGGCACATGGCCTGAGCTTGCCCATATGCCTTGGAGGTGCTGGCCTGCCCTGCAGCCAGTGTATTGTCTGAACGTGCAGCCAACGTGGACAAGCTAACGTTTATTAAAATGAACCAGGCATGGATCCCACAAGACCTGTCTGTACCTTGTGCAGAATAGACATTTATACCTGCCTCACACAGCCATTGGTATACTTAAGTGAACTTAGTCTTTTTTTTTTTTAATATGTCTCAATATTTTGGGGGCTACCCCAATTAGAAAAAAAACAAAAACAAACAAAAAACAGTGTTGGCTACCTCCTCCACCACCGCCACTTCCACTACCTACTTATTTTTTACCCCATTTTGCTTCCTTTTGCAGCCCTCTAGCCCTTTCCAGGACTTTTTTAGAGCCATTTTTGTGCCCAAAAGTTCGGGTTACCATTGACTTCAATGGGGTTCGGGGTCAAGTTCAGGTCAAGATCGGGGTCGAACTCAAACTTTTTCGTGAAGTTCGGCCGAACCCGCCCGAACCCAAACATCCAGGTGTCCACTCAACTTAAAATTACACAATCTGGTTTACCACCTCTTGACCAAACTTTCCCTTCTTCTTCCCAAGAATCCTATGATGCCAACATCCTTCATTCTCTCACTAGACCCTTTCTCTCTAATCCTTCACAGAACCCTTTTCTGGACTTCCTTGTATAATACAGTGTGTTTCAAAAAGAATGTCCCGGTTTTAAAACCTTATATCTGTGCAACCACGCACTACTAATGAATGAAACCCGTGCTAGTTGAACGGGCATGGCCTAAAATTTCAAATGACGGCTGCTAGATACTACTAAGAGTATCAAATAGACGCTAACCTCATTCGTTAACAAGATGGCATCTATGTCACAGAAGGCATTTTGTGTTCTCCAATTTAGCAAGTCTGAGTCTGTAATAACGATGTAGCATGCCTTTTGACAGCATTTCGGGATTGATCCACCAGTGGCAATAAACATTTGTCGTTGGTATAAACAATCTGAAGAATCGGGGTGTTTAGGGGGAAAAGTCCAGGGTGACCACGCACTTTAGAGAAAAATGTGCAAAAAACGCAAGAGGCTTTCCAACGAAATCTGCATAAGTCCGCTCGTCATACTAGCCGAGAGCTTGTGATCCCTCATATGACTGTTTGGAGTGTGTTAATACAAGGTTTGCTTCTCAGGCCATAGCAATTGCCACTGGTGCAAGCGCTTTGTGTAAGAAGAAAATGTTTAGATTTCTGTCATATGCAGATTCTTACCACGGTTGATTTTTAATGATGAAGCAACGTTTTATCGAACACTCTCAGATGCGTCGGAGACAAATTCAGATATCGTCTTGATGTTTTCCGTGCTGCAGGTGGAGGGCACCTAGAGCATTTATAATATGGTGAATGAAACCCGAGGACTTAAAGCAGAGTTACACCCAGAATTTTTTTTTTACATCATTCAAGTCCTTTGATATATGTACACACCTTTGAAGGAAAAAAAAATGTCATACTCAGCCTAAGTCGCTTGTTGCTAGGTGGTCTCTGTAATCTGCCCCTATTATGTCCTAGGCTCTTCTCCTCACTTCCTGCTTCCCCTGGCCTCCTGGGAGATGTGACTCATCATTTCCCAGGAGTCAGTGGGCTTCCCTGTACTGTAAAATCGTGTTATTTCCAGACAGGAAATGACGTGATTTAAGGCAGACCGAGATCGAGGAGTGCATGATGGTTACCCACCATGCACTTCTTTCAGGAAGAGATGCCAGGAGACTACAGATGGGCTTCGGATGCCCTAACCTAAAATGGAAAAGTCCAGCAGTGAGAGAAACGAAATTGTGAGTAAAAAATACATGTAATTACTAGGCGGTTTGAAAGTAAGAAAACAAAAGGTTACATCTATTTAGTATTAAAAGAGTGGATGCCAAAAAAATTTCTGGGTGGAATTCCGCTTTAGGGGTCCTTTCACATGGGCTTGTCCATGTATGGACTCCGCTTTGCTCAGCAGGAATCGATCCATTGTTTCCCGCTGAGCGGGCAGATAACAGGTCCATCTCCGCTCACTGTGTGGAGATGGACCTCTCAAAGCCCCGCTGTCCTCTATGGAGGTTAGATGAAAATGGACCGCCTGTCCATTTTCATCTGATCCTGTCCATGAAGTCCAGACGGATGGAAAATAGGGTTTCCATCTGTCTGGATTTCACGGACAGGATCGGATCGGATATCGGCAGATGTCAGTGGACATGTCACCGCTGACATCTGCCGCTCCATAGAGGTTCATGGAGCATCCGATCAGTTCCGTCTGAAAAACTGACAGGCGACCTGATCGGAACGCCCATGTGAAAGGGCCCTAATAGTTTGTAATTTTATTTATTTATTCATTTTAGGTACTTATAAAGCGGCGTCAATTTACGCAGAGCTTTACATATATATTGTACATTCACATCAGTCCCTATCCTCAAGGAGCTTACAATCTAAGGTACCTACAGTATCTCACATTCATACATACACATACTAGGGCCAATTTAGACAGGATCTAATTTACCCGCCAGCATTTGTTTGGTGTGTGGGAGGAAACCGGAGTACCCGGAGGAAACCCATGCAGGCACAGGGAGAACATGCAAACTCCAGGCAGGTAGTGTTGTGGTTGGGAATTGAACCAGTGACCCTTTTGTTATGTAACTGCAACAAATTTTCATTATTAACCACTTGACCTCCCCTTCATGACCTGGCCATTTTTTGCAACATGGCACTGCGTTATTTTAACTGACAATTGCGCAGTTGTGTGACACTATACTCAAATAAAATGTATGTCCTTTTTTCACGCAAATAGAGATTTCTTTTGGTGGTATTTGATCACGTCTGCTGTTTTTATTTTTTGCGCTATAAACAAAAAAAAAACATTTTTACTTTCTGCTATAAAAAAAATCCAGTAAAAAATTTAAAAAATCGAATTTCTTCATCAATTTAGGCCAATGTGTATTATGTTACATATTTTTGGGGGAAAGAAAATCCTAATAAACGTATATTGATGGGTTTGCGCAAAAGTTATAGCGTCTATAAACTATATAATATTTTTTTTTATTTTTAGTTTTACTAGTAATAGCGTCGATCAGCGACTAAGGGCTGGCTCACACTGGTGCGATGCGAGAACCCTGTGAATCCACTGCGGATTCCCACATCGCACCTGACTCGCAGGCAGTTCATACTGCACTATGCGAACCCCTGGGAGTGTCAATAGAAAGCTAATGACACCCCCAAATCAGTTCGCATATCGCACTGCGAACTGCAAATTTAGACAGGAATTGGATCGCATGGGTGTGAACACCCATGCAATCAGATTCTACTGCGGACCAAAAAAAGGGTCCTGTGCGAGTTTGGTCCGAAAGCGATGTGATTTCAGCCATATTATCTGTATGGCTGAAATCACATCTCACAGAGATCGCATGTGATTTGCACTGCAGTGCGTTGTGAATCACATCCGATATCGGACATCGCACCAGTGTGAACCGGCCCTTATAGCAGTACTGCAATATTGCGTTGGACAAACCAGACACTGATATTTTTTTGGAACCAGTGACACCAATACAGTGATCAGTGCTAAAAATATGCACTGTCACTGTACTGATAACACTGGCTGGGAAGGGGTAAACATCAAGGGCGATCAAAGGGTTAAATGTGTGCCTAGCTAGTTTTTTAGTAAACTGTGGGAGGTGCTTGTATTAGGGGAAGGCAAATATCCAGTACCCTGCTTTGCAGGAACACAGGACCAATGCCTTTCCTACTGACAGGACAGCAATCAGCCTTGTTTACATAGGCAGACTGCCATTCTACCTGTGTAATGAACGATCACCAGGTGCAGGCGAACATCGAGTCCGCAGGATCCAGTGATCAGCTCCCACTGTGTATAATGACAGCAGAAGCGGGCTGCCGCCAGCGTGCCTGCGCGCCCCCAACCCAGAAGTGCTGGATCACGCACTAGGTACGCGATCCAGTGCAGTAAAGCCTCCTTGCGACCAAATATCTAAGTGATTCGGTCGTGCAAACGGTTAAATATAACTATATGAAATCGGGTCATTCTTTTTGAAACAGACTACTTTCTTATTATTTTACTAATGGTTGCCCCAAGCAATACTCATAATCATAATTATTATTAAATGCCTAAGGCACCAACCAGTCTCATAATTACTGCAATGTGCACATGTAATTGTTTCCTATTTGCGTTGCAACCTTTGTATTCCTTGCTTTGAAAAATGACTTTCTTGGAAAATGTACTAATAAAAGACTGAACATAAAAAAAACAAAAAGTGTGAACAAGACAAAGGGGAGCTTTGAATTTCTGAGACGATCACTGGGTTATTTTTGAACTTATTGAACAGATATATTGTAACAAAATCATTTCAATGGCGTATTTATAACAGGCCAAAAAGTAGCAAAAAAGAGAAACTTGTTTTTAGATTTTATATTCATTAAAACTGTGCTATGACATTTTTTCATCATTTGAAAGATGTCTGAACAATAAAAGATAGTCATTGATGGGTTTGATAGCCTTGTTTTTTTTATTAAGAACAAATGATAATGTACATTTACTGTAACTCCATTTGACAATGTATTCAGATTCATTCTCAGATGATAAAAGCCGACAGTTTAGAGGATGACCTCTTGGAAAGTTATTTACCAAAAACCATATGACCAAGTGAGCCATTGTTCCTAACGAGCCATAATGAAGATGAAGACTTGAGGCTAAATAGACAGGGTCACATGTTATGTCTAATAGTAAATCTTCATTAGAAGTTGAAAAGTTCAGCAAAAAACTCTAGTGGTCACGTGCAAGGATGAGCATTAGAAAAGATAGGGACTGGAAAGGTCCTGGCCATGACAGGAGTGACCGGATTAAGGCTGAATTCCAAACAACCACTGATGAAACAAATATAAGGGTATTTCAATTATAGACTGTAGAAGGAATACAATGGAAAGTGATGTCTATCAACCCCAGCCTGGTGATTGGACAGTGTAAAAACAGCAACAGACTAAGGAGGTAATCTTTCTGCTGAACACTCCAGCCAAACACATTTTCTCAGAGAGAAGCTCAGGATTTTTATTGTCTGAGGGATTCAATTCAAGGTGCATGTGTAATAGAAAAAAATTAGATTGAAGGGTTGCAGCCAAATTGGGATAACACCTACTTTACTTTTGTTTACAAGGGGGGAACACAGGAAAGGCAAGTATGAGTGGGTCAGATGTTGGGCTTTAAAGACACTTTTAAAAGTCATAAAAAAGGATGCTCTTCTTATTACAGTTATTTTCGGGTTGCCTGATGAAGCTGTTGGCGAAACGCGTAGTGATCCTTTGACGCTAACATATCCTTTCGCTGGTTTGGCCCTTTACCACCAAGGACTTTGACATTTCCTTCATGTATTATACCATGTATGGGCCCTGCAGACATTCTTTTCTTGTTTAGCTCTCCATGCATTTGCATCTTCGATTGCATCCATTTTATATATTCATGTTTTGTTATGTTTGTTCTATTTTTTTTTTTTTCCTTTTGCTACACATTTTAATGATATGGAATAAACATGGTTTTTAACTATATGCTAGTCTCATAGTTTTTCCTGTTTGGGATATTAGTGGCAGTCTTCAAAGTCCGCCGTTTTCTTTTTTCTTTTGCTTTAAAGACACTTGGCATGGTGTACAATTAGACATAGCATACCTGCACTTTAATGCTCACTTACCCTCTAGTGTGACCTCCTCCAGATCTCCGGGCCCCACAGTCCATGGCTGCTGGCATCTTCTACTGGTCTGGAGTTACATTGTCCCAGGATTGTTCCATTATTAGAATCTCACACAAGCTGGGAATAAGCTAGGGGTGCAGAAGGCACAGGCAGTGTACAAAAAAATAGCAGCAAGAGAAAATACATTTTTTGCCAGTAGTGTCACTACTGCCGAAAAACTCCAAAGCTTGCAATACATGTTAAGATTTCTCTCAACCAGCTCTACAGGCTGAGTGAGAGAAATCTCTTGTTAACCCCATCCATGTGAAATCACTTGTTACCCCAATAAATGTTAAACCGCATGGATGAATGAATCTGCAGTGCTGGCTTTTGTATTTTGACCACTGGCAACTGCAGCTGTCAGAATACCCAAACAGTGCGTCTAAATGCAAGGAAGGTTCATTTTGGCTGGTTCCTGCTAAATCAGATGAAATTCCTACCATGGGTGGCCCTGTTCATCAGTGTATGGCCAGCTTAAAGCGGAGCTCCACCCAAAAGGGGAAGCTCCTCTTGTTCGCACCCCCCCCCCCCCTCCACTGCCACATTTGCCACTTTTTGGGAGGGAAGGGGAGCAGTAACCTGATTTTAACAGGTACCCACTCCCACTTCCGGGTAAGATCGCTGCGGCGATCTCCGAGCATTTCCAACCCCTCCTCCTGCCCCCCACCCCCTGCTGCCTTCTGGGGGACACACAGGTCCCAGAAAATGGCGGGACCATTCAGAAAGAGCAGCAAGACTCGTGTATATGCAGTAGGAAACCGACTGTGAAGCTTGAAGGCTTCAATGCCAGTTTCCCATACAATGCCAGTGCCTGCACCCCAAACCAATTGAATGATTGAAGAATCGGCTAGGGGTGCTGACATCGCCGGATCTCTGGACAGGTTAGGGTCCTTAAGTCAGCATCTATAGTATTTGTAGCTGTGGCTTTTATTTTATTTTTCCAGATTGTCAAATTTTTGGCTGTTAGAAAAATTCCTGGTCTACATACTGTCGTC
>BLSH010235833.1:1519008-1530832 GCA_018402905.1 Glandirana rugosa | reverse complement strand
AAACTGTAACTAGTGAAAAGTAACGTGTCACATACCGGTGGTTACCTCAAACCTATTTCATATTTCACATCTGTTGCTATATATTCCTTGTTTTTAAAGGGAGAGTTTGATCATTTGATTGCACTATTTGATGGAGCATACGTACATTTAATCAGACCTCCGTTTAGTGTATGTAAACTCCATTGGTGGCCATACACTGTGCAATGAAAAGTGATCAATGTCAAATTCCAAGTTTCGCACGAACCTAAGCCAATCAGTGGTGGCAGGAACAAAATCAATTGTATGGTGTCACCCATTTGTGTTTTTTATTGTCACTTTCGTGAATCACAATAAACATGTAAATAGGAATGTAACTGTGAATGGGGTATAAGGGCAGAAAACGAAAATATTTTTGTAGTGAGCTGTCAGCGCTGCTCTTAAATTTCAGATATCAGCCCTGCCCTCTGTGGTCTATAGAACACCTTCTCACTATGTTATGGAGATAAAGCGAGAGGGAGGTGTTCTGTAGTCTCACCACACTTCTTGTCCTGGGGGGGGGGGCATGCTGCTACTATACAGTAAGTGTTGTCGCAATAGGACAGGAAGGCACCTTTTTGAAGACTACAGACACCTACCCCTTATAATATGGGGATATGGAGAGGAGATTGTAATTCTGTCCTAGGGTGACAAAACTGCTCCTCCCTAGGTTCAGTACAGTAACTGTTCTCAATCCTAGGATTCTAGGGCAGCCCTAGAAGTGTTAGTGGCAGAATTACAAGATGCAAATAAAAGTATAAAAAGCCTTAATAAAGAAAATGAATGCAACTAATCCAGCATATAGTGAATTATATTGCATTTTTTGTTGGATTTGGACACACTTTAAGCATAGATGACTTTTTATTTTACAAAAATAATATACACAGCATTTGACATCAGTCATGATGCATTTCCTGGGTTACTCATCACGAATTCATTAATGACTGTTATACTAAAAAGCGCAACCTTAAAAAAAGTAAACGCCATGTGTGTTTGTTTGTAATATATGTAAGGGTCGCATTCTGTTAACCAGACTTCAGCAAGTTTATGGGCATGTGTTTCTTTTAAAGGCGCAGACTCAAGACATTTCTTTTGAAGTTCTTGCTAATTAGTCTGCAGGATTTTAGAAGGCAAATGACCCCCTCCTGTTTGTGGTGCCCATGATGTCATACCTTTGCCTTTTGATCCCACCCTAAAAGCAACACCTCCTGCTGGTAGTAAAAAACCCATATATATCTTGTACAAATAGAAAACACATTTTCCTTCTGTCCTGAAGCTGTCATGCCTGTTTGCTTTACTGTGAGCAAAACATATGGGTCTCCTGGTGGTGCTAAATGCCTAAGTGAGGCTAAGTCTAGCACGGGTATATTCTGCAAGTCAATGGGCCAGCCATGGAGCCAGTATCTAGAACAGCCTTTCTCGACCTTTTCAACACCGAGGAACCCTTGAAATAATTCTCTGGTCTCGGGGAACCCCTGCTAAAAATAACAATATTTACAGCTCATGATACATTAGTGTGATGGTCAATGGGAAGAATGCTCCTTACACTTGTGGTCATTGAGAAGAATTACCCCCTTACAGATAGCTAAAAAGATCAGTGGTATCATTGGGAATTTATCTGAGAGGTAGAAATTGACCATTGCTCAAGGAACCCCTAGCAACCTCTGAAGGAACCCTGGTTGAGAAACCCTGATCTAGACACTATCTTTAAGGTGACCAGTCTTGTTGATAAGCCAAGGAGATTGTGACAGCTATGAGGATTTCAATTGAATGGACTGTTAGGTCCAAGCAGCATGAGTGATGAAATACTCAGTCCCTTTCTTCAGAGAAAAGTAAATGATTGCGAAAATATATCTACTAAGATTCATTGATGATGTTCTTGGAGGCATCATCAAGTAAATGACTTGGATATGGAACCATTATTGGGATCGTAATATAAAGCTGGCCATGGATTGGTAGAATTTAGAATGAAAATTCTTGTATGAAAAGCTATGGGCCCCATGGTTAGAAGTCCCTGGGCTAGCCCCATTGGACCTGATCATGGACAGGCTACTGAGGCTTAATGTTGGTTGATGGCTTATGGCGAAATGGGATTCTATTGATTATTTCCATGGCGCACGTTATGTAGAAATTGCCCTTACTAGCATTGACTGGTTTCTGTACAAAAAGTGAAGGTACTGTTTGGCATTGGTATTTTATGTTTGTTTTCTTGGATAAAAAAAAAGAATGACATTTCTTAGGAAAAGAATGTTCTATAAAAAAAAAAGGTAATTTATTTTTTCTAAGCATTAGTGGGTCAAATCGACTTTAGTTTTAGACCACAGGGAAATTTTGGGAGCCGGATGGAAAAAAAATTCAAACAAATTGCTAACCATGTATGTTATATATATATATTATATATAGTATGTACACACTATAAGAAAATCGGACAAAGGAACGTCCAGTTATTCTCGATGTTTCACAGGAGGTGGAGACTGAGGATGTTACCAATCGTATGAAAACTCTTGAACGACAAATGCTTTTTTTTTGTTTTAATCTTTCTCATCATGCACAGTCTTTCATATCTGATTTTTCTTGTATGAAAACATTATTTCTGTTCATGTATGAGAAAAAAATTAGTTTGTCCCTTTTGGAAATTTTCATTTGAGTCTGAATCATATGTCGAAAGATCGCGGCTCAAACTATGGGGGATCGGATGAACACGGGCCATCTGTCCGCGTTCACCCGATCCGCCAGACGGATGGAAAATAGGGTTTAGCGGATCGGATGTTAAGGGACATGTCACCGCTGACATCCGTCGCTCAATAGAGGACAATGGAGCATCCATTCAGGTCCGCCTAAAAAACTGACAGGTAGACCTGAGCTCATGTGAAAGGACCCTAAATCTTTCCAAAATCTGAAACCAGAGAGTGCACAATCTGGTGCAGCTCTGCATGGTAGCCAATCAGCTACAGTTTTTTAAATTACCCTTTGAATATAAAACCTGGAAACTGATTGGCTTATATGTAGAGCTGCACCAGATTTTGCCCTCTCCAGTTTTGAGCAAATCAACCCCACAAAATCTTCCGAACAATATTCAGATGTTCTGAGAATGTTCCAAGAATTTTCTTCCAAATCTTCCAAAGACTCTTCCTAAGAATTTTTGAAATTCTATCCATCTATGGCCAGCTTAAAGTGTTTGTTACCCCAACCCTTCATACTCCTGATATGTGCCTGCTGTACCATGTACTTGTATGAAAGTCTCCTGTTCTCTTTGTATTGCTTCCTTTATGTGAAATCCCTGGTGTTCCTGCCAGTCCCTCTGCTTTCCTACTAAAAACTGACCACACTAAGCAGGAGAGCACACCGGTCAGTTCTCTAGCTATGCTGGGAACTCAGTATGCTCTCCTCCAATGATCAGATTTGTCCTGACATGCCCCCGCTGTACAGCCATTCACTGGGAAACTCAGTGTTTTGCTGCTTCTCCTCCCCCAGCTTTTATGCAGCTGAGAACACAGGGAGTGTGATCACTTTATAAAAAAGGAATATAGATACATTATAAATATATTTATTTTTATATCCACACAAAAATGTTTTTGCCTTTCATTTCTATTTTAAACTGAATGGGTTGTTTTACATGGTGATCGCTTACAATGACTTTAAGTGAAAGAGTAGAACAATATGCAGCAGCCAATTAGCACTCATCCCATTATACACATGGTAGTGGTTTCAACCATATGGGACATGGAAATGGAAGGAGATCATTACCTTGATTTAAACCCTGCCTAAAAAAATGTGATCACTTTTGTTGAAACTGCTATAGTCTTTCTGGTTTCAGTCAAACGTTTCCAATATCTCATATTAATTCTGTCCTTTTATAGCCCAGTTCAATCAATGATGGGTGGTAGGTGGCTTGTTTTCAGGCAACCCCTGAAAATTCCCAGTCAATGTTTAAAAACCATCTGAACATTTCTTCGTGTAAAGTCCGCTTTATAGCCTGCGCTGCTCTAGAGTGATAAAAGGTGAAATCTGATTGGTTAGTGCATTGTTCTTCATCACTTTATGCCAAGGTTTGGATTGGTTAGTCACTCTATTCTTTGTGTTGCTTGTCTGAGGACATTTATGTGTGTTTGTAAGCCTCTCTATTCCCAGCAGAGGATGGGGCGCAGCTTGTCACATCATTTTTGTGTGCCTCATCTGAACCAAGGGAAAAATAATACCGTAACAGATTGTAGATCATCCTCCAAGTATAAATCTGTCAGCAGGCCTGGAGGGGTTACCTAATTCGGCATCCATCTGGTCCACAGGCCATCGCTAGCTCTTAGCATGGCTAATTGGCGTTAGGTGAAGTCTTTAACTTCACTTTAGCTGTCCAACTTTGTTCTGCCACGTTGCCCTTTTGTATGGTAGCAGATGGTGGCAGCGCCTCTCACTTTACCTGGCCCCTCTCCTCCATGCATGTCAGTGACAGGTCTGGCATGAAAAGAATGGTAGAAAATGTTTAGCAGATGTGCTTACATCGCATTCCTCTGTTTAGATTTTAACAAGCATTTATCATCGCTACTTCTGTAAAAATATGGTATGTTCCTGCTATATTGCTCAGATTTCAGTTCTTGCAATGTGGAATTTTTAAAATTTGCTTTAATTTTTCTTCTAGTTGTATTTTCCATTTCTTGTGTTTGATTGTGGCAATGTATCGAAAGCTTTCACAGGGCTGGTTTACAAAAAAAAGACTTACTGTTTAAATAAGTGTTCAATAGTATTTCATTAGGGAGCCCAGTGCTGATGCTATTCAGCAGTTTGTCCACTAGGGGCATTGTTTCTTTCCACTTGTTTAATTTTTAGTATACAATGTTTCCTTTTCTTATAATAACAAATCATAAAGTAACAAAAAAGATATGACTTATGCTGCCCATACACTATATGAAAAATCGGCCAAACCCATTTTTGAAAAGGGAACAATCGGCTGTGAGAGCAAACGATAGTGCTATCACATAATGACCGATAAATCGTTCAATGGACATACATGAATTTGTTTTTTTCACATATACCTAGTGCAAACAGTTTGGACGGGAAACACATTAACCTTTCGATTTATCGTTCGTTCAGCCGAAAATTTCCAAACTTGTCCCTCGTTTTTTTTTGCCTCAAAAACATCCCAACCAATTACCGATTTGTGCCAATTAACTGACCCAAAAACCCACAAACTGTCCAAATGACCGATTTTAACCCTTTTTTGTATAGCGTATGGCCAACATTACAGCGGGTTCACACAGGGGTGATCTGACTTCAGGCGCGACTTTGCTAGGCGATTTGAACGTGACATCAGCACGACTTAAAGCGACCTCCATGCCAGGCAACTTTGCCTGTGGCCAATCAGAGAAGGGAGGGAGGGGGTTGCCTTGGTTATTCGGGGGGAGTAACTCGTGTAAATTATTTTCTTTTTCCTGTAAAGTCGCTTCAATCTAGATGGGGGATCCGACTTGGAGGTGACTTCCATTCAATTCTATGGGCACAAGTTGGATAGAAGTCGCCTTGAAATAGTACAGGAACCCTTTCTGAAGTCAGAGCGACTTCAGTAATGTACATTAAGACGGCTCTCATTCACTTCAATGGGATTTCTTATGTCAAGCGACTCGGGGCTACACAAGTCTGATCCCAAGTCCCTGTAGTGTGAACCGAGCCTCAGTGACTTCCATGGATGTTTGATGCTTATATCAGTCTAATCCTCTTTTTTCCAAATGCAAAATTATAATTCCTTTCTGACTAATTGGCTCTTATGTGTATATAATTCCACAGCAGTCAATGAGTAATATAGGATCAGACAACAGCAGCTTTGTTTAACTGTTCAGACCAATTTGGTGAATAAAACTTGTTTTAAAGGAAACGTGCTGTAGGAAATTCAGAAGCCACCAATGGGGACCTCCTTCTGAAATTACCAGTTCTTTCCTCCTTTTGGCTTTAGTACGTTGAGTCACTGACTGATAACAAGCATGCACCTAGAAAAGTCAGAGGAACAGCTGATCTATGTACATATTTCAAATCTGTGAAATAAAGTTTGATGCCTTTGGATCAACACACCAACCAGGCTATAAAAGTAGAGCTTGGCAATGGCAGTCAGTTACCTTTAATTGTTTAGGTTTCTTCTAAGCCGGCCATACGCACAGCAAATTTTTTTCCTGCAACCATGGGTTGCAGGAAAGAAGTTTGCTTGATTCCCCCCCCCCCCTCCATCAACAAGGACAGTGTTGACAGGGGAATACGTCCTGCTGGGCCATTGTCTTTCCCCGGCAGGGTGGGGGCAGGGGAATTATAGCTAACGGCTATAGCTGTCAATAGCGATAATTGCAAGGCAATCCGGCAGGCTGGTTGGACTCAAGTTGATCGCTCAACCTTAGTACATTAAGCCTGACCATTAACAATTCGAACCGTGTATGGCCGACCTAGCACTCATTAAATTCTTGTGAGTTTCTTCTAATCTTAATTACTATTACTGTACTGTGTCATCTTGTCTATCTAAATGGGTTAGTTGTGTAGTGCAGCCTTTTTCAACCAGGGTGCCTTGAGATATCGTCTGGGATGCCTTGGCAAAATGCCTATAAATTGATAAAAAATTCTATACAAGCCTGCAGTTGGATCAAGCCTGCCTTTTAGTTACACAAAGCCACAGGTTTTCATTGTCCACCATTGTGACTTTCTAGACACTGGCATCCTAACATCCAATGACCTCAGTTAATAAGGAGCATGTCTGTTCCCTCCACAGCATCCTTATTTGCCCCCCCCCTGCCCCACTCCACTCCCTCAGCACTGGGGTGGCATTAGCTGACTGAGGGAGAAGAGAAACCTTGGAATACTAGTCAGTACCAGTGTACAAAAGTGTATTTTGCTTTGGAAGAATAAATCACCTCTAACATTGGGTGTCCTACGTGTGGATGTTACTGCGTTATGTAAATCTATTAGAATAGTTTTACATTTTAGATTGGGGTGCCTCGAGACTGTCCATAATTTTAAAGGGTGACTTGACTGAAAAAAAGGTTGAGAAACACTGGTGTAGCGTAAGCACCAAGCATGCGGTTCAGTTACCATTTTGTCTATACATGCTGGTGGCCTGATGAGATCTTGTGCTTGGGAGGATAATTGGGCAGCCCATGCCATGTGTACCTGAGCCACACTCAGCCTAAACATGATCACATACCAGCCAATACTTGTCATGTATGTGTATGTATAATGTACGGTACCTATGGAGAAATGTTAGGGCTAGTTTACACTTGCTTCAAAACAAGGCACTGGACAGGCTTTGTTAAAGCTGTCTGAATGCCAAAGTTCATGTCACTAAATAAAATGGTTAGCTTACAGTCCTGTTTACACCTTGCTTCTGCTTAGTGCTTTGGTGAGGCTTCGGGGTGGGGCTTCGATGGGGCTTTGGTGGAGCTTCGGTGGGGCTTTGATGAGGCTTTGGTAGGGCTTCAAGCGAGGTTTGCCATAGACTTCTATGGAGGCTTTGAAGACGCTTTGAAGCACAACTAAAGCTACATGGGGTATAATTTTTGAAGCAAAGCAAAAGCAGGTGTGCTAAAGCCAAAGTGTTTTTTTCATGTTCAAGGAAATCTGTGCTGAGAAAATATGGAGGCTACAATGGCTGACCCCCCTCCTCCTGAAATTGTTGGCTGCCTTGCTGTCATTACTCCTCCTGAGAACCCAGGAAAACTTGACTTGTGGTTTTTCAAGAGGGGATAGGACCATGTAAAACTAAATCACTCTAAGATGCCTTTCATGTGCCGTATAGAAAAGGTGCCCATGCTACACCATTTATTATAAGTCAACACAAAGTGCACTGCAGTGTAAATGTTTGGAAGTAGTTTGAAGCTGTGAATGTGAATGGGTTCTGTTTCCAAGGTCTTACACGACATTTACATTTTCGGATACACATGTCTATTCAGGCTGAGTTCACACTAGTGTGAATTGGATGCGGATTTCCTCACATCCAATTCACATGGCAGGAGATCGTGACCGGCTCTCTATGAAGCCAGTTCACATATCCCCGTTGCGGCTCCGGAGCGGCTTGCACAGGAGGAGTCCGGTGCATCTTTGGCTCCATTTCAGGGCCAAATTCAGACAAAAATTCGGCCCCGATTCACCTGAAATAGAGAACAGGGACCCACGGACTTGCTGCAAGCCGCATCTGTGTGAACCCAGCCTCACAGCTGAATGCCAGGCTAAAAATATATTGTCTAAATACAAGAGGCATGTGTATTCTTCCAGGTCTGTGCAGTAATCCAGTGTGGAACTTTGCTTCTGTGCAGGAGATCCTGTAATAAAGACCGCTCAGTGCTGCTCTCTCTCCTTGTGCAGGGTGACTGGTCTTGTCTCCGCCCCTCCTTTTGGTTTTCTAAAAAGTTTATATTGGATGGAGCCTGATGGGCACTACTCATGGCTCTACTCTCTGCCAAAGCTATGTTCTTGTCATTGTTACTTTTACAAGGCAATATCTTAAGTATGCAAAATCATTTGCTGCACACAAAATGAATTTATAGCCTTTGATGCTATTGAGGAAAATATTGAAAGGAAAGTTTTTTGTGGCTGGAATTCGGCTCCTAAAGTAGTCTTCCACTTAGCACTATTTCTATCTGAGCGAACCCAATCACATAATACGAAGAACAAGTATTCCTGCAGCAGAATGGGCAGCCAATATTTCTGTGCATTTAATTTTTTAGTTTAGCTCATTTCATATATGCAGCCAGCCCAGATTCTGTAAGTGAGAGCAGTTTATTATCAGATTACACCGAGGATCTACACAAGTACCCAACATTAGAAAATCCATGTTCTTTTTGGACCCCAGTGATTAAAAGGAACAGAATGGAATTTTTTTTGAGAAAATGGCTTTCTAATAGCGAATGTTGTTTTCATTCTGGAAAGTCCACTCAAAAATTAAATGTTAAAAGTAAAAGTTTTTTGAGCACTTTCAGGCTAGGTTCACACCATTGCAAATTGGATATGGGTCCCCCACATCCAATTCGCAATAGCAGGAGATTGTGACCAACTCTCTATGGAGCCAGTTCACATATCTCCACCGTGGCTCCGGTGCGAATTTGCACAGGGGTCCTGTGTTCTTTTGGTCCGTTTCAGGTGCAAATTTGGGCTGAAATCAGACCTGTAACAGTGAACCAGGACGCACCGGACCCCTGCTGGGAGCCACATCTGTATTCTGTGTGAACCCAGCCTAAGGCAACATTTTTCATGTCATCCATGTGTGAGCTGATGAGAATGTATAGCCAGCTTAAAGGGGTTGTAAAGCTTAGTTATTTTTAAACATAACAAACATGTTGTACTTGCCTCCTCTGTGCAAGGGTTTTGCACAGAGTGGCCCCTGTCCTCTTCTGGGGTCCTGCTACTGCGTCCATTGACACAGACAGCAGGACTCTGTCCCACCCCCGGCTCTTGCGTCATTGGATTTGATTGATCGCAGCGGGAGCCAATGGCTCCTGTCACTATCCAATGAGGACCTGAGACACTGGCTGGTGTGCTCGTCCCCGTCGCTGGAACAATCGGGCTCAGTAAGTAAAAGGGGGCTCTGGGAGCTGCTTGACCACAGAAGGTTTTTCACCTTAATGCATTGAAAGCAAGGCGAAAAACCGCAAGGGTTTACAACACCTTTAAAGCCGGCCATAGATGGATTGGAATTCAGCTGGGTTCAGCAGGGACTGGATGGATTTCTATCCATTTATGGCCGTCTCACTTGACAGAAGTCAATCTAATAGACTTTTCACCAACTGGAGTGTTGGGAAACCTTTCATTCGATCAGTGCCTTAAAGAGGAAGTAAACCCTGATTGAGTTTACTTCCTCTATATTCCCCTGCAAAGTAGAAGCATAATGGGCTACTATGCATCGCATAGTAGCCCATTATGTGTTACTTACCTGCAAACGAAGCCTGCGATGTCCCCTGTGCAGGCAGCGTACATCTTCTGGCCTCCTTCCTTCCGGGGCACTCACCACCAGGCACGGCGCGATCTCGGTGAAGAAACGGCACAGAGGCCATTTCTTCATTGCACATGTGCCAAAATGACGTCGGCACATCTAGTACACTGTATATCTCCTAAACCGTGCAGAATAGGGAGATATCCAGGGCACCTACAGGTAAGCCTTATTATAGGCTTACCTGTAGGTTAAAGTGGTTGTCACAGGTTGACAACCCCTTTAAGGTAAGCCATAGATAATTCGATTTTGTTTCCTGCACCCACAGGTGGAAGGAAAGCAAACTGCCCATTTCCCCCATCAACATGGTGTTGATGGGGGAATCCCTCCCGCATCGCTATTGTTCTACTAGCAGGCAGCCTTCCCGGCCGGCAGAATGCAATGATTACTGCTAGGGGCTATAGCCGCTGGAAATAATAGCAAAAATATTCAATTCATCAATTCTTTAGAATGTAAGCTCTACGAGCAGGGCCCTCCTGTCCCTTCTGTATTGTAATTGTACTATCCCCCCTCTACATTGTAAAGCGCTGCGTAAACTGTTGGCACTATATAAATCATGTATAATAATAATTATAATCTATGGCTGGCTTAAAGTGGTTGTATGCCCCAAATGAAATTTTTACAGCCTTTTTTTATTTTGGCCTTATTGTAGGCTTACCGGTAGGTAAAATGAATATCCCCTAGACCTGAACGGTTTAGGAGATATTCACCTTGCATGCAGCCGCTGACGTCAGTGGCGCATGCATAGTGATGTCCCTACGAAGGCCCGGCATATCACGCCAGACCATGCCGGAAATAAGTGATGTCTCATGGGCCCTGCCACTCACAGCACCGGAGCCAAGAACCCGGAAGGAACCCCCAAGGGAAAATGTCAGCTCCCTCTGCGGGCACCGGGCGGACCTGTCGGAGCTTCGTTTTAAGGTAAGTAGTTCATAATGAGCTAGTATTTTTTTTAGAGCATACAACCGCTTTAAGACCTATGTCTGCTATTGCTGCCCGCCTGCTAAAATGCTGTCGGTCTGGCTGTAATGCTGATCTTCTGAATTCAATGTTTTCGGAGTAATTGACCTAGAAGAAGGACGCAGATTAGCAATTCTGACTTCACTTTGACTTGAGTTGCTGCTCATTCATGTTGGGTCACTGACTCCTAGCGTTGAACCCAGAGACAGGCAGCCAATTAGCCTTATCAGACTGAGAGGTCAGCAATGGCTGCCTACATATTTCTCACTTGGCAGGTTTCCTTTCTAACGGGAGAACTTTATAACATCTACCGGTAATCAGAAACTAAATACTTACGTCAGCCAGGTCACACAAGATAATATGGTCGTCTCCTTTTCCTTTGTAGACTTCAATAATAATACAAATCTTACGAAAAAACAGTGTATGTAACGTACATTCCCACCTAGACCGTAACAGACCTCGGCGATCCTCAGGTTTTCGTAACCGAGTAAAGGAAGAAGGACAGTGATCCCTCCTGTACTCATGTTCCGGGGAACAAATGGAGACGACTAGTAGGACAAGTTTCGTCGTAGGATTAAAGGTTCGGTTTTGTCTCTGTGGTGGGTTTTCGACTTACGACGATGATCAGTGTTATCCTGTATCTGTAGTACCATGGTAATTACTGCTCCGACGTATGTTTGGCTCGTCCTTGACGGAATAAGATGTGTTCACGTTTCTCGTGTGACGATGCACGGATTAATTTCTTGAATGCAATTTCCTTTGGACGGTTCACTCTTTATACATCCGTCGGTAACGACTGGAGAGTCAGACTATTCCGATTAACCGACGGACAGAGACCCAAGTTGCGATCCTCAGTCACTGGGTTGTACTTACTCGTCGTTGAGTTCAGTTTCACTT
>BLSH010235833.1:1506718-1516802 GCA_018402905.1 Glandirana rugosa | reverse complement strand
TCACCTCGCCATATCCGGTCCCTGACTTCCTGTTTCAGGTGAGCCCCCAGGGGGCCCTCAAAACACACATACACCTCCCCCCTCGCTGCCTCGGGAACACCCGTAGCCGTAGTCGGCGCTCCATCGCCCGCACCCCCAGGCACCGGGAGGGGCACTCCCGTTCCCGTAGGTCCCGCCCCCTGGGCCCCAACCGCTCCTGCGGGCGGCGGCACCCAGGCGTCCACCGGCGCGCGCTGATCCAGCACCGGAGATTCCCCCGTCACCGATGTCCCCCCTGCCGCCGCGGTCGCGACCGCCGCAGCGTGAGGGGGAGCACCAGTCAACCTAGCTGTCAGTCCCCTCCTATCAACCCCCAACAACAAGCATAAAGTATCACACATGAGAGATAGAGAATGAGGTAAGCACTCACCAGGCTGCCCGGGCTGGGCCCCCACAGCCGTTGTCCCAGACTCCACCGCTGACGACCTCTCCACCTCAGCTTCCTCAGACGTGGACCTTTCGCCCTCAGAGCGAGGGGACGATCTCCTTTGGTGTGGGCTGATGTCGACATCCCCGGGGGAGACAGGCCGCTGCAGCACCTCCCGCCTCACCGAAGGCCTCCTCCCGCGACCCGACCTCCTCCGCTTGTGCGTAGACTCCCCCACGCAGCCGCGCCTGGCCTCTTCCTCCGGACCGCCCGCACTGCGCGTGCGCCGCGTGGAAGTGCCTGCCGCTCCGCCCGACTGGCAGGCACCGCTTCTACCGCTCCCCTGCCGAGTCAGCCCCCCGGCCGGAACATCACCGGGCAGGGCCACCGCCATCCGCTCACTCCCACGTCGCCCAGGCGGGGCTGGGGACCTGGACACCGCCCGGCCCCGCCTGGTGGAGCTGCGCCCATGAAGGGGATTCCTCCCGGGGGACCGGCCCGCCATAGGCTGATCTGGCCGAGCCGGTCCACCCAGAGGGTCCGTTGCCGGGCTCCCAGGCTGGCGCCTCGCTCCCGGAGAGGCGGCCGGACTGTACCGCTCCGGCGGCCGAGACCGCCGAGCGCGTGCCGACGTCCGCCCTCCGTCGTCCGCTAGGTCTACCCCGATCTCCGCCATCCGCTCCTGTAGCCAGCCCGCGCCCCTCTGAGTCGCGGCCGCGCGGAGCTGTTGCAGCAACGAGTCGACGTCCATGAGGCCTAATCACCGCAGCAGCCGGCACAGGTCCTCCTGGGTTCACAGCTCTTCCCGCTCTGACCTGTGAGGCCCGCCCCAGCCTAATATATCTAACCCGCCCCCTTTTACCTGTACCTCCCCCATACTGCCTTAACCCTGGTATGCCCAGGCCCCCATGTCATGCGGTCCCTGCGCCTATTTCTTTCCTCTTGCTACGGGCCCTTCTTTCTATATTGTGCTTGTGAGGTTCAAGGTTTTACCCTTGGCTAGGTTTTTCAAAGGGACCAAACATTATTTTTGTATTAGAACAGTACAAATTTGTGCATTTTTAATATTAGGATTCATTTAGCTACCTCCTGTTATTCAATTTAGTTTTTTTGCATTGTGCCTGAATAATAGCAATAGCAGCTTTTTGCACCCAGTGAAAATGCATTGCAAGTAAATTGTGTTCAGAAGTCCTATTGAGGAGGAGGTGAAATTGTCAACAAAAGCAACAAAAGTTCCAACTGTGGACTGAAATTCAATTTGGGCAACCTGTGGCTTTCAGCTGCTAAACTGCCCTTTCCTTTATTTACTCACACTGAATATTTCCAATTAACAGTATAAATGTACATGAGACCATCCGCCATGTGTGTATTGTGCAGCAGACAGGCCACCTGGGTTATGTTTGGCTGCCTGGGAGACCATTACTTCCAGGTTATCAGTGGCACAGATCTGTAGAGGCTCTACACAGAGACAACTGCTGACTATTCCCTCCCCCCACTTGGCTTTTGCACAAGATGTGAACAAGTCCAGCTAGACTCGTGCAGCATCCCATCCTATAGCTTGCACTGCTTTTATGATATGGAGCAGGAGGCAAATGCCACTGCTTGTTTTGAGCTTATGGTCTTGACCTGAACACCTGTTCCATTGAATGTGGGCATAGACTGAACTTGGAAGCAAGCAGAGTGGGCCCACCATGGTGATCATTGGACAAATCACTGATGGATATCATCAACCATTTTCTCTCCCTAAAGCCTAGTACATACGGTCAGAAAATCAGCCGAAAAATACCACTTTCTAAGCGACCATACGATAGGCTGATCATTCGTGCACAGCTTTCGAGAGCCGATGACCGTTCATACAAAATAATCCAAAGGGACAAACACAACTTTTTTTTCTGGTACGATACCAGATCGTATGATTTTCATTTACTCGGTACAGTATTCGTCTGAAAAAAAAAATGGAAGAGCAAGACCATGCATGCAAAACGAAAGAATACAATACAACACATTACATCTCTTCTGAAGTTGTATTCTGCTGTATGAGAATTTGCTGCGTCCATTGACACAAACAGCTGGACTCCTGGCTCCCAAGTCACTGGATTTGATTGACAGCAGCAGGAGCCAATGGCTCCTGCTGCTATCAATCTATCCAATGAGGACCCAAGACAGCGGCTGGAGCTGCTGGGCTCATCCTCGACGCTGGAATAATCGGGTTCAGGTGGGCTGCCGCAGCACAGGTTTTATACCTTAAAAAGTTGAGATTTTACAACTCCTTTTAAGTTGAGAAACCTTTTCATTTTCAGCATGCAAAAAAAAAAAAGGATCATTTGTCCGATTTATTCTCAGTGTGTGTACGAGGAGTAAATAGCCACTAGGATCAGCCCAGTGGCTGTAACATTAGCCTGATTTTTACTGAGACCTGCATTAAAAAATGCAAATTCCTGCTTTACCATGAATGCGACCTGCTCTGGAGAACACGCTAGTGTTAAATGTTCAATGGAAAAATCACTGACTATTTTCTCTCCAAGGACTTATTTACACCACAATCCCCATAGTAAATGTGGAGTTTTGCATGAACGTTTACATGCGTTTATAGTGCATTTGTTTTTTTACGTTTTACTTGCATTTGCTATGCATTCATGTGCATCCCAGTGCAAAAAAATAAACAATGTTGTACTTCTTCTTTTTTTTTTTTTTTTTTTTTTTTTTTCAATGCATGTTCAAGCACCATAATGATGTAAAATAGGCTCATTGGAATACATTCGTTTTTCTTGCATATGCACTTGTATGCAGTTTAAAAACATGTTTGACTACATATGGTGTAAACGAGCCCTAAAAAAGGCTTGCACTCCCATTAAATAATGGAAAATCTAGATTTTCAGTGAATGAGACCCGATCTGGTGAACATGCTAGTGGTAAATGTACCCAAGTACAATCCATCAGGGCCTCTGTTAATAACGCACTATCACTTAAATCTCATAATGCCCTGATTTTCAGTTGACAAAATTTATTGCCAGAAAAAAAAAAATCTGTCTGCAACTGTATCTTGTACTACTTTTTATTTTATTCTTTAAGCTCATCCTAAATCCTGCTGATCTCTGTCATTCCTAAAATAGTTTGACAGACAGGGAAGTGGGGTGTAGTGTAAATAACCATGTGTGTGGTGCACAGGATGTCAGGATTGTCTTTCTTATTGTTTATTATCTTTGACCGCAAGGTTGACGAATATGGAAGAATGTTATAGCTGTGAGATTTCTACAGAGCTGTTTAACTTTGCAGATCAGTGCCAAGAGAAAAACATCTCCTGGATTTTTAGTTCACGCATTGCAGAATTTTGTGACCTACATCTACTATATTACCCTATTTCTATGTCCTTACTGAACTATTTTTTTTATACATACTTAGTCGGTTCACACGGCGATCCGACTTCAGGCGCGACTTTGTAGGTGAACGTGACTTCAAGGCGACTTCAGGTCAAAAGGTCACCAATGTAAAAAGTAGAAAAACGCCCATATCAAGCTACAAAAATACCTCCGGAACTTTTTTGAGCGTCAGGCATTTTGGAGTGGAGATGTGAACCATCTCCATAGAGAATAATAGATTTTTTTTTTTTTCCCCTCCAGCGTTTTGTAGCTTCAAGCTACAAAACGCTCAGGTTTGGACTTCCATGCCAGGCGACTTTGCCTGTGACCAATCAGAGAAGGGAGGGTGTTGCCTCGGTAATTTGGGGGGAGTACCTTGGTAAATTCTTTTCTTTTTCCTGTAAAGTCGCTTCAATATAGATGGGGGTCTGACTTGGAGGCAACGTCCATTGAATTCTATGGGCAGAAGTCAGATGGAAGTCGCCTTAAAGTAGTACAGGAACCTTTTCTGAAGTCAGAGCGACTTCAATAGTGTACATTGACGGCTCCCATTAATTTCAATAGGATTTCTTATGTCAAGCGACTTGGGGCCACTTGTCGCTTGTAGATTCCAAGTCGCTGTAGTGTGAAACTTTGGAAGTTAGTCATTTTTAATTACACTTTTTACATTTTGTATTTAGTAAAGAGCTCTGAGGCATTATTTTAAGCCTGATGTATTTGCCATAAATATGCTACTATTCTACTTCTATTTAAAAAAAAGTTACATATATTTTAATTGCGTAAAATGGTCTAAATATAGCAGGGATAAGCAATTAGCGGACCAGGTGTTGCAAAACTACAAGTCCCATCATGCCTCTGCCTCTGGGTGTCATGCTTGTGGCTGTCAGAGTCTTGCTATGCCTCATGGGACTTGTAGTTCTGCAACAGCTGGAGGTCCACTAATTGCATATCCCTGAAATATAGCCATACTCGGATCAATTTTTGGGTGACATTCTGCTGAAAGAGCTGGACAAAAGATTCTTGGGCAAACAGCACCTTCATCCAATGAGATTCAGTCACTGCTAAGGTATTCTGACATGGGTTCAAGCTGTCAAAATACGATGGCCAGCAGTGCAGATTTCTCTATCCACGCTGTTCGCTTTATTCTAAGCCGGCCATACATGGATCGAAACTTGGCCAGTTCAGCAGGGACCGGCTAAATTCTGATTCATGAATGGGCAGGGTGGCTGTACAACAGTCAATCTACCAATCCGTTTCTGTACAGCTGCCATGTTGGAAAATTTCCGCTCGATGAGCACCACTGCCTATGGCTGGCAGAACTGATCAGTGTATTCTGATGGCTGGGAAGTTTACCTGCTGTCCGAATGCAATAGTTCAGAGGGAAGGATTTCCCCCAGCCACATTGAATGATAGGCAAATTGTGTCAAAACAACAAAAAATGACTAATGTATGGTCAGCTTTAGGCTGGGGCTTTCTTAAAAGTACCTGGTACTGAGGCTTTTAGGAGATGAAGGTTGGAAGTGAGGGCTATTTCAGAGCTTTGTTTTTATTTCCCCCTTTAAAATTGTGTTTTGTGTACTTGGTACATGTGTGTTTCCTTTTCTATTGAGCTTTTATATTGCAATCTTTTTATTCAAGCTTAATATGAAAAATTGCGGAGAGGAAGTGTATAATGACCATTCAGGCAACATAATGTACAAAGGTGTATCAATAAAGGTTTCGATCTTTAAAGTAGAAATATAGGCAAAACGCTTCCTTTTTTTCATTTTGGATATAGTACAACCCCTGTAAGATTTATTTTTGCCTTCATTGCCCCATTGGGGAGATTTACCTTCACTCCTGTCCCATAGCCAAAACAGGAAGTGGGAGGAATTCCCCGCACATTAAGGGAATCGCTTGGGGACCCCTAGGTCACCAGAACTACTGTCCCAAATGTGAGGTTTCTTCTTATCTGGGGACAACCCGAAATTTTACTTTCAGTGATAATTCTAAACAGAACGATTCAGAAGGGTGAATCTCCCTGACAGCGACACAGACAGCAGTACAAACTGACAGGGGGTCTAAGCCCTCTCCATTCTATCCAAAAAAGTTAAAGTTAAAAAAAAAAAAAAAATTGCATTTAGTGATACTTTAAATCAAAAATAAAGTAAAACAGTATTTTTGTATGTGCTGTATCATAAACAAAGCTTTTTTTTGTTTTTTGTTTTTTGTCAAAACGTAATTTTTGTCTAGCTTAACACCCATAGGCTAACACTGAGGGGCATGGACACTATAGGCTAACACTGAGGGGCATGGACACCATAGGCTAACACTGAGGGGCATGGACACCATAGGCTAACACTGAGGGGCATGGACACCATAGGCTAACACTGAGGGGCATGGGCACATAGGCTAACACTGAGGGGCTAACACTGAGGGGCATGGGCACATAGGCTAACACTGAGGGGCATTTACAGGCAGAAAAAAACCCATCATACACTCCTAAAAGTGACCTTTTTTTTTACCTAGTGTGCATGAGGCCTAAATGTTGGAGACCTAATATCAAAAGATGATTAGATACTTGCTTCAAATAACAGAGTTGGGTGTTTGGTGGATTAAAGGGGGGTTCACTGTTGATCCCTGAATTTGTTAGTAAAGGGTAGTGAAACATGTTAATCTGTATTGGCTTTTGTCATGTTCATTAGTTCAAGATGGTTGGACATTGGCTGTGGAGCCTGACCAGGAAGCATGTAAGCCCAAACACCTGGCTCCTCTCAGTCTAGGCAGCCACTATAGTCGGCAGAAAGGAGGGCAGGGGCTAATGAAGAATGAATGGGTGGACAGGGCATGGCAGCTCAATGAATGGCTCTGTTTATTTATTTGTCCTATTCCTCTATGTGGGCTATTGAAAACACTGATATCTGTGTTACAAGCGAATGACTTCCTGCTTTCACCAGCCCATACAAATGGTTTCTGAGGAATGTTACCATCCAGTGTATCACACAGTAATGGCAATGAAAATATGGCCCATTATGGAACAGGAGACCAGCCTTATGTCCTTGGTTGTATATGACTTATACTGTATATATTTTTATTTTATATCTGAATAATATCCTTCACACAGGCTACCCATAAATATAATCATGGAGCAACCCTAGCAGGAAACAAGTGCTATGTCTGTTATCACTCTGTGAGTCAGGCTGGGATAAAAAAGGGATCAGAACTGCATTTTATTCTAGTACAGCCAAGTACCAGGGGTGTGTGGTGTCATATTCGACTTAAAATGATCCTGAATTTTAATGGATAGATCTTCCAGCTACAATCTCATGTCTGTAATAATTTTTATATCCATACTGAAAAGTTTTTGTCTGCAAACTTTGAAATCACAGAGCGATACATGGTAAATGATAGCAGTTTGACCATGTGCTTAGGCCGAGTAGGCCAACCATTTGTTGCCAAGGCCAAGTGGCTGGATGGTTTTAGGTGTCATTTGAACATATTTCTCTGTCTGCCCTAGGTTATCAGTGTTCTTTGAAGGGATCACGTTAGTCATAATAGCCTCAGTACTGGTCATTGTGGCTGTTTTCTGGCTACACAGAGCACAGCACTGGCTAAATGACTCTGCTGTGTGTGTTGTAGGCTTAGTGTGGACCTTCCAGTTAAATGCAAGGTCTACTCAAAGTGTTGGCCACTCCACTTTATAAATCACCTACTGTTAGTAGATGAAAAATGTACCTGTAATCCTTCCAAGTAGTCTCCTGGACAGTGCAGAGCAAGCAAAATCTCAGGAGAAGACACACATTGCAAGAAAGTCTTCTCACAAGATTCCAACTGCTCTGTATTCTCCAGGATTTAGCTGGGAAGAATTCAATGTCATCCTTGCCTAGGTGCCACAGGCAGAAAATGGGGATGAGGCAAGTATAAGCCCTACTTTTTTTTTTTTTTTTTTTTTTTTTTCTTATTTTCCACAGGTACATTTTACAACCACTTTAGTAGGTGATTTGTGAAGGGGACCTGAACAGTGTAAGCAGAACTTTAATTTTATTGCAAGGTCGAGTTTTATTTATACAAAGCCAGGAAAATGTGAAAAGTTGCAGTCTAGCCCAGGTGAGAGCTGTAGAAAAATATCCCTGGGGTTTCTGTTTTTTGCATTTTTTTTTTTTCTGAGTACGCATCAATGTGTTAGTAATCAAGCATAGAGATTGTCACAACATGCTAACAATGAGCATGGTGTTGGCTATTGATTAGATGCCTATTGGGAGATGCTTGCAATGTTGTTAATTAGGCAGTAATTGTTGCATTTGGTGTCTCTTTTGCCAACCCCAACATTTAACTTCTCTTATTTGTTCCCTTTCGGTATGTTAAATATGCCATTGGAAGCATTTTGCTTCTTTTGGTAATTGCAAAAACAAAAAGAAAATGTCCTGTTCTTGCCTTAAATTCTGAACACTCCTACATCTACAGAATTATTAGCCTTTCTGTTGTATAGATCTGAGAGTGGAAGTAGTTTGAGAAGGGCTGAAAACACTAATGCCTCATACAGACACACAGATTGTTGGACATCCGAACGTCCAACTTTTGTCCAAATTGGCTGTTGGTGGTTTTGTCTAGCGTACTGACGATAGTCAAGTAATTGGCCAACAAAGCCGACTGTAGTGACGTGTTACGAGCGTATAACGAGGAAGTTCAGGTGAATGTGATGTGTGAATTACGAACACAGGTTTACACAACACTTCCTGGATTCCGAGCATGCATGTTTGCACTTCCAACTTTTTGTTGGGCCAACTTCTGTTGGACAATAATTGGAAATCGGCTGTCGAATCGTGCGTACTAACGGTCGGATAATCGCCCAACAGGCTGTTGGACGACCGTTGTTGGCAGATAATCGTACCCTGTGTATGGGCCTTTAGTCAACAGAACCTAGGAGCTGAGTGCATTTTTGGCTTTCTGTCTGCCCTCGATTTGTAAACTGTGCTGTGCAAACTGTTGGCACTGTATACATTCTGTATAATAATAATGAACAGGTAGTTTTCTGTATTGCAAAACATTTTTTTTTTTTTGGGGGGGGAGTTTTATTTTTGCCTTGATATACACTTTAAACACCCATGTTCTTTTCTAGTACTAATGGTTTATTTTAGTATAATAGTTCATGGCAAATGGCATTTGTTATAGCTTACTGAATTGAGCTTAGTATATTTTGTGTTTTTGTAAAAAAAAAAAAAAAAATGGATATATGTATTTTGCAAAATGTTAGGCATTTTTTAACAGTGTAGTGCAAAAATGCAAAGTGCAGTAACCCTTGGCATTTTAATTTTGTCTTGGTTGTTGTATTGGTTACTGTTCTTTTATTGCATATTATCCTGGATACTTTCTATACGCAATTACAAATGTTCATCAGACACTTCCCATTGTAAGAGGTGGTGTTGAGTAGCTGTAATACAGTGGTATGCAAACTTCCTTACACATTGGACTGTATAGCATTCGTTTTGTTGTCTACTTTCAACTGTACACGTACAGTCTTGCTAGAAAGCTTTACATGCCCGGGTAGCTTTTGAAAATGTCAGCTTTGTGTACAAAAGCCGCAGTCATTGATGCAAATGAAGTAATTCTTCAACTGTCATCACGTTTCTGTGAAAGGGCTGGCATGCCATCTCCTCCTAGGGATCGTGTTATTAGAGTGTGCCTTCCTCTTCCAGGAGCTGGCTCTGCACATCTGACTCTCAAAGGCGCACAAAAGCCCCTTTATTGAAATCTCTAATCTCATCATAAGTATGCTCAAGTACAAAGGAGCAGAAGGAAACGGAGAGGAAATGTCAGAAAGAAAACACTGGCTTTCTAGCATATTGGGGAAAATTATCAGCAATCCTAGGCATTCTTAAACAGAATTGTATCCCTAGAATCGGGTGATTTCCAGAGGGGGTCATAAAGAGTTGACTTGTTCAGAGCTCTGCAGAAATACAATATATTTCATGCATGTACACTTTTTCAGCATCTGTTCAATTTTTACATTTTGTGTTCTGGAGTGCACCTGTAATAAAAAAAAAATTAGTTTTGTGTTTTATAATGAAAAATTAAAACTCCTAATTTGCCAAAAGCAGAATTTCTGCAAAACCTTTTTCTAAACCTTGGGTGGAGTCAGAAAGGGTTAGCATCTTTGTCACCAGGACAAAATGTGAAGGCAAACCCTTCAGGGGGGCAACCATACGATGTAGACCTTGCTTTATTCTGTGACTGTGCTTTACTTTTTCTTTCTGTCATTTCAAGTTTGTTAAGCCTAGTACAACTGATTATTGGACAAATGATCTGTTTTTTTTTTTTTTGGGGGGGGGGGGGGGGGTTT
>BLSH010235833.1:1475161-1506708 GCA_018402905.1 Glandirana rugosa | reverse complement strand
AATGCTAGTCTCCAGTTCGAAAAAGAATAGGTTACTAAAGTATGAAAATTCTCATACGACAGAATAAAAATTAGATATGTAATGTATTTGTATTGTATTTTCAGACGAAAACTGTGCTGATTTAAACGAAAATCATACGATTTGGTATCGTGTGAGAAAAAATTTAATTTTTGTCCCTTCGGATAATTTCGGACAAAAGCTGTGTACTAATGATCAGATTGGTAAAGCGATTCGAAAGTGGTGTTTTTTTGTACGATTTCCTGATCGTGTGTATTTGGCTTTAGTCTACTCGTATGCATTGAAAACAATAGACCTCCTATGTAGCTAATTGATTTGATCTGAGAAGCTGTCCAAGGAGGAAACTGATCGTGCATCATACATTTCCCTATAAGCTGACCATACATGGTTCAGTTTTGTTTTGTTTTTTTTTGTTTAGCCAGCCAGCTAAATAAAAAAGAGACTTAACCAATCCCCCCCATCCACACATCTGATGTGGATGTGGGAATCCCCCCTCCCATGGTGTCATTGTATTCTGAAAGCAGGACTTCCCAGCTGTCAGAACACACTGATCACCACTGCAGCTGATTGGCTTTATGCAATGATCGATGCGAAAATTTGACGACAAGCTGGTTCATGAGAAGTCAGTTGATAGGTTGACTTCCCATGAACAGGAATGGCCATACATGTATCAAAATTCAGCCAATTTCTACTGAACCGGCTCAAATTCAGTCCCTGTATGTCAAGCTTTAAAACATGAGCTAAAGTTCTGGCATCCATTGACAGTGTATTGAACAACATCCATTTATTTATTAAAGGGGTGTGTGTATATGTGTATATATATATATGTGTGTAAAATATATATATTTTATGTCAGCCACACACTGATTAAAATTTGACTGGTCCCTGCTGAACTGGAGGAGTTTTGATCCATCTATGGCCAGCTTTGGAAATTAAACGAAAAACCAGTAGACCCTATTGGATTTTGAAAAATAGGCACGTGTTCTTTGGTTAAAGCAAACTGTGGCTTCAACTTGGAAATCATTTTTGTGGTTTGTTTTTGATAGATTGGGTTTCTCCACTGTTTGAAAGTTCAGCTTGGTTCATGGTGACCCTTTTAGCAGTAGAACTTTAACACCTGGAGAGGTAGACTGATATTACACATCAGTGGATCTGCAAATCCTCACAGCAGCTGGCAGGGCAATGTCCCTAAAAGAGCCAGAGGTGCTGATAAGAAAATCTTCCCCTGCTGTTCTTAGGAGCCAGGATGACCAGGAGGATGTCTGAGTTCCAAGGTTGTGGGGGCCATCTGTTTGATGTGAGTGCTCTCATTAACCCTTACATACCCAGACAGTGTACTTTGGTATTTTAGAGGCCAGGAGGAGTGCTGTTTACTGATTAAATGCTTAAATGTTTTATCCTTTAGATTAATTGTATGCTAAAGTCCACGGAAGTAGCTTGATATGGCCTAATGGTTCCCAGCTCTGTATACAAAGTAGTTCTGCTAACCTTCATTGAAACAAGCAGGGCAGCTTTGTGAACCCAGCTAACAAACAGGGCTGCTTCCAATAAAAATTTCCTGTTTCCTTCCCCCTCCTGTGCCTGTTGCATGCTTTTTACAATACAACATTACGTGAGAGATTTCCTCCTGCATGCGCCGTGCTGCATCTTCCAGAATTCCTGTTCACACAATGAGATGTTATCTGCCACATTCCAATATGGAAGATATAAATCCAAAGTAAGTATTTGCAGACCGGATATTCTCAGGGCCAAGAATTGCTTTGCCACCACTACATCATCCATAAACCTTTTGCTTCTTAATATATTTTTAAAAACATTCACTACAAATGTGTCCTGTCCACCAGAAGCATTCTTTACATATTTAAAACTGCTCTGTGGTCTAGAATTTCCTTTAGTCTGAAATGAAAAGCAGAACCTACTGTAGGGCATATCTAGTTTTCAGATTCCAAAGAGGATAGCCCATTGTAATCAATGTGGAGGGGTTTCTGTATGGCCCAGGGCTAGGATATTGATTGGTATGATTCTGGTGCTTTATCTTATCAAGGCTTAAGAAAAAATTGTACCTAATAAATACAAAAAGATAATTTAAAGCGGAGGTCCGAGGGGAAAAAAAAAAAAAAATATATATAAGTCAGCAGCTACACATACAGTAGCTGCTGACTTTTAATAATAGGACACTTACCTGTCCTGGAGTCCAGCGATGTCTGCACCCGCCGCCGATTTTCGGATCGGGGGACGGGTGCAGCTGCCTCCATTGCGGGTAAGGGAACCCGGATGTGTAGCGTTACAGCTTCACGCCGGGCACCTTACTACGCATGCGCGAGGCTCTGCCGCGCTCTGCTATTGGCCAGTAGCAGAGCAAGCAGAGAGGAGGGAGCCGGGCTGCAGACGTCAGCGGCCACGGCAGCCGGACAGAGCTCCCGGATGTGTGGCAAAAGACACCTGTCTAAAGACAGGTGTCCTCTTCCCCCCCCTCCCCCCAAAAGGTGCCAAATGTGACACTGAGGGGGGAGAATCCAACCAGCGGAAGTTCCACTTTTGGGTGGAGCTCCACTTTAATATTCAGTAGATAAAGCAAGCAGTATTATGGATAGTAGCTTTGATTTTGATAATAGATTGGGTACCATAGCAGCTTTAGTGTACAATTATCTGCTTTAAAAAGGATTTTTTCCATTAATACTTTTATTCTAAATGGTAACCCCCATATTCTCATTTGTGTCTTTCTCCTCCATTATTTTCTTGGCTAAAATAAAGCAATTTGATGTGGATTGACTGTAGTTGTGGCAGAGGAGAATCTCATACCAACTGGTGGCAATGCTCAAGTCTTTTCCGGTTTGTAACAATCGGAGAGCTTTTGTCCATTATCTACACTGTTGGCTGTAATCCATGAAGAAATTCTGTCTTGTCATTTTTTTCTTTTTCTTTCCTGGCTCTCTATTTTTCTTATTGAACAGTTCTTTTCATATATGTCTACAGACTGTCTAAATGGAATTCCAGGGTCTTTTCTCTTCATTTGTCCTACTCCTAGAATGGGCCAGTTTTCAATAGTGGTGCCCATGCAGAAGTCCTATGTGCTGCTCCTCGCGTGGTTTATTAACCTGAGGCAGGAGTAAACAGAAAATCTGTGAATACGTGTCTGTCGTTTAGAAGCCTTTTCCTCCTCCTATTTTCTCTAATGACTTGTCCAAGGTGTAAATCATTTTAGCTGCAGAGACGGAACCCCAAACCAGGGCTTATTACTACAACCCTTTCTGTACTGTGCAAATCCACCACGCTAATTAGCACTAGACAGTTTAGAAAGACCGCATTTGTGCTTTTGTAGAATTCCCTAGACTTAAAAGTTAGTTAGTTGACCTTGACCTGCCCATTATTAAATATTTTAAGTGTTCGATTTGAAAGGTCAAATGTCTGAGGTTATTTCTTTAGCCTCGAACATGCTTGTGCTGGAAAATGTGAAGTGTCATCCGCATACATTGGCCAGTAATCGTATCCTAACCAAGTAGGTGGTAAAATTGTCTAGTCAATTGTGTCTAATTAAGTCTTTTTGTTCTGGCCCATCAAGAAAACTGAATGTAGTCAAGGCTGGATAAACATTGTGAATTTGATTGCTCACCACCTGCTTGCTTGATTAAGCAAAATGTGAAAGAGTCAGTGTTCATTTCACTCAATAGAAATTTACTTTACACCATACCACAGGCTTGGCTTAAATCCACAGATTTAGACATTCTTCACAAGAAGACTTGACATATAAAATCTGGAGGACAGATATTTGAATGTGTTACCCTCAGAAAACAATCAACTGAAAAGAAAAAAAAAATATAATAAAAAACAAATACGTAATTGGATATTAACATTGGTACACCTAGGCACATTGTACTGAATGCAATGCATTCTGTTATGGGCAGCACAGTGGTGTAGTGGATAGCACCTTCACCTAGCAGCAAAAGGGTCACCGGTTCGAATCCCAATCACAACACTACCTGCCTGGAGTTTGCATGTTCTCCCTGTGCCTGCGTGGGTTTCCTCCGGGTACTCCGGTTTCCTCCCACACTCCAAAGACCTGCTGGTAGTAAATTAGATCCTGTCTAAATTGGCCCCAGTTAGTATATGTATGAATGCGCTGCGTAAATTGACAGCGCTATATAAGTACCTGAAACAAATGAATAAATAAATCATCAAGGTTGACATCTTCTTGCATTTGTTTATTGACTTAAGGGCTGCTTCACACTGCTGCTATGCGGGAACCCTGTGAATCCACTGTGGGCTCCCACATCGCATGTCTCCTGGCAGCAGTTCCCACTGCCATATGCAAACTGTGGGGAGCAGGCCCGGAACAAAAAATAGGCAAATAGGCCCGAGCATTTTAGACTGGGCAGCCCGATCTGGGGGGGGGCGCGGCGGCTTTAAGACAATGGTTCGCATAGGTGGTCAGTGACAGGATCCCCATATAGCAAAGGAGACACATTCCCAGACCTGCAAAGGGACAGCCCCCAGACCTGCAAAGGGACAGCCCTGGGTCCCTCTCACTGGCTGATGGCTGCTGTGCCATCTCTTTATCATTCAGCATAATATAATAATAGGCAGGCACTTGGGCAGGCTGGCAAGATGTGCATTGGCATGGCATCACATCACTTAGTTTTCTTCAGTTCAGGGCCCCCTCGTGTGTGTCTATGGCTGGTGAGACTCCTCCCCCTTCCTTCATGGTCACCTGTCCTGGATTCCTGGCTGCTCCGCTTAATTTCCAGCCACGCTCCTCAGCTGAACAGTGAGCTGGATGGCTGCGATGAGGCTGTGTGAGCGGCGTCGGCTGACGGAGCTGCCTTGGCTGAAGGAGCAGCTCAGCTGCCTTGGCTGACAGCGCTCGTCGCTGGGGACCGGGAAGGGAACCCAGCAGGCGGCAAGAATTGGTGCGGGCGTGCGGCCCTCTCCGTGGAGCTGACCGCGGAGCCGGCCAGGCTGTCAAATGGCAATAGGCGGGCGGCCAAAATTACATGCGGCCCCGGCCCACGGGGCACATGCCAGGTTTGCCCTATGGCCAGTCCAGCCCTGGTGGGGAGTTTCAATAGAAAGCTAACAACACCCCCAAATCCGTTTGCATATCACACTGCAAACTCGCACAGGAATCTGATCGCATGGATGTGATCACCCATGCGATCAGATTCTGCTGCGGACTAAAAAAAGGATCCTGTGCGAGTTTGGTCCGAATGTGATGCGATTTCAGCCATACTATCTGGTTAAAAATCACATTGCATAGAGATTGCATGTGATTCACGCTGCAGTGCGGCGCAAATCACATCCGTTCTCCCGGATCGCACCAGTGTGCATCGGCCCTCAATGGTAGGTGGTAGATGTTACAGATAAACGAGAAATGTGGAGAGTCAAGGTATACGCCAAAATAATCAGTGGATCATGATGTTTCTTCAATTTGTTATAGAAGGAAAGTTTGAACACGCCTTTAAAACACAATTTATTTATTTTTTACTTTCTCTACATGTTGCATGTAAGTTATTCTGGCGCAGTTCATCCCCAAACTCCCTTTGGGTATCCTTTATTTTAAATTGCGTCCTGAATTCATCAATTTGCTCATTCAACTCACTCCAGTCTAGCAGTCAAGGAACATTTGCTTCCGTGGAGGAGAAGGAAGCGTAATGTCTAGTACACACGATCAGAAAATCAGACCAAAAATAATGCTTCCAAAGCAATTGTAAGATAATCTGATCATTAGTACACAGCTTTCCAGAGCCGATTGCAGCAGTTCATGCAAAATTTCGCACAAAAGGGACAAACATGAAAATTTTTCTTGTACGATACCAGAACGTACAAGTTTCATTTAATCAGTACAGTATTTGTCCCAAAAAAATATTGACCAAGATTACGCATGCTTGGAAACATCACTTCCAAAGTTGTATTCTGTTGTACAAGAATTTTCATAACTTAGTAACCTCTTCATTTTCAATATGAGATTAGTATGTAAAAAAAAATTTGTGTACTTTGTAGTTCTCACTACACCTAAGGAATGATTTTGCAGGCATCAGTTTGTAGGTGAAATTCTGAATATACCGTAACACTCACTCTGTATTTAAATAGCTTAATTTTCTTATATATGGGGATAGGCAGACACCAATTTGTCATCCTCTTTTGTGTGAACATTGCTTTGATTGGCTAGTTAACCTTTCCTAATATCCCAAGATGGCTCCCAAAGTGAGCCATACAATCTTTGGGGCACTCGGCTCTCTTGGTTTTCAAGTTAAAACTGCACAGCCGACCACCCATCTGCGTCTATGGGTGTTTTTTAAATGATAAAAGTATGATTGGGTGTCTTGGCCTATGATCCACTACTTCAATTTCTTCTTTGTTTTTTTTTTTTGTTTTTTTAAGTCTTGTATTGCCCTATACAGTTCATACAAGAGCTATGTATTCTTACTTGGGTCATTAAAACTTGTTTGTTTAAAGCCTTTAATGTAAATCCTCCAGTTATTACAAGGTTTGTCATACATTAACATTTAATTACAAGATAGTACAGCATCATATTAATGCTTGTTGACAGCTACATCCTTAAGCAAAGTCTGATTTTCATAAAGCCTTTAAGCATTTGTCGGACTGTTGAAAGAAACTGAATGATATTCACTGTTAGGGGACACGTGTATAAAATGTGATTTAATTAATAAAGGAAATGGTGAAAAGTAATCCCCCATTTTTTAAAAAGGGAAACTACCATGAATGACAATGGAGAAAGCTATGTCCCCCTTGTAGCACATTTGCATGTTAATACTGTTTCTATAGAGAGTAGGAGTTGTGCTAAAGAACTTGATACTCTGCAAATCGCTAACAGTGGGGTCTCTTTCTTTTTGTTTTCTTGCAGAAATAGAAGCAAAGGAAGCATGTGATTGGCTGCGGGCAGCAGGGTTTCCTCAGTATGCACAACTTTATGAAGGTTGGTGTTGTATGGCATGCATATGTTAAATAGACATTTTTTTTTTAAATGGTCAAATATATTTTGTATTGGGTTTAATTGAGAAATATTAGCCTGTGTTCCTACTAAATCATCACACTAATGTTAACGGTAACGTTAAATCATATTAAAAAGGCTTGGTTAGTTCTGTTTTTTTATCTTCGTATCCGTATAGGTGATATGATTCTTATTTTTTTACAACTATACTATGGGCCAAATGGGACTTGTCCAGACTGGTATTGTGACACATAAATGCACCCTGACAACCACACTGGGAGTCTTATTGATACCAGGACAGTCAGGCTTTTTGTGTACCATGAAAGACTTGTAAAAATCGGATACGTATTATTGTTACTCCGGGTTGGTCAATTACAAGCAATAAATATTTTGCCTTTTTAAATCCTAAGACTGCCATGGATGGCTTGAACTTTGACCAGTTTGTGCCGAATTGGACGAAATATGAGCTGTGGGTGGCTCTAGCCGTGGCTTGATAAGTCTATTGAATAATCGACCTTTGTCGAAAAAAACAGGCGCAAGGTTGTGGCTGAGTAGTGTCTACATACAATCAGATGTGGTTAGTGATTGGGAAATCTGACTGCAAGGGGTGCTAAGCTGTTAGCCTTCAGGGGAGATCTCTCAATCCACACTATAAGGGTCCTTTCACACATACGGATCATTCATCAGTTCATCAGTTCCGTCACATCAAAACGGATGATGTATTCATCCGTATTTCATCCGTTTTTTCATCTGTGGTCATCCGTTTTTTTTTTTTTTACATCCACTACCAATGCAAAAACGGATGAAAAACTGACCATTCGTCAGTTTACATCCGTTTTTCGTCTGATTCGTTTTTTTGACAGATGAAAAATAGGGCTTTCATCCTTTCAAAAAAACGGATGTTGACGGAAGCGGATGAAAATGGATGCAAATGAATGATCATCCGTTGTCATCCATTTTTCCATAGAGTTGCATTGATGTCCATTTTTCATCTGTCAACGGATGGATGAAAAACGGACAAACGGTCCGTATGTGTGAAAGGGGCCTAAGAGAAATCTACATGTGTATGTCAAGCTTTAGTTAGCCTCTGAACTAGCTACAAACTTGTAATACAGCTTCTAGCTTTAGAAAAATTGAAAAAGTGTTTTTTTTTTTCTTTTGTAAGACTTGAGCGGACTTCACAGTATTCTCTTCTAATAGTTCTCCTCTTGTACACTTGGCAAGGTTAAAGAAGAAAGCTGCTATCCTGTGAGAAATAAAGGTTTTGGTTCAGCAACTGAATGATAGCATTCAAAAATGAATAGCTACACAATACGCATTTCTAACACAAATAATTAGTTTGACGTGAAACGGATGCATATTTGGTTTCCTGGGATGTCTAGCGCAGCCAAATACCTGTAGTCCAGGTTTTATTTCCTCTGTTGTGTCTACCCCATGTCTTCCACACTCACAAAGGATAGTGGGACACACAGAGGTGGTCGTTTTGTGTTTGTGTGTCAATGAACATACTTGCCAGCTCTGCGGGAGAAGAAAAACTCATTTCCTACAATTATACCCAATCATTAAAGAAACAGGCTCTTAGGTTAATAGTTTGACTTTGTGGAAAACGGTTATGCATTTTGGCGGAAGTGACTAAGTTCTTGGACATTCATTCTAGGAAAAGTTCTTTTTTAATCTTTTGAGACCTTATTAAAAGTAATTTTAAGAACAGCCGAAATTCCCTAAACTGAAGGGAAGAATGAGCCTTGTAAATCCTGGAAATCTTTCATGCTGGGAAGAGGTTAACAACGTCTAGTGAGCCAAAAATAACTAAGAAGGGAGATGTGCCTGCAGATGTAGGTCAGTAAAGGCCACTTCCTGGACAAGGCTTTAACTGTAGAACTTTTCAATTGGCGTTCCTTTTTGTTAAAAATAACTCTCTCCCATTCCATTGTATTTTGTTGAATATTAAATGATAATGGGGTTTGATTCTATGTCAACCTGTATCAGAAAATATACCTACTTTTATTTTAAATTACTTGAATTTTTATGACAGTAGCAATGAATCCTTAAAAATTTGTATATAACACACAATCTGTAGGAAGCAGCATTTGCAGGTCAATAGCGTGGCAACTCTCCAGATAGAAATACAAAGTAACAGCATGAAGTAACAACAGTTTTGATGCTCTTTTTGGTATGCTCTAAACAGTTGCTATTTCATGCTGTTACTTTGTATTTCCTGGATATTGAATAAACTAGAGCAGTGCGCTGCAACTCCTCAGTTGGACATTTAATACTTGGACCCTGAGAATGAAATCTCAATGTTTTAAATGTGTCTGCATTTGTTGTCACATGAGATAGTTATGTTTTTACTGATTCTACAGATTTGATGCGGAAGATTATTGTTTAAAATAGTATTCTAAAGTTATATTTTTATACTATAGGGAGCAGAAAGTTTTTATGCTGGGAATCATGGTAATCATAGTTTCCAATCTAGCCGAGTCTGTTAAACCTCACTAATAGTATTATACATATACTTGACTGTTTTTCAACACTTGGCTATTTTGCAAAACTGGTGTGCACGGCCTGAGGAAAACAAAGCGCTGGACGGCCGCAGTTGCAATCAGCTTTATTGTGAGAAGTCCATAAATACAAAATGTACATCAAGCAGGAACACAGGAGAAAGTGGGTCATCAGCTGACGTGTTTCATGCCAAAATGCTGGCTGCCAAAATACTTTCTCCAGTGTTCCTGCTTGATGTACATTTTGTATCTTATGGACTTCTCACAATGAAGGTGATTACAAGAAGTGCAGCCATCCAGCGCTTTGTTTTCTTCACTTCAGTGTGCAGTGCCAAACCTGCCTAGATGGGAGCAATCATGGTATGCTTCAGTGGTGATCCACAGCCTTGAGTGGTGTCTATCTCTTTATATTCTATGTTTGGTGAGCACAACCTCTTAGGCCCCTTTTCACACAATAAGCCCGCTGGGATTCGCCTGTCCATTTTTAAGGCGGATCCGAGCAGGCCACCCATAGACCTCTTTGGGCAGGTGGATGTCAGCGGAGATGTGTCCACTGACACCCATCTGCCACCCGATCCGTCAAAACAGATGTATTAGTGATACATTCGCCTTCCATCCAGGCAGATCCGTTTTCACATCCGCTCTCCCCATGGAGAACAGCGGGGATCTGACAAGTTCATCCCTGCACAGAGAGCAGAGATGGACCTGTCATCCCCCGGCTCAGCGGAGATCAATGGATTGATCTCCCACTGAGCTGGTGGACTCCGCTGATCGGATCTGGCCCATGTGAAAGGGGCATTAGTCTCACACAACTTTGTAAATAGGTTCTGTCACAATCACTAGAGGTGCCTGCACATACCTGTGTCCTAATGTTGGGCCGCTCCCTTCTTCCCACGATTACAACTGCCACCATGACCACCAGGAGTTTTGCCTGTTCATAACCGCTTGGCATTGGACCATACCAGAAGCTGCTGAAGGGAGTATGCCACCCCCCCCCCTTTTATTTATTTTTTTTTTTCTTTTTGTTCTTTGTGACCGAGTCACTTTAAGTGGCCATTGATATTTGCCGTAAAATTTTGAAAAAAATCAGTGCTCATGTGCAGAGTGTTGGTTGCAATAGGATACTGTTGTTTTTGAATAATGCTTAGGGCTCAGGAAAAAAGGCATTGTTGAATGCTATTTTTTGAATTTAAATACAGCTCTACTCAAATGTATGCATTTGAAGGCAAAATACAGCAAACAGCTGCATTTGACCTGCTTTGCCTATAATGCAAAACAATCTCTACTGGACCTGCTGCATAATGCAATGCAAAGCAGGTCGTCTAACACAGCCTAAAGCTGGCCATACACTATGCAAATTTTGTATATTTCCTGAGGAACCGGCCAAAACTTGCTACATGGGTAATCCTGTTGCCAACTTTCCTCCTGATTTTTCAAGGTGCTGGATAGAAAGTTGTTGGCTGAGCAGCATTTGCATCCATTCAGCTGCTGTTTGGGTATTGTATTCAGACAGCCACTGGAGCCAGCTGTCCAAATGAGAAGTTTCATCCATGTTGTATAGCATGGAAGAATCTGTTAGATTTTTTTTTTTATCTGAATGAAAAATATTTAACTGTGTATGGCCAGCCTTGGAATTTACCCATACAACACCATTAAAGCAATTTCTGCAGACTTGTGGCTAACATGTGCTTCAAGTGCATGACAGACACAGGGAAAACTAGGCCTGTCTTCATGATCTCTAATAGATCCTATTATGTATGCCACATGACTCTTATTTAAAGTTGTATTGGCAGAGAATCGTAGTTGCAGTGTTCACTGTTGAAGCCATACCCTAGGTAACAGACCAGCATTCCTCATTCCTTCTACTACAGACCCTCTTTTTCTGCTGCCCCTTTTCCACACTGTCCATACAAACCCATTGCTATGCATTATGCTTTTTCAAAGCTTGACAAATGCTTTAACCAGCTGTTTAAAGTTTGGTTACTGCCAAGTATATCACGTAAAATTCATTCTGCAGCAAAAGCTTTTCACCATCAATAAGAGGAAGTGTGAATATAGAATACCCAAACATCCCATAAAAAGAAGGAAACATATGGGATGGTCGGCAAACCCGGATGGAACTCAATTACTGAAATGACTTTTAAAGTTCCTTCAAAATTTTAACATTATATAGAGTTGTGTATTCATATGGGAATACTTACCAAATGAGCTATCCTTTTAAAAGAATAGAACTAGTCTGCTTACAACGTCATAGTAATCATGTAGCAAACAAGCAAGTTCTAAGCATTCTTTTATATTTAAGATGGTTATCAGGCAAATTATTGTCTACCCATTCCCAGGTTTGCCTTAATTTCTGGCTGCAGCAGAAAACAATCACAAAATCCTTATTAGGTCCATTAGATTCAATGAGCCGTTCTTCCACTTGTTTTCTTTCTTCCTGTTATATTGTTGCCCAGGTGGATCTCATGTATAAGATCTGGATATGGGAATTAATTATTTATGTCAACCAAATAAACTTAATTTAAAAGATAATTCCAGACATAAAAACTTAACATACAACCAAAACTCAAATTTAGTAACTTCTATCTGCAAAAAGGTGTTTTTTTTTTTTTTTAATAATAAAATAATACATACACTTTTGCTTTGCTGTTATTCTGCATAGTCTATAGTAGGTGAGAACCCTTTTCTGTAGTTAAACCTAGTTCATAAGACACATCGAGAACTACAACAAAATGGCACCCGTCTGCACACTGCTTCAACATATGCTGAGCTCCTCTTAGTAAAAAATTGTTTCAGCTTGGTCTCTTGCCCATGGGAGAACCTTATGTTTTGCCCAGTAGGGGCTTAATTGCCACCACACAGAAAAAGCCCGATTTAGCTTTTGTCTTTCCTAAAACTTGTTGATAACCTAGTTTCCATCAAATTAAGAGTAGGTACACCCACACCTCGTGCTTAATTTTCATACTTTACATACTCTAAATGAGGTTCTGATTTCCAGATTTCAAAATAATCTTTGTTGTAGAAGAGCTTTTATCTCTTTAATTTACCGAAAATGTTTTATAAATTTAGGTGCAGTGGAGGAAGCTTTTATTTAGTGCACCAAAATCTGTAGGAAAATTAATCAAAATGATTAATTGGCAACATTGGTGTCATCTTCAATTAAAATAGTAGTTCTAAGCTGTAGTAGTTTTCTTCTAGTGCTTGACAGGTTCCTTTACTCTGAGATGTTCAGCGATTGCTTAAAACATTACTTTATATAATATAATCATGCACGTAAGGTTGTTTATGGTTACCGGAAAAGTAAGGCAGGCCAGTAGATTATCCAGACCTCCATTTTATTTCCTTCTGCTCTGTCCCCCTTGTGCTGTGCAATTACTTTCACCTATAGGATGCACATCTTCCAGAATTCTGCATCAACTAACAGTCAAAAGTTGTAGTTCAGTTACATCTGGAGCCCTAAAGCTGGGTTCACTCTATTGTGAATTGGATGCAGGTTTCCCCGGATCCAATTTGCATGTCAGGAGATTGTGACCGGCTCTCTATGGAGCGGGTTCACACATCTCCGGAGCGTCTCCAGTGTGAATCGCACAGGAGTCCTGTGCGTCTTCTGGTCCGTTTCAGGTCTGAATTCAGCCAAACATTTGGGCTGAAATTAACCTGAAATGGTGAACAGGAACACACCGGACCCCTGCCACTCAGTGCTGCAGTGTGAACCTAGCCTAAAGGTTGTCTACTCCCTGTGCTAGAAATGTTTCCAAGCCAGTCCCACTTGTGTGGTAAATAATTGATTGCTGATTGTTTTGTTTTACAAGATACTAGGAACATGTGGTCACACTGGGCAAATAGGATATATAGCATCATATTGAGCTTTGATCCTTTGCAGATGTTTTAAATTCAGCTGGCTTGTTCCCTTTCTCTTGTCTTTTATCTTTGCTTTGCCCAGCTTCAATGACCTTTCCACCGTGTCCCATGTGAGTTTTATCAAGGCTGCATGTAAAGGCGCCATCCTTATGTAGTTATGCCTCAGCAGTGGTATTTGAGATGCCACCAGCCATCATTTATCTCAGAGTTTTTTCCTACTTCTTTTCTCTTTCATAGTTGTGTCCAGGAAGCATCTGGTTCCTTTAACTCTTTACAGCGTTATAAAGTTCTCACTGAAAGCTGCCATTACTTAGGAAATGCGCCTTCACTTTAAGATTCCATGCACACTAGGAGCAGAAAAAATGGCAGAACCTCTGGCAGAAAAAATGCTCATAAAAGCTCATATTCCCCAAAAGTTTAGGAGAGTTTATGGGCATTTGCTTTGAAAAGCATTTTCTTTTCCAAAATATTCTCCTCATTTTTCAATGTACACATAAATATCCAAACGCTCCTAAACACAGCTTTGTTAGGAGCGTTTGAGCCTTAAAGCGGAGTTCCACCCACAAAAAATTCTTTACATCATTCAAGTCCTCTAATTAATCTGAATCACCTTTGGGGAAAAAAATATATATATATATATACTCACCCTAAGTGCCCTGTTGCTATGTGGTCCCTGTAATCTTCCACTTCCTGTTCCGTGGTGCTCCGTATCACTTCCTGCCTCTCCTGGGAGATGTGAGTCATCATTTCCCAGGAGTCAGTGGGCATCCCTGAGTTGTAAAATCACATTATATCCATACAAGAAATGATGCGTTTGAAGGTGTTATGACAGTGAGACATACACTTGGCGCTATGGCCGCCAGGGCAGTGAGCATGCACGAGATCGAGAGGTGCATGCTGGTTACCCAGTATGCACCTTATCCAGGAAAAGATAGGAAGAGGGTGCGAGTGGGCTTCACATGCCCACAACTAAGATGGGAACTCTCATGAAGAACAAAATCGGCAATGTAAGTAAAAAATCAATATGAATACTACCCGGATTTAAAGATGACAATTACATTATTTATGTAATGCATTATGACAGAGTGGATGGCAGAAAAAAAAAAACTAATGTGGATGGAATTCTGCTTTAAGCGTTTTTTTCTCCTTGAAAGCTTCTCTCAAAAATGCATACATTGAGCTGCTTCTACAGGCAGGATAAAAAAACACAGCTTAACTCCTGTAGCAGCAGTGTTTTTTAAGCCCAGCGTGCATGGACCCTAAATGTGATTGATTTTTTTTTTTTTTTCCAACATATAGTCATAGACAATCATTTATGCACTTGACCCAAGAATCTTGTATAGAGCTGCTGATACCTTTTACAAACATGTAAAAATTCCTATATGTACTTTAGAAGTTGAAATATTTGATGGGCAGCTGATTCCCTAAGGACAACAGATGAGCAGATTTGCCTGTCATTTATATCACCTGAACTCACCAAGCAGTATATAATAGGTTTACACATTCTTTTCCTTTTCTAACCTAAAGATGGAATGGGCCAGTCACACAGTATATTGCTACAAATTGGGGGAAGAAAAGACCTATTGGGTTGTCAGATCTGAGAGTCAGCTGTCACATGCTTCCCTGGTGGACAATGAAAATGGCGGTGCTGAAATATTGTGTAGGCATGGCCTACAGTTGTCACTTGTCCATCAGTGTGGAACAATGGAGAATCAAAGTGCATACATGTAGACAGGAAGTGGCTAAAATAGGATGCTGGAGAGGAGAAAGGCAAAAAATGCTGAAAATGGTATTTTATAAAGAAAGCGAAAACATGGCAATTGTTTGTTACATGATCCTTTTGCAGACTAAATGTCACCCAATCAGGATATAGATCTACTTTAAAGTGGTGAAATGCAAGGTCTGCTTACACTGTTGGAACCCTCTTGTCTTTTGCAAATGACTTACTATTGGTAGGTATAAAAGGTACCTGTGAAGAAAAACAAGTTAGGGGCTAAGAAGCCCATTGATGACCATGGGTAGAAGGAAAGAATATCACTTGATTCCCTCATCAACACAGTCAGTGTTAATGGGGGAATGCCTTCCATAACGCCATTGTGTTCTATCAGCAGGGGGGCGCGGGGAAGTTACCTGGCCAGTAGAACACGATTACTGCTAGCGGCTTTAGCCAACGGCAGTAATTGCATGTCAAAAATCCGACAGGCTGCTTGTACCAAAGTCGATCGATGGATGGGTACAGTCAGCCTGCCCATAAATGGATCAAATCTCAGCTGGTTCATTCTATGTATAGCCATCTTTATACTTGCCTAACCCTAATCTTCTGCCTAGGATGCCTAGGCCTTTGGCTGGGTCCAGGTCATAACTGACTTGGGAGTCTTAGGCTACATACACACGGGCGTTATGAAAAATTAGCTGTAAAGCTAGTACCGACGCCAGGAAAAAATGCATTAAAAACATGATTTTATCACGGTTTTGCATTGGTGTCAATGCACGTTTTCTGTGCTAGCTTTAAGCCACGTTTCTCTGTCTTTATTCAAAACCAATGGCTCCTTATGGGAGCGCATTGATTTGAATAGAGGTCGCACCAGAAGTCGAATCATGATGATCCAACTTGCGGCGCAACTTGTGTGCTGAGGCTCTTGAAGGGGAACCCCACACATAAATTTTAAAAATGGTGTGGGGCCCCTCCAAAATCCATACTAGACCCTTATCCCAGCATGCAGCCCGTCCGGTCAGGAAGGGGGGGGGGCTAGTGCAAGCGCCCCCCTCCTGGACCATACCAGGCCGCATGCCAGATCCCGGCCCCCCACCCTACCTGAATGAGTATGGAGTACATTGTACTCCTACCCATTCACCTAAAAAAAAAAAAAAAAAAAAAAAAACACACTACACAGGTTTTTAAAGTATTTTATTAAATTGGCTCCGGTCTCTTCTCCCTCCTCCGGCTCTTCTCCCTCCTCCGACTCTTCTCCCTCCTCCGGCTCTTCTCCCTCCTCCGGCTCTTCTCCCTCCTCCGGCTCTTCTCCCTCCTCCGGCTCTTCTCCCTCCTCCGGCTCTTCTCCCTCCTCCGGCTCTTCTCCCTCCTCTAGCATCTTTTGCGGGGTCTTTTTTCCTTCTGCTCTTTTGCAGGGTCTTCTCCTTCTCCGTGCCATCTTCTGCTCTTTTGCTTGTCTTCTCCGCTGTCTTCTTCTGTCCCAAAGCATCACCCCCCATGTTGAGGGCATGCGGCCTGGTATGGTCCAGGAGGGGGCCGGGGTGCTCGCTCGTCCCCCCTTCCTGACCTGCGTGCTCGGATAAGGGTCTGGTATGGATTTTCAGGGGACCCCCCGCCATTTTTCCCCTTAATACTAATACACTGGGGGGGAACCCCACACAATTTTTTTTTATTTTTTTTTTTACAATTTTTGCAGGGGTGTACCCCTTCAAGATCCTCAGCACACAACTCGCACCGCAAGTGGGACCATCATAGGTTCAACCATTGATTTTTTTAACAGAGACAGAGAAACACCTGATGAGGCTTAACGCTGTGTATACAAAGTTAAGCCGCGCTTTTGAGCTTTTACCATCATCTGTGTTTTTACGGCTCTAGTGCTGGAGACTCAGAACGCGCTGGTCCTGGGTTTTTTTTTTAGAACTTAAAAATGCTATGCCACTTACAGCTCAAAAACGTGTCTGGGTGTGTGGCCATTGAATAACATGGATAGGTGTTTTTTAAGCTGTAAAAAAAGCTCAAAAATGCGGCTGTAAAAATGTTCATGTGTATGAGGCTTTAGTATAAGATTTTATTTGCTCTGCACTCCCCTAAGATCTTCCAGAAGGGATAATTATGTCACACCCAATAATGTGGAAAAGGGGGTGAGGCAAATATCTATTTTGTTTTCTTTTTTTACAGACACGTTTTACACCATTTACATTTATTATCTAAGGAACAAGATCCATCTTTTAAGATACCATATTTTTTTTGTTTATCTGTCCCTCATCCAGATCTTCTGTTTCCCATCGACATCTCTGCTGTGAAGAAGGACCATGATTTCCTGGATAGAGATGCAATCGAAGCCCTATGCAGGTTGGTACTAATGGAATGACAGAGTTTTTTCGTGGGAAAAAATAGCTATATATTTGATTAAAGCCAAGTTTGCATGTTATCTCTATTATCCTATATTGATATTGGTTATTGACTTTTTTGCCGATAGTAGCTGGACTGATACTTGACCCAATACAGCTAAACTATAACACCACCTACAGATAAACCTTACATGTAAAAGTAGCAAACCGCTCCGACATAAACCAGTAATGTGGGCTGAAAACAACATTTCTAAGTGGTGGCCATAATTCCCTAAGTTCCACTCCTGTGTATACTTTGTAAATTACTCTCCAAGCAAGAACAAACTAAAATTTAACACTGACAATTCCATTTAATTGATGACTTTTATGGTCAGTCATTTAACCATGCATAACACAGCATCTTACCGGGGAGTTTATTGGAAATGGAAGGCATTTGTCCATATTATCACTACAGCTGTTGTTTGACCAGGTATTAAATTGTACTAACCTTAACTGATGTTATTAACACAATGTCTGCAGAGACTAATTTCATGTGTATTTGTAGAAACCAACAATCCCCACAGGGAAAGAATGTTAAACGTCCAGTAGCTTTTCAGGCATACATTTACTGAGTAGAATAGTTTCATTGCCTAATGGCTATAAAGAAGTAGCCGGTCATGTGTCTTAAGATGATCTGTGTGCAAACTCTCCAAGAATGCCTGAGCAAGGACCTAAGGTGTCCCATATTGAAAACCGCTGACCCTTGTCACACGAAGGCATAAAGAAGTATTTGTGTTTGGTTTTAGTTATTCTGTCATAAATTACGTTCATTAGCCAAAGCCCCTCAACAGACTGTTTTTTAATACAGTACTGCCTGTGATGGTGCTTTTGGCTTTACCTAATCCGTTGTCACTACATTTAAAAACTGCTACTGACCGTTCCATAAATCTTTTTAAAACATATATTAATATATATATAATAATATACATATAATTTGAGCTTTATATATATATTGTGTTCCAATGTTCAGATTTGGTATTAAAGGCACAGAGGCACAACAACCTTTTTGAAGATCTCACTTTTTTTTTTTTTTTTTTCTGAAATCAGGTTTTTATTGAACAATATCAATCAGGTACATTTCCAGGTACACCAGCTCTATAAAGCATTCAATGTATTGACATTTTCATGGTCATAAATTTAACAGCTTAGCAATGCAAATATACATTGTTCTGTATTCTCCAGCTCTCTCCTTGAAGTTGTATTATCCAGTAGGGCTCTGCAGGAGCCTCCTCATCACCAAGTCATTGGGTGCTAGCCCTGGGGTGTCAAGCCAGGGGGCCCATCAGTTTTCAAATTTAGTGGGGCAGCCTATATGTTGGTGTATATACCTCTCTAGGTGTAGCATATTTCCCCTATGTACTACCCACGTTTTAATCAGAGGGGGAGCAATAGACTTCCAGATCAGAAAAAAAAGTTTCCTAGCCTGGAACAAGGCCCTGGAGAAGGCTACTCTGGTTGCCGCCTTAGGTATCACCTCCTCCAATATCCCCAGCAGGCAGTGCGCTGGATCCAGTGGCACATTTACCTGGAAGACATTATTTAGTGTGGAGATGACCATCTTCCAATAGCGGTGCTCGCCATCGCCAAAGGAGATGAATTAGGTCTCCAGGGGCCTCTCTACACCTGTCGCATAGTGGGTCTGCCCGTGGAGTTTTACTGGGGTGTAGTGTACCCTGAACAAGATGTATAGTTGTGACACATTCAAGGAGCATTGATTCACTACCTCCATAGCCTCTGCCCATTGGTCTTTTGTCAGGTCACCTATGTCCTCTACCCATTGGGACATCACCTTAATGGGGTGCGTTTTCAAAAATTCTGTCAGTAACACACCATAACAGTGAGATATAAACCCTTTCATTACAGTTGTGGTCTGGAGCATATGAAATATAGGGGTGGGAGATAATGACCAGTCTGTGGCTTCCCCTGTGCTCTCACCGCATGAGATAACTGTAAATAGTAATAGTACATGGAGTCTGGTACATTAAATTCATTTTGAAGGTCCTTAAAAGTTTTTGGTTTCCCGGCTTGAAATATCTGGGAGATTAGGGCGATTCCTAAATTAAGCCATCTAGGTCCCTGTTGGATCTTGGCCAATTCGGGTATGTGTGGTTTCCCCAGATCGGTCTGTAATCGGTATAGCCTGTTACTTGTTGTAATTGTCTGACCTTGTTCCTGACTTTTTGGACCAGGGCAAATGTTGGCATACATCTGTTATTTTGATGAAAGTGCTGGGCTTCCAGTCCCATGGGAATGGATTCCGCCCCTGAGCCAATGAGTATAAGGCAGGCAGAGGGACTGTCAGGGTTAGGGGACATGCAACCAATGAGGTATTGAAGTTGGGAAGCTATGTAGTAGATCCAAGGATTTGGGAGGGCTAAGCCTCCCCCCATCTTTCGGGCGTTGGCGCTTTTCCAACTTGATTCTTGAAAGGTACGAGTTCCCCACAGCAGTACTCTGAACAGGGAGTTAACTATTTGGAATGTCCTTAGAGGTATCACTGCAGGTGAATTATGGCGAATGTATAGAAGTTGGGGCATGAGTATCATCTTGATTGGGTTCGTTTTCCCTGCCAAGGAGAGTTTGAGGTTATTCCATATGCGGATTTTATCTCTAAAGCGTGTTATCATGGGACATATGTTATGGCGACAGTAGTCCGTTATGATAGGGGAGATTTGAACCCAGATATCTAAAAGATGTCACTAGGGGGATGGGGCTGGCTATGGAGTCCGCCTTTTCCTGTTCACTATCTAGCAGAATTATGGCTAATTTGGTTCAGTTGATGGTGAGGCCCGAAAAGTGTCCGAACTTTGAAATAAGAGTCATAACGTTAGACAGGGAAGAAGAGGTGTCTCCTAAAAATAATAGCATAGCATCAGCGTATAGCATAATTTTTTTCATACAATTCACCGTATTGGAATATGACAATACTAGGGTCATTTCGCACCAAAATGGCCAGGGGCTCAATCGCGATCGCAAAGAGCAGGGGAGACGGGGCAATCCCGCCACATTCCCCTGCTCAGCGCAAAAGCCGGCGACTGCCGGTCAGACGCCCTACGTGCCGCCCGTGGGGAGCTTTAAAGGAGGCGCACCCAGTTAACAAAGCGTTTGCAAAACCGAATCTGGTCAGGACTGCCCATAAGTAAGACCCAGCTTATGCTGTCAAACGTCTTATTAGCGTCTAATGAGAGAAGCACTCTCTGTCCTGTATTATCAGCCTGTGATTGCATGTTCAGGAATAATCTCCTGAGATTTGTGGCAGTGTACTTTTGAGGCATAAAGCCTGCCTGGTCCGAATGGATAATTGGCAGAATTTATTCACTCTAAGTGCCAGTACCTTAGCTAAAATCTTTGTCACACTGTGGAAGGGATATAGTCTATATGTCTATATGAACTTTGGTCAAGCGGGTCTTTTCCCGGCTTTAGTATTAGCACAACACTCGCCCTAGACATTGAAGGGGTGGTATACCAAACTCAGCAGATGCATTAAAAACCCGCAGCAGCCTGGGCAGGATCGTCTCCCCATAGGTGGTGTACACCTCCATGGGAATACCATCATCCCCATGGGCCTTACAGGTGGGGAAAGAGCAGGCCGCCCTCTGCATCTCCTCCAACGTAAAAGGGGCATCCATTTCCATCCTGGCTGTATTTGTCAAGGTCGGAATGGGTATTTCTGCAAGATATTCAGCTAGTGATTCTGGAGAGTATTTCTCTCTGGACCTATATAGATCTGTATAAAATGCTGAGAGCTTCGTAACAACTTGGTCTGGGTCACTGACTATTCTGCCATTAGGGGAACTAATGGCTCCAATAACTGGGGAAGGCTGCTGTGATTTGGCTATCTTGGCCAAAAGGCGACCTGTTCTCTCCCCCTCCTTGTAGAAAGCCATCTTTGTAAAAAAAAAAAGTTTCCTTTCCGCGGCGGAGGATCTTAACCAGTCCAGAGAGTCCTGGGCTGATATTCATGCCTCCCTCGTGGATTCATTTGAATTCAATACATATGATAGTTGCAGCTTTCGTACCTGGCCTTCCATTTGCTCAAGAAGAGCGGAGGAATTGTGTTTAACAGTTTAACATCTCCGTTATCAAAACTCCCCTGATATATGCCTTAAAGGCTTCCCATTTGACTAGGACATCATCATATTGATAAGTATGGACGAAGTGGTCAATTTGTTGGGTTATACGTTCCTGGGAGGGGAATAGCTCGAGCCAAAAGGCATTCAATTTCCATGGGGCACTTGACAAGGTTGAGGGGGGCCTAGTGGTTAACCAAAGTGCAAGGGGGGAGTGGTCTGAGACCCCTCAGGAAAAATACTCCACTTTGGTGGTAATGGGGGGCACATGGGATAATCCCAAGCATAGATCAATACGAGACAGAGAGCCATGTGTCTTGGAGAAGCATGAACGTTGTTTAGTGTGAGGATTTCTAAGGCCCCATATGTCCAGCCATCCCACCTCTGCCAGGAACCTACTGAGAGAAGTACCCCTCCCCTGGCGGATGCATGTCTAGGACAAGATCAAGAAAACAGTTAAGGTCTCCCATAATTACAACGGGTATATCAGATTTATCGGGCAGGTAAGACAGTAACAATTGCAATACTTCTCCAGAAAATGGAGGAGGAATGTAAACACATGCCAGGATCAACGTCACAGTATATACCTTGCAATGCAGAAATACATATCTACCCATCGGGTCTATCGCGGAGTCTAGAGCCTGAAACGCCAGGGCCTAGTGAACTAGTACACTCACCCCACGAGAGTAGGCAGTGTGTGTGGAGTGATATGCACTACCCACCCACGAGTAACAAAGGCAGGCCACCGTATCCTAAGTTAAGTGTGTCTCTTGAAGGCCTATTATAGCAGGATGGAACTTTTTGAGACAGGAATTGATCATGGTGCATTTTAATGGGTCATTGACTCCCCGGGCGCTCCAAGTGACCAGAGACGTATCTGTTAGATCAGCCATGACTGTGGGTTAAGTAGTAGCGGGTCCCCAACGTCTGAGTTCATGCATGGTTATTAGGGTTGGGTGAGGAGTACCTGCAGACAGCTGGAGATCTGGAGCGACCAAAGAGGCCGTGTTAGTGGTAGCATCTGGAAACGACCTATGTGGAACTAACAGGTGCCACAGTGCACAGTAGATGCAAATGGTCACAGTACCTCTGGGTTGACAGATTTGGTTTTTAAACTTCAAAACAGCAGGCTTTTTCCTCTGTGACCAGTATATCCATTGGTAAATGACTACTTTTATGCCAATCGGGCACATGAACTGATGCCACTTAAACTGTGGCCATACTGATGGCAACCGATGTAGTCCATGGTGTTGTACATCCACAGATACACCACAACAGTCTAGTGTAGATAGAGGCGACATTTGCTTCTGTCACTTTGGTGAGAGATACGGATTAATGTCCCTCCAAGAAACATGAGTTGCAGAAGAACTATGTTAGTGGTTGCTTACCGACCAGGAGATGCATTGCCATGTCCGTCAAGCTCTGTCAGCAGCTAGGCGTCTCTGTCTAAGCTCTGGTTCATGACTATCAAGCCAGGCAGTGGCATCTGGAGCAGTTTCAAAGAAGTGGGTTTGGTTGCCCTCTGTGACCCTCAACCCCCTGTGTCTTTTGTCTTGTCCATGAAGCGAGGAACATGCTGCTGCTGGCCACGCCCCGAAGATCTCACTTAATTCAACTATTGGAAGATGAAAACTTCCTACACTCCTCTCATAGCAATATGGCAGCTCCACTCAACCAATTAGACAGTCTTTTTAGGCTCATGTCTGGAGTATTCTGTGCAGTTCTTGGATTTTTCTTGCTTGATACATTGTATTTGGTTATTCATTCTATCATATATTCTAGGGACATTATCTAACATGCTTTTACCTTGTGAGCTTCTATGTTTGGTAAAATAAGCACTTTTAACGGCTTTGTCTTAACTTTTTTTTTTATCCTAGACTTTTAATAGTAGAGTGTAGTTGGCACACTAACACTATCTGTATGCATTAAAGTTATTAAAAGGGAATTTTTTAAGACGCTGGTGCACAGGTGTTTCTGCCTTTTTATGATGACGCTGAGCCAAATTCATAGTTGGAGACTGCAGTTCATTCCTCTATTACTGGTATAAATCTTTCCCTTCTACTTGAGATCCCTGCATTTTTTTTTAATGAAGATTAGGGATTTCGAACTAAATTTCTCCCTTTTTTTTTTTTTTTTTTTTTTTTTGTTTTTTTTTTTTTGTTTTAAAACAATGTTATGAACTAACGTTTAGGAGAGACTCGCATTTCTTCGGAGCTGCCCGGACAATACTGAAGGTCACAAAAAGACAACATGCTTCCCTTGTTTTGTTCTTTTGGTACCCATAAAATGTGACACACCAGAAATGTAATCTGGGCAGACATGGTTTTTCTTGTAACTGACACCAGGCGTATCAGTCAGATTTTAACTTTGATTTCCAGAACTATTCAGTTACACTTACAACAGTAAAAGTTTATCTTCCTGGAAACAGACTGGGCCATATCTTTTTTCAGCCGACTGTGCAGTTTCGTTGTGTAGACACTTTAATATAAGTCTTGCAGAGATTAAATGGCCTTATCAGCAAGACTGAAGATTCTCTACTGCAGATCAAAGTTATCGTGCAGGTTGTGGAAGCGAATTGTGTGCAGCTGGATGGGACTAGATAATTCGAGTTGTTACAACATCCTACATTGTTACATTTCTTTTGCCGTGTCTGGGAAGGTTAAATAACATTGCGGTTTAAGATTTTTTCCTTTTTTACTGTTGTGCTTTTTATGGATTGCATAGCTATGCCTCTTTTTAAGAATAATAATGAATTAGAGTGGAATTTTTCTTAATTTTCAAGTAGTAAGCACTACCTCACATGACGAGCCAGACTTGGTTTTGCTGTGCCCTAAATATTTCCTTTCAAAATCTTGGCAAGGAGTGTTGTAATATGAGTGCTTATTTTTCTTAACGTAGTCAAATGAACAGTGACGCACAAAGCACAGCACCCTAAAGCAACTAATTTGATGTCCACTGTTGTATTTAGAACAATGAAATATGAATCATTGGTTGGTCTGGGTTACAGCAATTTTCATGCTCTCACTGGAACTATACTCACCACAAACTACTGATGTGGCATCTACAATTTTCATGCTCAGCTGGTACATGCTCCTTAAGTAGAAGGAGCTGTTGGGCAGCAGATGCTTGTGCCAGGGGACCTTTATAGTAGAAAATCAGAAGAGCTTGCATGCAGAAACTGCTGGGCATCCATATGTCAGCTTTAACCGCTTACTGACCCTATAACTTATATATACGGTGGCAAGACTGCTCTGCTGCGCAGGATCACGTACCTAGTACATGATTCTTCACTGCCGGTTCTGGGCAGCTGGCACCTGCCGATCATTAGGCAGAGAGCCACAACAGTAATCTGTCTGATCGTCGTCCTGTCAGTAGGGAAGGCATTGATCCTAAGTTTCTGAAAAGCAGGGACATGGATCCATGCCTTCCCTTAGTAAAAGCACCTTCCACACAGTGCACAAGCACTGGCTAGGCACACAATTAACCCTTTTATGGCCCCTGATGTTAACCCCTTCCCAGCCACTGTCATTAGTACAGTGCATATTTTTAGCACTGATCACTGTATTAGTGTCACTGGTCTCCAAAAAGTGTCAGGTGTCCGATTTGTCCACCGTATTATCGCTAGCGATAAGTCGCTTATCGCTGCCAATACTAGTAAAAAAAATAAATAAATAAATGTACCATAAATCTATCCAATGGTTTGTAGAAGCTTTAACTTTTGCGTTAACCAATCAATATACGCATATTGGGATTTTTTTTTTACCAAAAATATGTAGCAGAATACATATTGGCCTAATTTGATGAACAAATTTTGATATTTTTTTTGAACATTTTTTTTTATTGGATGTGTTTTTATAGTAAAAAATGTTTTTTTAGATTTATAGGTAAAAAATAAAAAGTGCACAGGTGATCAAATACCACTAAAAGAAAGCTCTATTTGGGGGGGGGGGAGAAAGGACATACATTTTAATTGAGTACAGTGTTGCGCAATTGTCAGTTAACGCAGTGCCATATCGCAAAAAATGGTCTGGTCATGAAGTTGGGTAAATCTTCTGGAGGGCAAGTGGTTAAGTACACCTTTGATAATTTTGGTGTGGCCATTGCCAGGTATTGGGGCTGTCCTCTTAATCATGGTGTTACTACCACTGACCTCTAAAGCGGGTATATAAGGAGGGAGTCTAGACTTTTTAGACAGTGACTTCATTCTTATTCAAATCACCAGGAGCTGGTCAGGATCAGGATGACAATGCAGGAGCCTGCACAAAATTAAAACCCTTTGTCAGTGGCAACACATTATGGCAAACCACTAAATTCTTGTGGGTTCAGGTCAAGTTAGGACATACAGATGTAGGGGGTCACCACGATACAGTAGTGAAAACAAAAATACATTCTAATTATTTGTTAATGATGACATTTAAGGAGATATGCTTTAAAAGAACAATGTTTTACATTTTGCAAAATTGTGAATATGGGATTCCAAAAATGCCAGATCTTTTGAATTCAGATGAAGGGGGTTGTGTAGTGTTTGACCAGCTCAAGGTGGAAGAAAATTGCTTATCTAATTATAGCGTTTCCATTAGAGAATAAAAGCAGTCTTAACAAGTATGTCATGGGCAGCTCTCCCCTGAAGCAAAAGAAAGTTTATTGCAAGAACTCATTAACATTTACAGCACTGACCAGGTTATCAGATGGTAATAGGTCAGCACTAGCTGGTCATCCCATCTTCCACTCATTGAACACAAAACACTGGATATGATCAAGGAAATACGGATAAATTCAGGGCAGCACCAGGCAAGTCATCCATGTTCTATTTCAGCAATTACTTAGACTTTTAAAAAGCATTAAAAGGGCCTTTTTTTCTGCTGTGCATACCAAATGCATTTTTGAAATAGTTTGTATATATTTGGCAGGGGAAAAACATGAATCAACCACACAACTTGTTTGCTTAGGATTTAGCATTTGGATGTTTAAATGTGGAAGAAAGGGCAGTCTGTGCTTTTTGTGAGTACCCTATGTATCCTAGAGACTAAAGTCTTGGGACCAATATTTTCTCTGTAGAAAATGAAAGAATGTTTCCCTGTGATAAATGAACATGTTTGTAGATACTAAAGTGTGTCATTTAAACATATCTAAAGGACACACATACAACATATTTTATTAAGAATGCTTTTATAAATTTTATTATATTGAAAAAAACTTGTCAAGGGTCCAGTCTTATTTGGTCCCTGTATATTGCATATTGAAATCAGTCTCCTCCCAGCTCTGATCTCCACATCACAAGTATCTTCCTAATTCCATATTTAGTAGCACTCAGACTGTGACCGGGAGCTAATCGGGTGTGTTGCATTCAAATGTGTTAACTAGAAACATGCTGATAGGAGGTGAGAGCAGAGGAATGTCCTTGACAGTCTGCTTGCTGCTCTTTCACTGTTGAGTTAGTAAGTTGTTGATCTGGAGAAGGGTCACTGCCGTATTCCTTCTACAGCTCCTTCTATGACATTACTAAAGTGGTGTTATCCACCTGCAGGACTAGATGTACACTAAATGTTTTTGTCATCTTTGTATTATTATTATACAGGATTTATGTAGCGCCAACAGTTTGCGCAGCGCTTTACAACATGGGGGCAGATAGTACAATTACAATACAAATCCATGAAGGAGGAATCAGAGGGCCCTCAGCTAGTGCCTGGAGTTTAGCTCTAACTTTATACAGTAACTCTGAATGAATAGTTACAAATTATACATGTTCACCCAGGCTCAGTTTTTCCTAAGCTTATTAAAAAGTCTAAAACCAAAAGTGAAAAAACTGATAGCGGTTGGATCTTTCCATCAACACTTTTGTAGCCATTTCTGCTTGTTAGTGGATGCAACCATGGCTTGTGAATTGTGGAACCATCTTCTTGCTGCCAGTAGGGAATACTGTCAGAAAAATGTGGTTTGCTTGTTTGCTTGCTTGTTTTTTTTTAAAGCTAATCTCTTTTCTCCTAGTAGTTGCATCCAAACATATTGGTACTGGCATTGATGTAAAGAAAAGCTTGATCTTTCTCTGATGGTAGATGCACATTCATACCTTTGATTTGATCAGATCAAGTTCGTGATATTTTCACTAAGACTTTTTTTTTTTTTTTTTCATTTCTTCATATTGTAAAAAATAAAACGATCATCTTACACCACACGTTACAAACCTCACTGTTCAATTTTCCAACCTGCCTAGTTTTCTTTTTGATTCTGCAAAAAAAAAAATCAAAAGAAGATTGTATAATTCTTACACAGAGTATTTTTCATAAGTGTTGGATAAATGCTAAGTAATCAGAATACCATTGGCCAAGTTAGAAACCAGTCATGATGGATTTGTCCAACTTTACTTTGGATACCCTCATAACTTTTCACCTACCGAAAAGCATAAACTTATAAACCTTTGTGCTGCAAAGACCTTTGTATTTGTGACCAGTATAAAAGCAACACAGCCCTACTCGCTGACCATTAATATTCTCCTGAGGTTCAGTAGGGAGAAACATCATGGATGATTTCTTGGAAGTAAAAAGTAGTAACATTTTTGAACAAAAAACAAGTTTGTGAATTTTGCAATTTAATCCCCTGTTGAATGCAACTGGGAATTACTTGGCCAGTTAGATATACAAATCCTGTAAGAGCATAGCTCTGAACTTGATAGCAAAATATGAGAAGTTAATGAGTATAAGCACTGTAAGCTGTGTAGTGTGTATTCATTGTAAAGAATTTAAACCAATGCCTGTTTGCCTTCTCGTACAAAGATGATATTAAGGTTTTTGCTAGTCCAGCAAATAGAGATTTCCTTAAACATAGGGTTGCTTATTTTGGCAATTGCTCAGGGTTTTTTTTTTTTTTTGTAGATTATTCTTAAAGGGGATTTGTATTGCCAGTTGCCTCCTAGCTAATAAGAAATAAGGAGCTTTTTTGTAGTAATTTGTATAGCTACATGTTTGAGTGTGCATTTAATAGCAGGCATTTTAGGTGTACAGACGTTCTATGTTAAGTGCCCATTCACACAGGGGCGACTTGCGCTCCAGCTTGTCACCCCTAGTCACTTGACATTTGAAATCGCATTGAAATGAATGGGAGCCGTCTTTAAGTACACTACTGAAGTCGGAGCGACTTGAGAAAAGGTTCCTGCACAACTTCTAGGCGACTTCCGCCCATAGCATTGAATAGAAGTCGGATCCCCCATCTAAATGGAAGCGACTTTACAGTAAACAGAAAAGAATTTATCCAGGGCAATCCCCTCTCTCCCTTCTCTGATTGGCCACAGGCAAAGTCGCATGGCATGAATTAAGTCACCTAAAGTTGCGCTGAGGTCGGGTCGCCCCTGTGGGAATGCAGCCTAAATGCTGTACCAAAAAAAAAAAAACAATAAAAATCTAGTTACTTACGGATAAGTGTGTTTTTATTCCAAAATATTTTTGAGGTTTTTTTTTTGGCAGGGTTTTGTATCTGCCTTCTGGGAGATGGATTAGGTGCCATGTATATATTTTGTTTAATAAAAATACTTTTCTATATTCTTATCAAAAAGCCCTCCGAGCATACCATGACCGGTCAACATGTCTCATTATTTTTTATTTTAAAGAAGGCAAGTATTTTTATATTCATATATTTTAATTTATTTTGCAGGCGGCTAAACACTCTTAATAAGTGTGCGGTGATGAAACTTGAAATCAGCCCGAACAGAAAAAGGGTAAGTTTTACAAAAAGGCTTAAACCCATTGATAGCCTTTTTAATGAAGAATGTAACCTCTCCATATTACGGTCAGCTAGTTAATTGGTGGTTCTCTTTACAAGTGATAATCCATTTTAGATTGAAATGCAAATTAAATGACTTGCCACGTTTGAAATCACCTTCTAATTTTACAAGAATCTTAATGAACCCTCTGTAGATAAGGAGATGTTTTTAATTCAAGTTGGGAGGAGGGGTATGGGGGAAAGACACCGGTGGAAGCACAGCAGGAAGATGGAAACTTCAAATGACATATACGATATAAATGGCTTCCAGTTAGGTGTAAAAGATAGGTAAAACTAAAATGTGTATCAAAATGGTGTCCTGGCTCTTTCCATTGACCAGTTTTGCTGGTGAGGTTAAAGGATGATGGCTAAAACAAAGATAATAGTAGAACATAGATTGTATAAAGAACATATTCTCCTACCCTAACAAGTATTCATGAGGCCTGTTTAACATTGATAAAGTGTGTGATCCTAGTAATTAATATTTACATATATCTAGAGCCACAACCATTTTATTTTCATTTTGCTTTGAGTAGAGAGAGATTAAAACCAGTGTGAGTTTTGTCATCTGTGTTCCATTGGAGTGATTTTCCTTTTAGCCCTTCACATGCAACAGCAAGTTAGAGGAAATCCCCTCTTAGATGGTTGTCACAGGAGCCAGTTTTTACTTTGGAAGAGTTCCCCTCCATTCCATTTCTGGTAATCACTCAGAATTTTGGATTTTCCCTATATTCCTGTCCTGATAAAAGTAGTTAGAAGGACAAATAGAGTAATTTCACCTAGTGGCGGCAGTTTGGGCTTTAGATATTTTTCAGATGATAAGGTCATACCTTCCCTGGCTCTTACTAATGACTAAGATCCCAACTAACTGTTCGTAATTAAATAGTTTATGTTCAGGGACAAATGTACTGTATATATTCAGTATGTGGTTGTTTTTCCATCTTTGTAGCTGGTTATAAAGGTAAAAGATATATATATATATATATATATATATATATATATATATATATATTTACAATAATGCATTTTCTGCATTAAGGTAAAACATCTTTTAATGAGGAAGTAAACTTTTTTTTTTTTTTTTCCCTTCCCTGCAAAGTAAAGGCATAATGTGCTAGTATGCATCGCATACTGGCCAGAGCCACGTGACGTCACTCCCACTCATGCACGCAGGAGCCGCTGGTCACGGCACATGCTTCTGAAGAAAGGGCACTTCAGAGTACATGCGCCGATGCCATCATCGGCGCAGTATACAATAAATATCTCCTAAACAGCACATGTTTTAGAAGAGATTTATAATACCTATAGGTGAGCCTTATGCTAAGTGAGAAGGAAGGTTTACTTCCTCATGCACACAGGGCGTTTAAAAAAAAGTTCCTAAAACATCAGTAGCTTTGTAGTGAGTTTTTCAGCTTTATTTAGCATTTTGCACTAAAGTTTTTGAGCAGTAGCGGTTTTTTTTTTTTGTTTTTTTTTGTTTTTTTTCAATGGACCAAAAAACGTCAGTGAGCAGCGTTTTTGAGCATTACGTCTCTCAGGACCCACTAGCCTTGGGTTTTTTTTTACAACTCAAGAATGCCCCAGCTAAAAACTGTTAATAGCCTATGTGTGCATGGACACATAGGATAACATGAAGGGGAGTTTATTGACTGTAGGAACAAACGTCTGAAGCTAAAAAACACCAACTGTAAATACGTCCTGTGTTGCATGAGGCTGCAGTACTTCTCCCATCTCCCCTGTCTCAAAGACTTGGCTGAGAGCAGTGGGAGCCATTGGCTCCTGCTGCTTAGTCAGAACCTGTGAGCTGCGGATGGGGCTGAGCCAGGCTATGTATCTCAATAGACACAAACAGCCCTGCTTGGGATCGAGCACATACAAGTGCCCCCATAGGAAGTGGTTTCCAATGAGGGGAGGAGCGTCAGTGGGGGGGCCCCAAAAGAGAAAAATTGGGGCTGCTCTGTGCAAAACCTTTCCACAGAGCAGGTAAGTATGACATGTTTGTTGTTTTACTGAAAAACTGGGTTTTATGATCACTTTAAAGTAGCCTCTAATACATTGGTTGTCAATGATATTGGTTGTAGGGGGCAGTTCTGGCACAGATCAATACTTTATCACAGCAAGCCATTCTCATCTAGTCAGTAAAAGAGATACCCTTTTCAACAAAGTTTTAGTAACCATAGTGTGTGTGTGTGTGTATATATGGATATATATAGAGATATATATATATATATATATATATATATATATATATATATATATATATATATATATATATATATATATATATAT
>BLSH010235833.1:1447082-1461855 GCA_018402905.1 Glandirana rugosa | reverse complement strand
CCCCCCCCCCCCCCCCCCCATTGCATTGATTGTTAAAAATATATATTGAGATCTTAACAAAGCACTATGAAGAAAGATTCAGATTTTGTATTTAAAGGGAATCTAAGTTTGCTTTAACACATGGCAACCAAGCTGATATAGTTTCATTTTTTTATCATTTGCAATAAACTGATGATCTAGTTGCTATGGTTTACTGTAATATGGTAGTGCAAAGTGCAGTAAGTGAACCTATAAATCTACAAGCAGGCTCAGATCTTCATCTGTTTAGTGAGACCGTGGATAGCGTTTACTTGTGTTTGGCATTAGAAAATAAAATTGAGCACTGTCTGCTCTGGTAGAACCTTAGTGCTCAGCTCTTTCTGTATCAGGAGAGATTGACTGTACTGCCTACTTAAAGTAATTGTAAATCTTTACCCATTTGATTTATAAAACGATCATGACTGGCATATTTCAGTATATAAAACCGTCATAAATCTTTTTTTTTAATAAGTGGTCACATAATCTTTGTTCTGAGCCGCAGAAGGGACTTGGATAGCTGAGAGTGGAGAAGCAGCTGTACGCTGATCTTCCCAGTAGATGGCTGTCTTTTTTTCATTGGAGGACAGGCAGGCTGTTCCCCCAGTACAGCCAGAAAACTGACTATGTTAGCAAGGATGTGCTTCTATGCCTAGAATGATCAGTTTAAAACAGGAAATCAGGAGAACTGACAGGAACACCAATGATTTCACACAAAGGAAGCAATGCAAAGAGAACAGTATACTTTTTAACACAAGTATATGGTGCAGCAGAGACCTATCAGGAATATATTTTGGGGTAACATATTCTTTAAAACTGTATATGAATATCTCCATCCAGTTCTGCACTACAGAGCAGTGCCCACATGCAAAGTGAAAAGCATCTGGTCCCAGTTCAGTCTTCTCTAGTCAGAGAGGGAAAAGCGTATCTAAACCCAAAGCAAAAAGTTTATTATTGGAGTTTACCAGTCCATAGATAGATGTGGTGAACTGGTTCCCCCTTTTTTTTTTTCAAGCTAACTTTCACTTAGTGGCCTTGCTAGTAACACACTTCCTGTCCTAGGCTGACTACACATACTCACTGTACTACCTCTATGAAAGAGCAACATTGTGACCCCAGGGCAGGAAGTGCTAGGACCCCCCAAACCCCTCCCCCTCTCCTAATAACATGGAGAGTAGATTCTGTAGTCCTAACATTTCCTGATAATGTACATTTCTGGCAGGATTGGTGGGTATTTCTTTGCACTGCAAACAAATTTGACAAAACTTTTGATGGTATAGTTAACAGATCAAAACCGAGTAAATACAAGATGTGCATTGTTAGGGTTTCCATAAACGTTAAGAGATGATTTAGGAATGGTTGGGTTATAGGTCTATGCACATTCTAATTTCAACATTGTACTGACATATTGAAGTAACTGATTTGTATTGGTCACAAAATCTTAACCTTACCTTTTGTGTTTACATTGTTCCAGAGTCATGCAGAGGAAACAAAGCTTGGGGAAACCTGATCAGAAAGACCTGAATGAAAACCTTGCTGCCACCCAAGGCCTGGCACATATGATTGCTGAGTGCAAGAAACTTTTTCAGGTACCAGCTGTCACTTTGTATTCAGAGTTGCTCTAATCTTCGTAGCGTAACTGCAAATTAATACCATCCCCTGCTTTCTGATTACTTCCTAAACCTGCATGCCTAGTCACCAGAATTCAACGTTACAATTTGTTTTTCATTTTCTAAACCCGTTTCTTCCATTCTGCTTATATAATGGCTTAAAAGTCCTGGATTAACTGAATTATTGCATTGTTATGCAATGCTACACACAGTACACTGTCCAATACTTTTCCCTGTGTACTCATAATAATCGTATGTCAGTGATTTATTAAGTATGTTCTCAATCTTTTCCTAAACACATTAAATCTTTACAACTGTGTTATTGTTAGATGGCTTAGCTAATCTGGTCTTGATTTATTTCCATTTTTTTTCCACTCAGATTCCTGAAGAAATGAACAAGTGTCGTAATTCATACATGGAACAGGACCTCAGGCCAGTGAGCCTGGATGAGCTGGTCAATGGGAATAACGAGGGGCTCTGTGACTATCAGACTTTCCTTCAGGAGGGCATTGATAGTTTGCTGAAAGAAGCCAAGGACAAGTTCAAAGGCTGGGTCAGCTGCTCCACATCAGAACAGGCTGACCTTGCTTACAAAAAAGTGAGTCATGCTTCTTAAACTTTGGGATTAAAATACACCTAATCCTGTGTGTGTCAGTATTACAGCTAGTTTCATTTAAAAAAAAGAAAATGCACCCTGTAGCCCCCAACACCGTTCCTATTTGCAATATGTATAAAGTTAAAAGCTTACTCCTCCTTCAGCTCTTCTCGACCTAACTTTTTACAAATTGTAGCCCCTAAGGTGCAGTTAACCAGGTTTTGCTTTGCTATTGCATTTCATATCTATCTTATAGCTACCATAGTGTTGAATCGACTGATGGTTATGTAGTGACTTGTCTCACCAGCATCATACAGTTTAATAGTCATTGAGTAAGTTGTTTCCCAATTTCTCACCACTATGTATATATTTTTCAGGTCCCTGATGGCCCTCCCCTTCGGCTATGGAAAAGCACTATAGAGATTGCAGCTCAGCCAGAGGATGTCCTTCAGCGCTTACTGAAGGAGCAGCATCTATGGGACGAGGATCTGTTGGACTCAAAAGTTGTAGAGACTTTAGATGAGCACACCGACATTTATCAATATGTACAGAACAACATGGCTCCACATCCAGCTAGAGACTTTGTTGTTTTAAGGTGAGTATTCACAAAACCAAACCATTTTGCTGAACATCCATATCTACTGTAGTCATTCATGAATGAATGCATTAAATAAAAAGGCCACATAGAAAATTCCAGTATACACATCTTAGTCATGTGACTTAGCATTTCAGTGCTGTGGTTTTTTTTTTGTTCATCTTGCTATGTCCATTGGGTTTAAAAATTTTAACCTGTGTTTAAAAAATGCAAATCATTTTATTCAAGTGTATTATGGATTTTAAAAGTTAATATATATGCTTTCTTTAATTTCTACAGATCATGGAGAAGCAATTTACCAAAAGGAGCTTGCATACTACAGCTTATATCAGTCGACAATGAACAAGCTCCTTTACTTGGAGTAAGAGTCAATGTACTTCAGTCCAAATACCTCATTGAGCCTTGTGGAATGGGAAAATCCAAGCTTACCTACCTGTGCAGAGCTGATCTGAGGTAAGCACCACTCAGTAAATGTCTAGACACCCAACTTGGTGGTTTTCTACTTTTAAAGTAGTAGAAAACCCCTTTATTCAGGAAGCTTAAATGGCTCATCAATTCCAGTGTATGAAGAAAGTTTGTGCAAACTCTCTGGTGTTGTATCCCTTCGAAATTTCAGTGTAAGCTGCATGTTCCCCTCCACCTTAGGTGCCTGAGTGACTGAGTTTTTCACATACCCTGGAGTTGAAAAAAAAAAAATTACTTCTGTCCAGGTACACACTCTCTGTGTATACCAGTTTGCGTTAAAAAGAAATTCCATAAAAAAGATTTGATAGGGTTCTGAATGATTTATTAGCATTACTGTGTTCAAGCAAAATCAAGTTAAATTCTTTGCAAGAATGACGTAACACATTTGCACTTGTGTAAGCAGTCAGTTGTCTCCAAGGGAACATGTTGTTTTTAAAAAAAATGTGATGGACTTAATCTTTTATTTGGTTTGGCATTTCCAGCTATATGAATGAGACTTCCTTAGAGTGTCTTTCACTCAGTCCACATGACTAGGCTTGTCACAAGCATCCCTCATCACTTGCTTCACCTCCCGAGTACCTTCTGTATGTTCAAACTGTCTACGTCTAGATATCGACTATTCTCTCTTCAGGAATCTTGTCAGGATTCAGTGAAGTGGTGGGGTATGTGCTGATGGCCAGCAGAATAGATTTAAAGTTCATCAGAAACTGATAAGCGAGCAATCACAAGATGCTGAGGCCTCTCTACTTGTTTTATCCTGCTCTGCTACCATCCTGCCAAATTATTAACACAGTGCTGCAGTTACCCTCAATAAAATAACTGATTTGCCCAGCACAGAATGGGAACCCTCCCAAGATGGCCATTGCAGCTCTAGCAATTTACCTGCAGGGAACTTGCCACAAAAGCCACCAGCAGACATACAGTATGAGGTCACATAATTTCAGCCAATAAACACTCTCTTTAAAAGACTCTTTTAGTTGAATTCCCATATCCAGCTGTAATTCAAATTTATCAGCAGAATGAAATGGTTGTTCTCATCTTCTGGATCATTCGAATCATGCAACTTTATAAGGCTAGGTGAAAGCAGAACTCTGGCCAAAAATACATTTTAATGATTACAGAGCTACATTCATTTGTGTCTTTTGTATCTAGAATTCAGCTTTAAATTTCATAGGTTTTTCACGCTAGCTTTGCTGACTTATAAATGCATAATAGCTATTATGCTGAATATGCAAATCCAATCAGACCTCTTCTTTCATGTTTCAGGGGCCACATGCCGGAATGGTACAATAAAGTTTTTGGACAGTTATGCGCCGCAGAAGTAGTAAGGATACGAGACTCGTTTATCAATCCACAACCAGAAAGCAATAACGGGAAGTCAAGGTGACATTGCACAATTGTCTCGACCGGGTTCCCAAGAAAGTGAAATGAAAGATGTCAGGGCAAAATGGACTTTTGGAAGTTGCTTGGAAAAAAAGTCAAATTCAAGAAATGAAGCTGCTTTTGTCTTTTATGGTGCTTAGTGCCATGGACTAGAATTCATCAGCCTTTAGGCTTCCATTATATATCATCCTATATGTGTTAGTACATATCACTTAACTGCTTCTGAGAAGCAAGAGGATTTTATTGGAAAGTATGTATTATTAAAATAATGTCACATTCCTATATGCAGTTATCTTGTATATTGTCATTGTGTTAATTATTAAGCATACTGAGGGACTGGTGTATCCACTGGAATAATTGGTACTTACGCTTATATGCATATCTATAAACTTTATGTTCAGAAAAGAAATATTTGCACAGTGAACATGTGTGAATGTGTGTCCCCCTTGTGAATTTAGTCCAGTCATCTAGTGTCTGGTACACTGATAGATTACTTGTAATGGTTTTAATCTCAGGTTTCGTTGTAATGGTTAGAGTTATGAAAGTGGTCAAACTATTCTTTCTGTATGACACAAGTCTGATGCACATTTGCTAATTGCTGTTGTTTTAAATTTCATCTCGGGATCCCTTGTCTGAGCCGTCTTGCTGTTCCATATCAGGACTGTGAACGCTCTTTAAATTAATTGCATTATACAAAGTAAATTGATGAACTGACTTTTATCATTTTTTCATTGCACGATAAACCTATACTTTCCAACATTCAAAGCTAGTGGAACCATGCTTACCTTGGGTTTATTAACTGAGTTAATGAAGTACTGCATTAAAACCTAGTGGAACCATGCTTACCTTGGATTTATTAACTGAGTTAATGAAGTAATGCAGGTTGCAATTATCCACAGCAGCCATCTAGAATATATAATTTAAGTCTTCACATAGGAAATCTTATTGTTTGCCAAGTGTTGCTGAGCTCTACGCATTATTGTTGTTGCCATTGGCACTGCTTTATTGTATTAGCCCACTTTATATGGGAATATGCAGCCTCGATGCAATCCAATATTTAATTAGCCTGAATAATATATCTCTGGCCTTTTAGGAACACCGTAAATCTTTCTTGCCATCCAGAATGTAAAAGATCTATGGCGTCATTCTACAGTATATGTGTAAAACCCAAGTTCCTGGTGGCGCACAGGCGTCTGTTTTTTTACTGAAGGCCTGTTTAGAGGTTCTGGTATTGGTTTTAACCCGCAAACGCCCATGGTGACTTAGGATACTTAGACATAAGTCTAACTCCAACCAAACCTAAGTTTTAATAGTATGTGTCCCCATTGAGGAGCTGTCTCTCCATGTCTTGAAAGGTGTCCCAACAAAGGGGAGTTAGTCTCTCTAAGGCTCAGTTCACACTGCTGCGACTTGGGATCCGACTTGTGAGACCCCAAGTCATATGACATGTGAAATTCTATGTTAGGCAATGAGAACTGTCTTAATTAGCACAATTGAAGTCAATCCGGCTTTAGAAAAGGTTCCTGTACTACTTCAAGGCGACTTCTATCCGATTTGTGCGCATAGACTTTAATGGAATTTGAAACCTCATCTATATTGATGTGATTTGGATCCGACCTTACAGGATAATTGCCCAGGCATTCCCTGAAAGTTGCATCAAAGTCAAACTCAATTCACCAACAAATCACCAGCAAGACGCCTGTCAAAGTCACACCATAAGTAGTGTGACTTTCAGGTCACAGCCGAGCCTTAAGGGGGGACACAGGCTGCAATAATAAGTTGAGAGGTTTAAAAAAATGTTTCTAGCAATGCAGGATACAATATATTTTGAAGTATTATTGTGGTTTGTATTCCCATAGGGGAGATTTCCCTTCCCTTCCTGTCCTGACTGTTGTAAAAGGAAGAAAAATTCCCCTGAGTGAGGTTTAAAGAAGGAATTGCAGCACTTTTAAAAATCTACTGGCTTGTAAGGGGTTAAGTCCAGCAAGATGTATGCTACCTTTATGGTCTGAGCTCTCCTAATTTATTTACATTTCTTACTGAGCGTCAGGAGTACAGCTATTGCTATACTCCCAATGCTCCAACGGGAAAGATACTGCTGCTTTGAGACTGCCTGCCCTTCTGATTTTCATTCACAGAATACTTTGAATTTTTTGAATGGGTTCACATATTACAAAGCCGCCTGTGATTGGACAAGAGAAGAGGAGGGGCAGGCAGAAGGCAGTAGCTGCTGTATTTGAGAACTAAAGGTCCAGTGTTGGAATACTAGAAGTGTAACTATAGTTGTTCTCCTGGAGCTTAGTAATAATATAAAATGCAAATAAAAGTGAAAAGTCCACAAGGTGACATACACCTTCTTGGACTTGATGCATTATAAGACAACAACATAAAACTGCTGCAATTCCTAGAATTCTGCTTTAAAGCTGAACAGCTTACACTTTTCCATGTACATTATCAAGAGATATGCATTTTCACATGCTGCTATTGTCATCAATAGGTGTATGGGCAATACACATCACAAAAGTAGATCTATGTGAATGAACACAATTTAAAACTATGGCTTAAATGGATACATACATTGACAAGTGTTAAAATGCATACATGTGAATAGGTCAGTTACAGTTTGCATGGATGTTGGCAAGTATGAGTGAAGCATAAGAACAGCTTATTATCTATTTGTATGAGGTTAATGTTTATTGTGCTAAAATTAGGCTCAACGAGGCAAAGGTTTATTCAGAATAGAGTTGGACATGTCCCGGAGTAAGGTAGGCAATACCCCAGATACATTTTGGCTGCCTTCTAAATATTTTTAAGCCTTTTCTATAGCTGTAGCTTGTCAGTAGGAGTACATGGTATTCCCTAGTTCCTCATAAGTGCCTGCTGGCCTTCAGATAGGCCATGCTGGCTAGTGAGTGCTGTACTCATTTCTTATCTCCAATTTAGATACTTTTATGGGGTTGCTTGTGTTAATAGCAGCTGTATTTGCTAATCTAAAATATAATTTTTAACGTGCAGCAAATACTGGGGTAGCGGAGAGCTGAATGAAGTGGGAGGAGGCTCTAGATGTGGGAGGAGCCACTGAGCTATATTGTACAGGTAGAAGAGGAATGTTGAAACTTTAAGGTAATTTAATTGTATGCAGACTGAGCAGAGAACCTTGGTGAATGAAAGTTGTTGCAAGACGTGTTTTTACCGTTGTCAGTATTAATTGAAATGCTTTTTAATGAAGAATTTTGTTTTATGTAATGGGCAAAATAATAGTGTTTTCATTATCAGTGTTTCCATATATATCATAAATATCTAAACCTTGTATAGGCATTGTAATCTTTTTGACTGTATAAAAGCCTCACTGTACATACCACTTTAATGTTATGTGTAATGTTCATTATAGTAAATGCATGGCAAAGGTAATTATTTAAGATATACATGTATTTATACCTCAAATATGTTTCATTTTTGTACCTGGATACATTCCCTCAATTTTAAATATGCTAAACATGGTAAACATTAAAGTGAAAGAGCATAGAGAATAGATTTATATCTTGATGCATATGTCTTTATAAAATATAGCCAAATGCACTATTAAATGTCTCAAATGAAGCATTCTTGGAGTCCTTTTTATTCAAACCATGCTACAGGAGAGATTGCTGGGTATGCTTGTAGTGAGAGTTTTACAAATACATGCACAGTAAAGCAGATTTTTTTCCAGTTGCTGTACAACAGGGTAGGCACTTGTGGTCCTTCAACTATTGCAGAACTGCAAATCCCATCATGCCTTTGCAATGCTTAATGGGGATCCTTAGTTCCACAACAGCTGGGAGGATTGCAGTTGCCCACCCTTCTTTACAACCTTAAGGGCTCTGTCACACATACGGACGATCTGATCCGCTTGTCAGTTTCTCAGGCGGACCTGAATATACGCTCTGTTAACCTCTATGGAGCGACGGATGTCAGCTGTGACATGTCCACTGACATCTCATCCACTCCGATCTGCTATATTCAGACAGATGGAAACCCTATTTTTCTTTAGTTCATTGACGGACGCAGCCACTTATTCTTGACATGTGGGTATGCACCTTTTACCAGGAGTAGACTAGGCAGAACATAGTTCAGACAAAAAAGCAAGCTAGCCCCTCCCAGGGGGCAGTCCTCACTGTGCATAATCCCCTCCGCCCTGCTAGCACTTCAGTTTTTATCTGCCTAGTGCAAGGAGTAGGACCTGGCTCCCTGCTGGGATCTGCGGTTCCCCAATTTTTGTTTTGCTCAAGCTGTCTGATGAAGAATGCAATCAAGCAGCCGGCTGGGTGACAGGCTGGAGATCTTTAGGTCCAGGTAGTCTCCCCAGCGTGGCCGACGGATGCGAGCCGACCCTTAGCCGCTTGTTTGCTGCAGCCAGTGGGTTAAACGTCCCGCCAGCGCACTGAGTGACCGGGCTGCGGCTCGCGGCGAGGTGTCGCATGGCCGGCAGCTCCCTCCTCATCTGTAGGGGCAGCAGGTCTGTCTCGGGTGGCTACTCACTGCGCCCGTCTGGAAGGGTAAGTACACTTCTCCCTCCCCCCTTGGGGGTGCAGAGGGGGGGCTAGCGGGTGCCCCCCCGTCTGGGTGTAGGTGGTTCTGGTCTTCCCTCTCACCTTCCCCCCCCCGCCGCATCCAGCCTCCATTGCTGCTGTCCTGGTTCCCCTGGCCATGCGGCGAACGCCGCCATTTTGCCGGAGTCGTTGCCATTTTGTGGTGGTTTTGTCCTCTAGTGATCGCTCGGTGGCCATTTTTGGTTGGTCTCCTGATGGGCAAATAGCATGTGCTTTGGCGCCATTTCCTCAGTCTGGACAGCGCGGTCGGCACGTGTGGGGGAGCTCCCAGCAGCAGCAGTGAGGCAGATATGGCAGGCTTTTCAGCAAGTATAGCTGGCTTCTCCGTGGGGTGCTGGTAGCGGCGCAGTGCGGGTCCTCCTGTGCATTTCCGGGCTGCTGTGTGGGGGCAGCTGAGGGGTGGCCTTGTGGCGGGCGTGCGGCCTGTAGGCCTGACAGGTGTTCTGGGGGTGGCGCAATAGTGTCTGTCCCGGAAGTCTCCGCGGAGACTCTGGCGGCGATGGGACCTGTAGTCCCACTAGACAAGCTGACTTAAATTTTGGAGGAATTTCTTGCCCAAGTGGAACCGGTCCGTGGTAGGGGGGTGGCGAAGAAGGGTCCACCCCCTCCCCCATCCTCTGAGGAGGATTCGGAGCCGGAAGGGGGTTATATGGTCACAGGGACCCCCGTGGATCTGTCAGATGGGGAATTGGACCCTTCTGATGGTGAGGAGGAGCAGGGGGTCACCGCAGCGTGGGAAAAGGCGTTGGTGGGCTCCCTGGTGGCTGCTGTCCGTGAGACACTGTGTTTGGGCCAGGCTGGGACGTCGCAGGAGGCTGCTTACGCCTTTGGGGTCCCATAGTGCCATATTTTGATCAGTTTGTCTACAAGGAGTGGCAGTGTCCTCAGAATTTGTTTGCATTACCAAAACGCTTTTCTGTGCGCTATCCTTTTGAGGATAGCTTGTTGCAGAAGTGGGTGTCCCCCGTGGTAGACCCGCCGGTGGCCCGCCTGAACAAGGCTACCGCTATCCCGATGGAGGGTTCTCCAGCATTTAAAAATCCAGCCGACGGGCGGACGGAGGCGGTGTCCAAGGCTATGTTCCTGGCGGCGGGGGTGGCCCTGCAGAGTGGGCGACAGTGTTGCACAAGGATTTGGGGGACCTTGTGGTTCCTTCGTGGTCGGTGCAGCTGGCTGACCAGCTGGCGCAGGGTCTCAGATACCTCTGCGACGTGGCCTTGGACGTAGCTCCCATGCTGTCCAAACTGGCAGGTTTTGCGATCATCATTAGATGGGTGGTGTGGCTGAGGTGCTGGTCGGGCAACCATGCGTCAAAAGGGGGGAAGAGTACTTTTCTTCCGGAACCCAAGCGGAGCAACGCAGAAAACGGTCCCTTTTTTTTTTCGTGCGCCCGGTGCAGCAGGCGCAGGTGACCGGTCCGGCAAGGCTGCTGCAGGGAACCAGAAGCGTCCCTGGCAGCGCAAGTCCAGGAAGGCGGAAGAGAAGCCCACCTCCGCATGATGGGTTGCCCCCGCCCGACGCTCGGGTGGGGGGTCGGCTTCTGGGGTTCGCAGCCCGGTGGACTGCCTGCATCTCGGATCTTTGGGTGCGAGAGGTGGTGTCGTCTGGGTACAAGATAGAGTTCTGTATCCTACCCCCGTACAGGTTCTTCCCCTCAAATCTGAGGCTTCCTCCGGGGCGTCGGCAAGCTCTGTTTGGGGCTGTCCAGGCTCTGTTCGAGCAGGGGGTGATTGTCCCGGTCCCGCCTGTGGAAGAGTTCCGCGGGTTTTATTCCAACCTCTTTGTGGTTCCAAAGAAGGACGGAGTCAGACCGGTTCTGGACCTAAAGGCGCTCAATCACTTTGTGAAGGCGCGCAAATTCCGGATGGAGTCAGTCCATTCTGTCATGGCCGCGCTGCACCAGGGGGACTTCCTAGTCTCTCTGGACATCAGGGACGCGTACCTCCACGTTCCCATTTCTGTTCGGCATCAGCGGTTCCTGTGTTTCGTGGTGGGGGACCTCCACTACCAATTTGTGGCTCTCCCCTTCGGCCTAGCCTCCGCTCCGCGAGTTTTCACCAAGCTGTTGGCTCCGGTGCTGGCTCTGCTGAGGCAGAGGGGCATTGCTGTGGTGGCTTATCTAGATGATCTGCTCCTGAGGGCGGAGTCGGCTCCTGCCCTGGAGGACAACGTCTCGATCACCCTGGCCTCCCTGCGGGACTTCGGCTGGTTTATCAACCTTCAGAAGTCGACGCTGGTCCAATTGTGCCGCCTAGAATATCTGGGCCTAATGCTGGACACAGAGCAGGCGAGGGTGTTCTTGCCTCGGGCCAAGTTGCTGACGCTGCAATCTGCGATACGGGCTCTGCTGTCACGACGGTGGTCTTCCTTACGTTTTTGCATGTGGGTGTTTGGGTTCATGGTGTTGGCCTTCGAGGTGGTACCGTATGCCCAGAGTCACACCCGGCTCCTGCAGCGGGTGATTCTGCTGCAGTGGGACAAGTCTCCGTTGTCTCTGGATCGGATGATCAGGTTGCATCATCAGACCAGGGGGGCTCTTGCCTGGTGGCTACGGGCCCCGGTGTTGAGTCTGGGGAAGTCGTTTCTTCCCCTGGAGTGGTCGATTGTTACGACTGACGCCAGCCTAGTGGGCTGGGGAGGAGTACTGGGGCGGTTGTCTGCCCAGGGCCGATGGTCATCGGAAGAGTCCCGCCTTCCGATCAACGTGCTGGAACTGCGGGCGATCAGGCTCTGCCTCTCCCATTGGTCGGAGAGGTTGCACGGTCGACCGCATCGGGTGCAGTCGGACAACGCCACGGCGGTGGCGTATGTAAACCATCAAGGCGGCACAAAGAGCGTGGCAGCAGCCCACATCTTGAGGTGTGCAGAGCTTCATGTGCCGGCCATCTCCGCTGTTTACATTCCGGACGTAGAAAATTGGCAGGCGGACTTTCCCTGTCGCCAGTCTCTGGATCAGGGAGAGTGGTCACTGCATCCAGAAGTGTTCCGTCAGATCTCCCAGAGGTGGGGCACCCCAGACGGTGGACCTGCTGGCATCCAGGTTCAATCGCAAAGTGCCAACCTTGCCGTGGACGCCCTTGTGTCTCCATGGTCTCGGTACCGGCTCCTTTACGCCTTCCCTCCTCTCAAGCCTCTTCCGTGCCTGTTGCGCAGGATAGAAGTGGAAGGGATTCCGGCTATCCTGGTGGCTCCGGATTGGCCTCAGTGTCCTTGGTACGCCGATGTGGTACGGATGGTAATGGATGTTCCCTGGCGGATTCCGCTAAGCGAAGATCTGCTGTCGCAGGGGCCCATCCTGCACCCTGCTTTACACTCGCTGGCTTTGACGGCCTGGCTATTGAATCGGTATTGAGGGATAGGGGGGTCTCTGAGTTGGTGATCCCCATCATACTTAAGGCACGTAAGTCCACGTCATGCAAGATTTAACCTGGAAGGCTTATATTGCTTGGTGCGATCCTGGGGGGTGGAACCCCCGTTCCTTTTCAGTGGCTTGTGTGCTGGCCTTTCTTCAGCAAGGCCTGGATCAAAAACTGGCATTGAGTACCCTCAAGGGGCAGATTCTGCCCTAGCGATACTTTTCCAGCGTCCGTTAGCAACGCACTCTTTCATTCGTACGTTTGTACAGTGGGTACGTCATGTGGCCCCTCGGGTGCGGTCGCCCCTGGCGCCGTGGGATCTGAACTTGGTACTGCAGAAGCCGCCATATGAAAAGATCAGAGACATTTCTTTGCTGTTGCTCTCGCAAAAGGTGCCCTCTTTGGTGGCCATCACATCCGCCAGGCAGGTGTCTTAGTCTTGTAGGTCTCCCTACTTGGTCCTGCATAAGGACAAGGCGGTGTTGCGCCCATCTCCTTCGTTTCTACCGAAGGCGGTTTCCTCTTTTCACATTAATGAGGACATTGTCCTTCCTTTTTTGTGTCTGCGCCCGTCACATCCTAGGGGGTTGCTTTGCACTCCTTGGATGTGGTTAGGGCTCTGCGGGTGCATTTGACGGCCACGGCCTCCATTCGGAGGTCGGACTCGCTGTTTGTGGTGGCAGATGGACCGCGCAAAGGATTGGCGGCCTCGTCGGCCACCATCTCTTGTTGGATCAGACAGACTGTGACCCATGCGTATGAGGTTTGGGGTCGAGAACCCCCTTTTCTGGTCAATGCTCATTCCACCAGGGCGATTTAGTACTTCCTGGGCTTTCCGACACCAAGCGTCTGTGTCTCAGGTGTGCAAGGCTGCCACTTGGACCTCTGTGCACACCTTTGCTAAGTTTTACAAAGTTGATGTGTCAGCATCTGCGGAAGCTGCTTTTGGCCGCAAAGTTTTGCAGGCAGCGGTGTAGGCGCGTCTGGCGCCTCCCGGAGAGTTTTCGTTGGGTATGGTTGTTATTGTGTTACCCACCCCTCTTTGGTTGACACTGCTTTGGGACGTCCCCACATGTCAAGAATAAGAGGCTGCGTCCGTCAATGAATGAAAGATAAAATAAGATTTTTTGACTTACCGTAAAATCCTTTTCTCTGAGTTCATTGACGGACGCAGCATCCACCCCTCTGTGTTCTGAGTTTGTACTGCTTGTTACGAACTGAAGTGCTAGCAGGGCGGAGGGGGTTATGCAGAGTGAGGACTGCCCCCTGGTAGGGGCTAGCTTCCTTTTTTGTCTGAACTATGTTCTGCCTAGTCTACTCCTGGTAAAATGTGCATACCCACATGTCAAGAATAAGAGGCTGCAACCGTCAATGAACTGAGAAATGGGGGCAGAGATATAATTGTTGAGGAGAGTTTCTGTCCCCAGCAGGTTGAAACAAATGTGAGGATTCATGTTGGTAATGACTGGGCTGATGAGGTGGTCACTTCAGTTGAAGTTTCTGTTAATAAAAAGAAAGTAGTGTTTGTCATGTCATGTGCACTAATGCCCGTAGTTTAGGCAACAAGCTTTGTGAACTGACAGCTCTTATGTCTAGGGATAACTTGGACCTTGTTGCCATTACAGAGACATGGTTCAAGGATTCAAATGACTGGGAAATAACTATACCAGGGTACACACTATACAGGAATGACAGAGTAGGGAAGAGGGGAGGTGGAGTTGCCATAAATGTAAAAAATGGCATAAAACTAACATTAATTCAAAAGACAAATGAAATACTTGAAACCCTCTGGGTCTGCCTTCCAACCAGGGAGGGACCTTCCCTTAGAATTGGAATAGTATACAGACCCCCAGGACAGAGTGAAGATTATGATAACTTGTTGATTGATGAGATAACTCAAATGGCAATGAAGGGAGAGGTTTTGATTATGGGTGACTTCAACATGCCTGACGTTACCAACCTTCCGTCTGGGTCTCCCAAAGTTCATAAAGTAAACAGAAAACTTAATTACAATCAAAATACGGTAAAAAATGTAAATACCGTTGAGGTGGAGGGGAGAAGGGATGAGACAGTAAGGACATATCACACATGGGACCATATCAATAAAGGGTCAGTAAACTTAGGAACTTGGTACAGAGACATTACCGTTGTTCCAGGTTCAATAG
>BLSH010235833.1:1415300-1440654 GCA_018402905.1 Glandirana rugosa | reverse complement strand
TTTTAAAAATATTTAAAGTTATTTCCCTGTCCCCATTTCTTTGTAGGTCACTTGTCCCACCCTTACCCACATTTCCTTCCTTTTGCAGACCTCTAGGACCTTCCAGGACTATTTTACAGCACTTTTTGTACCTAAAAGTCCGGGTCTCCATTGATTTCAATGGGGTTCGGGGTCCGGGACAAAGTTCGGGTTCTGTCCGGACCCGAACCCGGACTTTGACCCGAAGTTCGGCCGAACCAGCAGAACCCGGACTTCTAGAAGTTCGCTCAACTCTATTAAGGATCTAACTTACAAAATCTGCTGGAGAGCAAATAATGTGTGTGTGTGTGTGTGTGTGTGTGTGTATATATATATATATATATATATATATATATATATATACACACACACACACACACACACACACACACACACTGGGTATGGAAAAGAAGCACCCTCCTTTTAGAGTAATCAGATTTTGTTACTTTGCAGCCTGAAATTAAGACAGACAGTTTTTGCAGAGAAACATCCCCATAACAGGATATTACCACCTCCATGCTTTACTGTAGCAATGGTGTTATTTGGATGGTTGGCTGTATTGGATTTCCACCAGACATATCGTTTGGCGATGAGGCCAAATGATTAAATTTTAGTCTCATCTGAACATAACACCTTATCACTTCCTTCCCAAGGACGTTCCTGAACGTCCCTAAGTTTCAGTGGTTATACCGGAATGATGCCTGCACTTACAGGTATCATTCTGGTATCTAAATTTCTGTTTCGTTCATTAACGGGCACAGCAGCTTCATGGACAAGTGGGTTATACTGCCCTCTCTTCAGGAGTGACTAGGCAGAACAGGCAGTTCTAACGGCAAAAGAACAGACAGACACAGCCCCTCCCAGGGGGAAGTCCCCACTGGCACATAACCCTCCACCCTGCCTAGTGCAAGGAGTAGACCTGGCTCCCTGTTGGGATCTGTGGTACCTCTCTGGGTCCACTTTGGCTGTCCTGTAGGACAGCCTAACAGATGAAGACTGCAATCAAGTAGCCGTGCTGGGTGACAGGTTGGGTTTTAGATCCAGGTAGTCTCCCCAGCTGGCCATCTTAGCTCCGTGCTGGGTCGGCCGTGACATGCCCCGGACCGAATGGGGGTGGCCCTGCGGGTTAAACGTCCCGCCGGTTCACATATGACCGGGCTTCTGAGTCCGTGTCACAGTGTTACCCTGGCCGACAGCTCCCCCTGGCCTGACGGGCGAGGCAAATCTGTCACGGGTGGGATACCCGCTCCGCCCGACTGGATGGGTAAGTAGCCCCTCCTCTCCCACTAGGATTTGGGGGGGAGCAGGCGGGTTCCCCCCTGGGGTGTTAGGCTGGCGGGTTGGTCCCCCCTCCTCCCTCCTTTGCTGTGCCCCCCTCCCAGGGGGGTGTCCAGGATCTTAGCTGACCCCCTCCTCCTTGCCTCGTGCTGCTGGAGCGATCGGTGTGATCGAAGATCGGTTGGTGGCCATTTGTCATGTCCGGCCGCCATTTTCTTGTGTCCGGCCGCATAGTTTGGCCTCTAGGGCACTCGGCAGACATTTTGGTGTAGCTGCGGCATTCCTGGCGGGGGTTTTGGCCTCTAGTGTGCATCAGCGGCCATTTTCTTGTGGCCTATACACGTGTGCCGACCTGTGTGTGTGTGGGGGGAGGTTCCCGTGGCTTCTGGCGCTGTTATTACCCCCACAGAGCACGGAGAGCTCTCCTGTGGGACAGCAGCAACAAGCGTGGAGGACGGGTGGGCAGGCAAGGCAGCAGCGGACAGCAGCAGTCATGGCTCCTCTCCTGGACAGTTGAGCGGGCAGGTGGTGAGTCCCTCCGGGGTTACCCTCCTATAGTAAGTCCTGCGCAGCATTTTTAGGTGGGGGTGCCTGGTCTCCTGGTTCCTAGGCCTCAGTCAGGTGGCGTGTTACCAGGGTGGGTGACGCAATGGCAACCGATGCGGGTGCTTCCCCACCAGACCTCTCCGTGGTTGCAGCCAGTGCCTCAGGGACTGCAATCCCTATTGACGCTCTGTTGGTGGTCCTGGAGTCCGTCTCCCGGGTAGAGACAGCATGTGGGCATAAGGTGGCGAGAAAGCGGCCCCTACCATCCCCCTCCTCCGGGGAGGACTCGGACCCTGACGGGGGCTCCACTATGACAGGGACCCCCCTTGAGCTGTCGGATGGCGAGGCCCCAGATTCTACTGATAGGAGGAATCTGCGGCGGCCACTGCTACACATGAGAAGGCACTAATCAGCGCCCTGATCACAGTGGTGCGTGAAACCCTAAAGCTGGACAATACGGCGGGACCCTCGCAAGAGGTGCCCGTCCCCTTCGGGTCACATAAACCGGCCTGTGTGGCTAAGTTTTTCTCCTATGTGTCTTACCTGTATAAGTTTGTCTACAGAGACTGGGAACGGCCTCAGAGCTCCCTTCCCATACCCAAGCATTTCTCTGTGCGCTATCCCTTTGAGGACAGCCTGGTAAAAAAGTGGGCATCACCCCCCTGTGGTGGATCCCCCTGTGTCTAGCCTGAACAAGGCGACCACGATCCCGATGGAGGTCACGCCGTTCTTTAAGGACCTGGCTGACAGGAAGGCTGAGGCCATCGTCCGATTCATGTTTGTTCTGGCAGGGTCGGCCATGCGGCCTGTTGTGGCCTCTGCTCTGGTGTCAGACGCTCACTGAATGGACGAAGCTGTTACACCGCAAAATGAGCAATGCTAAGGTTCCCCCTGCCTGCGTGGAACTTGCTGAACAGCTTGTCCAGGGGCTTAAATATCTGTGCGATGCAGCCCTGGATGCGGCCCCCTGATCTCAAAATTGTCCGTGTCTTCGGTGGGGGTCAGGCGGTTGCTCTGGCTAAAATGTTGGTCGGCGGACCAAACATCTAAGAAGGCCCTCACGGACTTGCTTTTTCAGGGTGGGCGGCTCTTTGGAGCCTCCTTGGACGAGATTATTAAGGATCTCACAGGAGGGAAGAGCACTTTTCTCCCGGAGTCCAAGAAGAGTACGGAGTCCCGTCGCAGACCGGGTCCTTCCTTTACGGCCCACAAATGGCTTTTCCGTCCCTCCCGCTCCTTGGGCAAGGGCTCAAAGCCCGCCAAGGCCCCCGCGGGTGGCCAGAAGCGTCCCTGGCAGCGTAAGCACGACAAGCCAGAGGACAAGTCCTCCTCCGCATGAAGGGCTGCCCCCACCTGCTCTTCGAGTGGGAGGACGTCTCCTGGGGTTTGTGGACCGGTGGACTTCCCGCATTTCGGACCGCTGGGTGCACGAGGTGATCTCGTCGGGGTACAGAATAGAATTTCGTTCCCGTCCTCCGGACAGGTTCTTCGCCTCCAACTTGCAACTGCCCGCGGGCAGGCTGCACTCCCTGCTTGGGGCGGTGCAGGACCTACTTTGTCAAGGGGTAATGGTCCCCGTTCCGCGTGAGGAATGTATCCACGGGTTTTACTCCAACCTGTTTGTGGTCCCGAAGAAGGAAGGGGCCCGTCCAATCCTGGACCTGAAGGCCCTCAACTGCTTCGTACGTGTACGAAGATTCAGGATGGAGTTTGTCCGCTCTCTGATAGTGGCTCTGCACCAGGGCGATTTCTTGGCTTCCCTCGACATCAAAGATGCGTACCTGCATGTTCCCATATGCACTCAGCACCAGTGCTTCCTGCGCTTTGCGGTCAGGGGGCATCACTATCAGTTCATGGCTCTCTCGTTTGGCCTGGCCTCTGCGCCCCGGGTCTTCACCAAGCTGCTGGCCCCGGTTCTGGCTCTTGCGAGTAGAGTCGGCTCCAGCTCTCAGGGACAATGTAACAATCACCTTGCACACTCTGCAGGAGTTCGGCTGGGTGATCAATCGCCCGAAGTCAGTGATGACCCCGTCTCACCACTTGGAGTATCCGGGTCTGATTCTGGATGCAGCCCAGGCGAAGGTCTTCCTCCCACCATCCAAGCGACAGACGCTTCAGTCGGCGGTTTGGTCCCTGCTGTCCCAGAAATGGTCCCCCCTACGGTTTTGCATGTGGGTCTTGGGCCTCATGGTGTCCACCTTTGAGGTGGTCCCATACACTCAGTGTCACACCCGTGTTCTGCAGCGGGAGATTCTGCGAAAGTGGGACAAGTCCCCCTCATCTCTGGATCAGTTGATCAGGATGGACCACCAGACCAGGACTCCGCTGCTCTGGTGGATGTGGGCTCCGGCCCTGCGGCTTTGGAAGTTGTTCCTCCCCCTCCAGTGTACAGTGGTCATGACGGACGCCAGCCTGATCAGCTGGGGAGGCGTCCTGGGGCTGTTGTCAGCCCAGGGACGGTGGTCTCCGGAGGAGTCTCGCCTCCCGATCAATGTCCTGGAATTGCGGGCCATCAGGTGCTGCCTCTCCCATTGGACAAGGAGGCTGCACGGGTGCCCTGTCCGGATTCAGTCAGACAATGCCACGGCTGTGGCACACGTGAATCACCAGGGCAGGACAAGAAGCTCGGCTGCGGCCTCAGAGGTAGCTCACATTCTGTGGTGGGCAGAATTCTACGTACCGGCAATCTCCGCCGTCCACATTCCGGGCGTAGAGAATTGGCAAGCGGACTACCTCAGTCATCAGGGATTGGACCAGGGAGAGTCCCTGCACCCGGACGTGTTCCATCAGATTTGGGGTGGGGTACTCCAGACGTGGACCTTCTATTGTCTTGCCTCAATCGGGAAGGTGCAGGACAAGGAATCCCCTAGCGGACGTGGTGGATGCCTTGGTAGCTCCGTGGGCTCGGTATCGGCTCCTCTACGCCTCCCCCCCCCTCAAGTTGCTTCTGCGCCTTCTGTGCAGAATAGAAATGGAGGGTATACCGACCATTCTCATAGCTCCAGATTGGCCATGGCATCCTTGGTATGCCGACGTAGTTCAAATGGTGGTGGACGTTCCCTGGCGGCTCCCGCTTCGCGAGGTCCTACTGTCTCGGGGCCCATCTTGCATCCCGCTTTACCCTTGCTGGCTTTAACGGCCTGGTTATTGAATCCCAGGTGTTGAGGGAGGGTGTCTCAGACTCGGTGATCCCCACCATGCTTAAGGCACGTAAGGCCACTTCCAGGAAGATTTATCACCGCACCTGGAGGGCTTATATCGCCTAGTGCGAGAATGGGGGGGTGGAATCCCAGATCTTTTTCGGTATCTCGGGTTCTGGCTTTCCTGCAGAAGGGTCTCAACCAGAAGCTGGCGTTGAGTACGATCAAGGGTCGGATTTCTGCTCTGGTGATCTTTTTTCAGCATCCTTTGGCGACGCATTCTTTGATCTGTACTTTCGTGCAGGGGGTTCGACATGTCGCCCCCCAGGCACGGTCGCCTCTGGCACCATGGGACCTCAATTTGGTCCTCTAGGTTCTTCAGAAGCCGGCCTTTGAGAATATCAGGGAGATATCGCTGCAATTGATTTCGCAAAAGGTGGCTTTGCTGGTAGCTATCACATCCGCTCGGCAGGTGTCTGAGTTGGCCGCTCTATCATGTAGGTCTCCATATCTGGTCCTACACAAAGATAAGGCAGTTCTGCGGCCATCACCTTCTTTTCTGCCGAAGGGGGTGTCATTTTTCCATACCAATGAGGACATTGTTCTTCCTTCGCTCTTCCCGCACCCCTCTCACCCTAGAGAGGTTGCTTTGCACTCCCTGGACGTTATTCGGGCCCTGCGGGTGTATCTGGTGACCACGGCTTCCTTTCGGAGGTCGGATGCGATTTTTGTAGTGGTGGATGGCCCATGCAAGGGTCTGGTGGCCTCGTCGGCCACTATTTCTTGTTGGATTAGACAGACGGTGACCCGAGTCTATGCTGTTCAGGGTCTGGAGACTCCTTTTTCGGTAACGGCTCATTCTACCAGGGCGATTAGCACTTCCTGGGCTTTCCGACATCAGGCGTCTGTGTCTCAGGTGTGCAAGGCGGCTACTTGGTCCTCAGTGCACACCTTCTCAAAGTTTTAGCATCCTCGGTGCTGCATTTGGCCGCAAAGTTTTGCAGGTGGCCGTGTGAGACACGTCTGGTTCCTCACAGGGTTCTGTTGGGTGAAGTTCCTTTGTTGTTCTGTTACCCACCCCTCATGTTTTTGGCACTGCTTTTGGACGTCCCACTTGTCCATGAAGCTGCTGTGCCCGTCAATGAACGAAAGAGAAAACGGGATTTTTTACTTACTGTAAAATCCCTTTCTCTGAGTTCATTGACGGGCACAGCATCCACCCCTCTAATATTACGTTGCACTGCTTGTTACGAACTGAGTTAGCAGTAGCAGGGCGGAGGGTTATCTGCCAGTGGGGACTGCCCCCTGGGAGGGGCTGTGTCTGTCTGTTCTTTTGCTGTTAGAACTGCCTGTTCTGCCTAGTCACTCCTGAAGAGAGGGCAGTATATCCCACTTGTCCATGAAGCTGCTGTGCCCGTCAATGAACTCAGAGAAAGGGATTTTATGGTAAGTAAAAAATCCCGTTTTTCAGCCAGCGATTCTGTCTTGCAGAAGTTCCACCCGCCCTTCTGCCGCTGCCGCCACTGCTGCCTCATCGCCGAGGCCAGGAGCAATGTGGCCGGCCGTGATGGCTGCACGGGACAGAGAGAGAGGAACTAACGTCATTCCCCTCTCTCTGTAACCCTGGAAACCGGGAGCGACGAGCAGTTTGTCACTTCCGGTACCACCCCTTTGTTTACCTATGGCCAGGGAAGCAACAGATCAGACCGATCTCGGTCTGATCTGTTACATGGGGGGCCAGAGGAGAGATTTGGGATCTCATAGACCCCAGATCTCTCCATAAGAGGACCTGTCATGGCCCATGCTATCACAAGGAATGCTGTCCATCCCTTGTGATAGCAATAAAGTTAGTACAAAAAAAAATATATAGCATAAACAAAAAAAAAGAATTGTATGAAATAAATTAAAAAGAAATTTAAAGCGCCCCCGTCTCACCGTACTTGCACGTAAAGGCAAACACATAGATCACCCCCGCATGCATATGTAAACGGTGATCGCACCACACGTGAGGTATTGTCGTGAACGTCAGAGTGAGAGCATTTAATTCTAGAACCAGACCTCCTGTGCAACTCTAAACCGATTCCACAGGCAGACGCAAATTTAAAGCATGACATGTTAGGTATCTATTTACTTGGCATAACATCTTTCACATTATGGAAAGAAATTGGGCTAGCTTTACTGTTTTGCTTTTTTTTAATTCATGAAAGGTTTTTTTTTTAAAAAAAATGCATTTGAAAACCGCTGCGTAAATACCATGTGACATAAAAAGTTGCAACATGCACCATTTTATTCTCTATGGTCTTTGCTAAAAAATATATATATAATGTTTGGGGGGTTCGAAGTAATTTTCTAGCAAAAAAACAGTCAAATTAAGTGGTTAAGATGGTCAGATGAGACTAAAATGTAATTCTTTGGGGGGGGAGGGGGTTGGGCAACATTTCACAGCAGAGAGAACCAGTTTTCTGTATGCAGTGTATTTTCTGTCGCCAGGGCTGCCATCAGGGGGATACAGGCAGTACTGTTGTAAGGGGTCCTTACAACAATGATTTTAGCAGTCTTTAACATTGGAGTCTATGGGAGGGGGACATCCGAGAGGGCCGCCCTGGTCCACAACTGTTCTAAGTTTGGGACCTCCAGCACCTATGGCTGGCCGTACTGGGTCCTCAAATTGACCAGTCATTGACTGGCAATTGTCGGGTGACTTTTGGACTTAACATTGGAGTCTATGGTAGGGGGATACCTGGTTTGGAGACACCGTTCTCCCGAACCATAAGCAATAAAAATACCAAACTAAGGTCACATGGAGAGGCCCCCCTGGACCACAACTGGTCCACGTTTAGGACCTCCAGCACCTATGGCTCGGCCGTACCCGATCCTCAAAGTGACCGATCATTGACCGGCAATTGTTGGGTCAATTTTGGACTTAACATTGGAGTCTATGGGAGAGGGACACCGTTCTCCTGAACCATAGGCGATAAAAATACCAAACTTAGCTCACATAGAGAGGGCCCCCTGGATCACAACTGGTCCAAGTTTGGGACCTTCAGCACCTATGGTTCGGCGCAAGGTCTTATTGCAAGCATCGGGTGAGGCTGTGCTGCCTGTGCACTGTTTTTTTTTAACCCCTTGGATCCCACACTAGCATGAATTGCACACTTCACTTCAATGGGTCATGCTTGGGTGTATAATTCCTACTGTGGTTGCAACATGTGTACACCCCTGACCAGTGGGCTAGCTCTGAGGAATGTAGGTGGTCAGATGGAAGGGGGGGGGCAGGTCTAAAGCTGTGTTAGGGGCCCCAAAATTTCTGATGGCTGCCGTGTCTGTCACCACCAAACCAGCTACTGATGAATTTAGTTTGCAGTCATAATTTATGTGCAAGCCTTGACTTTTCGTGTAAGTCAAACTAATAATTCCTACCAACAGGATGTGGATACATTTTAGCTGCCTGTATCCCTGAAGCTACTGATAAAAAAAAAAAAAACTATAACATATCTCTTTTCAGTCATACGTTGATCCTGCCTACCTGTAGGTAAAATTAATATCTCCTAAACCTGTATGGTTTAGGAGATATTCGCTCTGCAAGCAGCCGCTAAAGTCAGCGGCACATGCGCTCCGAAGATCTGGCGGAGGCTGACGGAAAATTGCAGCTCGTTGCTGGAACGAAGAGATCCAGCGCGCATGCGCAGGAGTGACGTCTCGCGGCTCCGGCCACTCACAGCACTGGAGCCACGAACCTGGAAGAAAGAAGCTGGACATCATGTCGGCTCCCTCAGCGCTGGCTGAGTCGGGCATCGGGGGCATCGTTCTAAGGTAAATATTTCATAATGTGTTAGTATGCAATGCATACTAACACATTATGCTATTGTCTTGCATGTTTTTTTTTTTTCTTTTGTGGGGGTTTACTACAGCTTAAACTAGAGAGAGGCATAGATTCCGCAACCATAGGAGGTAATTCAATTTGCCTGTCAAAGAACCCCTGTTTGTATAGGGGTCCTAAATACTCTGCATGAAATAAAAAAAAAAGCAAGATCAGTCATATGGAGGTGAGCATTAGTCATTTCCTAACTGCAATAAGTTATAGACATATTAAATGAACCAACTCACGTACATAGTCTGGGTTTCCATTTCTCAGGTCATTATCTGAAGTTCTTCTAATAGAAGCAGAGGAATGCTGTATTCCAGCCTTTTTCACCTTTCACCCTGAAGGTACCCTTAAATATTTTTCCGGTGTGAAGGAACTTATGTTAAAAATAATTTTATCTACAGTTCACAGATTGTAGAATGTAAATATAAGACTAAATAATATGGGATCCATAGCATATTGGACACCCAGGGCAGATCATTTTTACACCATACTCTGTACAACATTTTTAATACTTGTCATAAAATTAAGTAAATAATAACATAAAAGAAATGCAGGCAGTACAAATTAGAGGTGTCCCCTAATATTAATGGTCAGTGTGTAGAAGCGACTTAAGGGTCAGTTCACACCACATGCAGTCCAGTGCATTTTTTTATGTATCAGAAACACATGGATAGTAGGTTATATGGTTTTCAATGGCATAGTTCACACCAGTGTGGTCAGTTTCAGTGTGTTCCAGTTCCAGAAAAAAAAGTAGAACTTGCTGCATTTTTTCTGCACTGAACTGTACTGGAACGCACCAGAACGTATCAAAAACACACCGGAACGTACCAAAAACGCACCAGAAAGCGTAAAAATGCACCGGAACGTAACAGAAATGCACCGGAAAGCATAAAAAACGCACCGGAACTGGCCCTTAAGGTTAACAAAAGTGAGGGGGGAAAAACACGGGACTGCATCAAAAAAGACACTCCAAAGACATGCTGGTAGGTTAATTAGATCCTGTCTAAAATTGCCCCTAGTATGTGTAAGTATGCATGTGAGTTAGGTACCTTAGATTGTAAGCTCCTTCAGGGTAGGGACTGATGTGCAAGCACAATGTATATGAAAAGCGCTGCGTAAATTGATGGCGATAAGTACCTAAAATAAATAAATAAAACGTGCCTGCAGAAAAGCACCTGGAACGCATCCGGACTGCGTTTCTGTGGTGTGAACTGGCCCTAAACCAGCAAAAACTTTTAAATAAGACTCTTAGTGTCGGTTCACACAAGGGTGACTTGTCAGGCGACCTAGTCGCCTAACAAGTCACGTTCCATGCAGTACAATGGAACCGCTCTAAGGCTGGATTAATACCAGTCCGGTGCAAATTCCAGCTCCGTTCTCCCTGCGAAGAGAAACAGCTGCTGTTCCTCTCCATTCTAGCAGGGGATCAGTTGACCTGGGAGGGGGGGTTAGTGAGGAGGGGGGGACCTGTTCACAACAGAACACATATGCGAATCAGATGCGTTCCCATTAAACAGAATGTGCCTAGAATTCGCACTGTGTTGTTTAGAAAATGCACACGTTTTCTGTGCAATGCGGAGTGTGAATGCAACGCACATATGTGAACCAGATCCATTGAAAACAGCATGTTTTCAAATGGTCTGCAAATTGGATGCGGTGTAAGCAAAGTAAACCTTTCCAATTTGCATATTTGTGAACCCAGCCTAATAGGAGTAACTCAAGTCACTCCGACTTAGAAAAAGGTTCCTGTACTAGTTTGGGGCGACTTTGGAGCAGCTTGCATTGACTTCTATACAGAAGTCGACTTGCATGCCGCGAAGAAGTGGCACTGTACGGACGGCTTCAAAGTCGGGCCAGAATCGTGCCTGCGTGAACCGGCACTTAAGAGCAAAACCAGATGTATAAAAATGAATATGTTTTATTTTACAACTTTGTACATAAAAAAGGTAAGTATACAAAAGTTAAAATACAGACAAAGATGCAGTTACAGAAAAAGGCAGTGTTGACGGTTGATTGAAACACATAATCATACATTACTGCCATCCATCCAACACTGGAGACAGATATGAAACCCAACACGTTTCAAAATAAGCAAAAGGTAATTTCTTCTTCGGAGGTAAATGATTATTCTGAATAAGTATCTACAATAGAAAAACATACCATTTAATGTGTTTACAAAATATATCAAGTATATGAACTGGTTGCAGTATGTGAGAATACTTACCCGTCTATATAACAAGATGTTTAACCTGAGACTGCATCATATACAATACATAGAAGGTAAACTTTGTAACTGCATGCTGCCAGGGCTCCATCACCAGTATGGGGGCCTAAACACACAGTCCCTCTGCCCACTGGGGGACATGGATACCCCAAGCCAAACTCTGACCAGCTCCTTGTAGAGAGGGCAACTTTAATACGTAAAATCACACATAACATTTGTATTATTATTATACAGGATTTATATAGCGCCAACAATTTACGCAGCGCTTTACAACTTGAGGGTAGACAGTACAAATACAATACACTTAAATACAGTAGGAATCAGAGGGCCCTGCTCGCTAGAGCTTACAATCTAAAAGGGAAGGTCAAGAGATACAAGAGGTAATAACTGTGGGGGATGTGCTAATAGAGAAGATAAATGTACAGTTGTTAGGTGGGAGCCAGATAGGCTTCTCTGAAGAGATGAGTTTTCAGGGATCGTCTGAAGGTGGACAAACTAGGAGAGAGTCAGACAGATTGTGGTAGAGCATTCCAGAGGATGGGAGAGGCTCTGGAGAAGTCCTGGAGACGAGCGTGGGATGAGGTGACAAGGGAGCTGGAGAGCAGGAGGTCTTGTGAAGAGCGAAGAGATCGATTTGGTTGGTATTTTGAGACCAGGTTAGTGATGTAGCTGGGAGCCAGGTTGTGAATTGATTTATAAGTTATTGTTAGGATCTTGAATTTAATACGTTGGTTGAGTGGCAGCCAATGTAGAGATTGACATAGGGGTGTAGCAGATGCCGAGCGGTTTTTAAGGTGGATGAGCCTGGCCACAGCGTTCATAATGGACTGAAGTGGGGATAGACTATTTAGAGGTAAGCCAGTGAGGAGGGAGTTGCAGTAGTCGAGGCGAGAAATGACCAGGGAGTGGATTAGAAGCTTTGTGGCGTCATCGTCATGTATTCTGACCTAAATACAATGCTGTATAGTATATATCTGATAATCATGTCAGTAAAGTATCACAGCTTACTTAGAAGGAATGATGGTTCAAGGTAAGTTGGATCCCAACATATATTGGGAACACTAGTATTTAATCTAGGAGGATGGATGGAGGGTTCCCCAGTATAGTCAGCCAAGACAGTGTGTAGAAGTGACAAGTCGTGCTGGTAATCAGTGTAAATAGGAGATCAGTGTACCAATGCTCACTGCTCAAAGAACTAGCAACCCCAGGAGAAACCCTAGTTGAGAAAGACTGCTATATATAATAAATAGAAAGGTGCTTTTTTATGAAATGGTATCTATGTTCAAAATGTAAAATCATATATTAATTTCCACATTGTATTTCAATTATTTCTTAATCTGAATGACCTTGAAGATTGTACGCTCACTTTGTGGTGATCCCCTCACCTTTACTTTCTTGAATTATGTGACATGTAATCACTATGCCCTGTGAGTAGGCACTTCTGTGTAACAGATTTCACAGAGCCTGCATTCTGAACTACAGAGGTGCTGAGAGAAAGTGTTTCAGGAGTTAGTACAGGAATCACTGCTTGCAGACAGCAAGGTACCATGGGACATGTAGTCCCTAGAAATTGAAAGTAAAGCAGAAGAGGAAAAGATGCAAATCATGCAGGGAATCCAAGAAATTATAGTCAGAGATAGCCAGCAGACAGGCAGAAATCACAACATGAAAGGTGATTTTTTAATCCTGTCTGCCAAAAACAGACGGGTGGGGGACTCATTCCCCATCCGTCCGGTGGATCGGATCAGGTGACAGTCGGATGGAAATGGACAGGTGGTCTGTTTCCTTCTGACTGCCCCATAGAGAACAGCAGGGCTATTTCCGTGTCCGCTCTGGATAGCGGAATGGACAAGGACCTGTCATCCGCCTGCTCAGTGGGGATCAATGGACAGATCCCCTGCTGAGCAGGTGGATGCGCATTACAGAGTCTGCCAGCCTACAGCAACTGAGTCAATCCTGTGCCTGGGTTTTCCTAGACCCCTGCAACCTGGCTGAGTACAGAGGTCTGCAGGGTTGTTATAACTCAGGTCTGAGGATAGCTCAGAGCTTACAATTTAGAGACTGTTCCCAGACGGAAAGCCTCACTCAGGGATCAATGGGCTTCAGCCAGAAGCCAAGAGACAGAGGGTCTCATTGAGGGGTCAAAGGTGCCCCAGCCAGGAGACAGTAGGTTTAATTTCAGGAGTCAGGTTGGCTCCTATCGGGGTGTCTGGTGAACCCCAACCCATAGGCTGTGCAGCGAGGCTCTGTGGCTAAAGGCTTAGAGACCCAAGTATCCTGGAGAGCTGGACAACACAGAGAGACTGGTGAGGGGTGCAGCGTGCTACTGCCGTTAAAGCTGAGTGAGCTTATGAGCCAGGTGTCTTGGCATTTTCCAGTGTTTATATTTTTCTGAAGCTGGAGAAGATCCCCTGCATGGGAAACTTTATGTTGGACTGTTGTTTTGCTTTCTGCCATTTTAATAAAATTGGGCTACCAAGCCCTTAAATATAGTTCCTATCTGCCGTGGATTCACTGTATGAACGCATATATCACAAGAGCTAATTACCCATGTCACAATATATCCAGTATATATTCACACACAGTCATCTTTTATTCCCCCTGTCTGGGTACAGCTATAGAATTGATCCATCTTATCTGGCACCACCTTCATCAAAACGCTTCTTATTGTAACCCTACGTCTGTAGACATGTTCAGATCTGTTTAACAGCCAAAGAAAAAATAGTATTTAAATTATATGAGGGTTGAATGTATAGTGCAAAACAATGGCTTACTGTCAGCCATGGCAACCAATCAAAATAAGAATGAGTCTTATTGGTCTCATTTGGTGTAGTTAAAATGAACTTTGGCTGGGTTACATAGGAGTATTGCTCTTTTACACTATAATATTCCATAAAGCTCACAGCTTTACTGGTGCTTGATGTAACAACTATAGAATGTGCACATTGTGTTCAATAACATATGCATGACATTTATGTAATCTATATTCAAGTTTTCATTTGGCCACCCACCCCTCAGGGAATCGACTCCTTCACAGTGTGCTGGCAGTTGTATTTCATCCACCCATCCACATTTGTGTTGTGCGTCCTCTCGCACATCTAATAAGCAAATTACCTGCTTTTTCTCCTGACAGCATGGTTTTATTACAACATGTGGAACATGCAATGATAATTAGCAGATTTCATTGTGAAGGAGTGTGAAATCAATCATTGCAGGCCTGCCAAGGAAACTGACGTGATGTAATACACCTGACAGTCTCACTGGTGTGGAATGTTTTCTCAGGCTCCAGATGTTAGCTTGCTGCTAATCTTAAGGCGTGAGGAAATTCTGTGTGCAACCCAGGGGCTGATATCTAAGATCTGGGGGAAGGAAAACTGGACTTTTGCCCATAGCAACCAATCAGCAGTAAGCAGAGAAGAGAAATTCAGTTTGAAAAACAGGCGAATTGTGCAGACCAGACACTTTCCAGGCCAACCACACTTTACAAACTCTCCTAAACTTCATATGCCTCTTTACCCGATATTCTACAAATCACAGAATCCATGGATTCCAGTGACTGGAATCTGAAAGGTAGCATATCTACGCCAACTGCAGCAAATCACAAATCAATTCTCTTAAAGCATTAAATATATTTGTTAAAGTAAAAGAATTTCGTCATATACCCTGAATCAGGGAAGATCATGAGGAGATGGGGATATCTAAAATGCCATATTGTGCCATTTTTCCAGCTGGCTAGCAGATGTATTCCACATACATTTGTCTAGTGCAGTGGTTCTCAACTCCTGTCCTCCGGACCCACTAACAGGCCAGGTTTGCAGGATAACTGAAATACATCACAGGTGATATAATTTGCTGCTTAGTGATTGCAGTATTCTAGTCTGCATCTCCCTAAAGTAATACTTAAAATCTGGCCGGTTGGTGGGTCCTGAGGACCGGAGTTGAGAACCACTGGTCTAGTGTATATCACTGCTACATAGGTGAGTGGGGATTGTGTTTTTTTTTATTCAGCATCAGATTATGTTTCATTAATATTAGGAGTATATTTAAAGGTGTACATCTATCTACATGCTTATCTGTAGGTATAATATATGAATAAGTTCTTTATCATTCCACAATGAACATAGTATATACTATCCAATAGAGACTAGTTGGTCCATGTCCGTGTGTATTTGTTTTTAGGTAAGTTATTTTCTAGAATTCAATAAGCAGTGGTGGGTTTTACCTCCCACCCTACACATCCTTCCCACAGTATTGGCTCTTGTCTTCTTGTGAAATCACCTTATTTTAATATTTATTTTTTGGGGTTTTTTTCTCTTTTTTTGGGGCATTCATGGACTTATATAAAATTTTCCAAAGTTCTATATATTAAAATTCTTTGTGATATATTGACACCTGGAGAATTATAAACCCTAAGAAGATCATTTTCATCTTCCAATGTTACTCTCTGCTTCAATAAGGACAATGACTCTCTCAGGCCATGCACCTGTCTCGGCACGTCTGTCTATATTTGCGGTTCCACCGTGACAAGGTAATTGAAAACTTAACGAAGCTCTGCTCTCAGATCCAGAGGGCCTGGCTAATCTTTCTACCTCCTTGGCCCAATACTTTCTTGACAATGCCTAACCAGGGCTCTCCAGGGCTGTCCTTTGGGAGGCACCTAAGGCGTGTATGCGGGGGAGATTGATTGAGCTAGGAGCTAGGATAAAAAAAATTGCAGCAGCACAGGTTGTCTGACCTGCTTGGACAGGTGGCTGATCTTGAGAGAATACATAAACTATCATGCTGTAAGTCTGTTTAATTACAATTAATGTAAAAGAGAGAAGAGGTAACATCAGTACTTAACCTAGAATGAAAAAATCTTACGCGACCTGTTTCCTGTTCCCAATGTATGAATGGGGGAGACAAGCCTGGTAAAATGTTGGCTCACTCTCCCAAGGAAAAAAAGTCAGCTACCTTTATTGCCAAAATTAGGACATCATCTGGGGGGGGGGGGGGGGGGTGGCAAACTCATCCCCACACATTGCACAAGTTTCACGCAATTTTTATGTGGAGCTTTACAATGTGAGAGGAGAGTTGGTTGATTTACCAACAGAGGAATAGCAGAACAGAATTACAAAATACCTAAAGGAATCTAAAATACCTAGACTGTCCGAAGAAACGGTCCTCCTTGAGAGGGACTTTTCAGAGGAAGAGTTCCACAAAGCATTATCATCAACACCATCAGGTAAGGGACCCAGACCGGATGGGTATATATGATTTTATACTATAAAAAATTTAAGGATATCCTTATTTCACAATTAACCTCTTATGCCAATTCAATAACAGGTCCGGGGGCTTTCGTCAGGAGACTCTTAATGCTTATATAACTGTATTGCCAAAATGAGGAAAAGACCCAACCCATTGTGGAAACTATTGCCCGATTTCTCTATTAAATATGGATATCAAACTTTATGCAAAAGTATTAGCTGATAGGCTATACCCATTGCTACCGAGATGGATAGACGCCGATCAAACGGTGTTTGTCCCAGGCCGTGAAGCTAGAGACAATTCGCTCAGAATACTTTCAATCCTCTCATATGTTAGACGTTGTTCCCAGCCCACCCTGTTATTATCTTTAGATGCTGAAAAAACATTTGACAGGGTGAACTGAGAATTCCTAACGATATCCTTGGAATCTTTGGGAATGGGTCCCAAAATGTTGAGCAGAATTTCAGCATTTTATCATTCACCCACTACGCGAATAAGGATCAATGGAGTGTTAAGTGATCCCTTCACATTATATAACGGAACCCGTCAGGGGTGCCCTTTGTCCCCATTATTATTTTTGTTTTTGCAACCTTTTCTCCAAACAATTAGACTTAATCATGACATTTATGTGGTGAGGTTGAAAGGGAAAGAAAATAGCAGATGATATTCTGTTTTTTGTTCAGCAACCTAGAATTTCATTACCTAACCTCATGGCCTCTTTACAATCCTTCCAAGCCTTATCTAATTATAAAATCAATATGTCTAAGTCCGAAATATTAAACATTACTATTCCAGCTAAAGAGATACTGAAGCTTAAACCAGCATTCCCTTTTCTATGGCAGCCAGTTAGCCTAAAATACTTGGGAGTGAACTTGATTGCTCATCTGTCAGATTTATTTTGACACAATTATCTTCCATTGTTAAATGCTATTAAGATAGATCTGCGTAGGTGGTCCACAAAGTGCCATTCTTGGCTGGGTAAAATAAATGTCATCAAGATGAATATTTTACCTTGCGTCCTGTTTTTTTTCCAAATGATCCCTATGGGGGTTCCCACAGGTTTCTTTTATAATTTACAATCACTTATTTCACATTATATATGGAAAGGCAAGCGTGTGAGAGTTTCTCAAGACATTTTATATAGACCTACGTGGTTGGGCGGTCTGGCACTGCCCAACTTTAAACAATATTATTATGCAATAGTCTTAAAGTGAATTGCAGAATGTAAACAACTTGGGGACAAAGGCTTGGCCGTGGTTCCGTGGCTCCCATGTAAATGTAGGGGGTTGTCATCTATATGGGATTCATTGTATTCTCGATATTCCTGGAAGTATAATTCCCCACTAATGCCCCTTCTAGGTCAGAATTTATCCCGCCAGGATTGTTAGATAAAGGGTTTAAGCATTGGTTTGGAGAGAGTCAGCCCCAGCTACACCAAATTTTCGAGAATAAAAAATTAAAACCTTTACAAACTCTTTGCGGCAATATTATACCTGCAACTATGGATCATTGGCGATATGCGCAACTTTCCCATTTTGCATCTGATCTGCCAGAGCCAATCCGCTCGTTGCCTGAATTGAACTAGGTTGAAAAAGTACTAGGGTTGGAAACCCACCCCCCTCGTTGCATATCATTACTTTATTAAGCTTTTCTAACCTTCCACGGTCCCCGTTACCCTGACTACATAGATAGCTGGAAAAAAGATTTGCATTGAAGTATCTCTGATGATCAAAAGGATAAAATTTTGCAGTTAGCCCATGTGTCCTCTATTTCCTCCAAAATAGAGGAAGTAAATTATAAACTTCTCACTCATTGGTACTACACCCCAAACAAACTACATGCAATGTCATCTGCAATTTTTATGTTGGAGGGACTGTGGCGGCACCGCAACGCATGGACACATTTGGTGGTCTTGCCCCCTTATTGAAGGGTATTGGAAGGTGGTTGCCTGCAACAGTTTCAACCATACAGAAAGAGGAAATAAAGTTCAAACCTTGCTCAGCGGTGTCAACAGGCAGATACAGGAACTCAATAACTGTGCAAAATAATGCTGCAAAATCTTGGATTCCCCTGTTCTGGAAACAATGTGTTGTACCTACTGTAGCCCAATGGCTACGAAAAGTGGATGAAGTATATTCGTTAGAGGAGCTAACTAGCATAGCTAGAGACACTGCTGTAAAACATTCAAATATCTGGGAATGTTGGCTTGAATTTAAATCCACTGTAACGTATAGCAATATTGTCACAGGTATATAAGGGCCTTAGGACCCTCATTAGTACCTTGGAGAAAAGAAAAGGGAAAAATCACCCCTAGTATTATAAAAGCCATAAATGTACATATTAATTTAAAGCTAAGCACTGGTTCGCCCTCTTTTTTTTTACTTCTTCTTTTTTTTCTTTATTTATTCCTTATTTATATAATATAATGTGCATTTTTATTTAAACACAGTTTATAATGGTGTTATGCATAACCACATGTCTTTTGAGATACGCAATAAAAACGAATTAAAACATTGTGATATATTGTGTACTTTTTGTTGTCTGACTTTAATATACATTTTGTTCTTTATTAACTGCACCTCTGATTCATTATTAACCATTAAAAGGATTCCGAAGAAGCCTCAAGATAGGCAAAACGTGTTGACCCTGACCCCTTGGTTACATCTTTATGGTTATCCTTATTTTATATATTCATTATTGGAACATACAGCTACTAATATGTGTTTTTATGGATATATTAATCTTTTGGATATAATGTATGTTTTTAACTAATTTGCTATTTTTTTAGTTTCTCTTGGCATTTTAAATATTCCCATCTCCTCATGATCTTCCCTAATTCAGGGTACATGAGGAAATTTGCTCACTTTCACATTTTGATATTTTTGGGGATATAGCCCAATGTATATTGATAGATTATCATTAAATATATTCCTCAATAGCAACAAAGGACTTAGAGAAAACTGTAAGTAGAGATGCACTAGTGCTGCAGCACATTTTTTTGTTTCAATGCATTTTATTGAAGGTTTATAGAGTCATTACAACATAAGAACTTGTCATAAGTTTAATGGTACTTTGCCATGAGATGAAAACATGCAACCATCTATCACCTTACAATCAACACAACACTGTTTTATGAACAGCATTAAGATATAGTTCTTCTTGTCAGTGGTTACATTTAATAAACAGAGGCCTTCACTAGCACCCAAAACGGGGATAGCCATGTAGGGAAATGGTAATAAGATGAATGTAAATTTGGTCTTAGTTCTGTGCAGTGTCTTAATGATGAGTTACTGAGTAAGTGATCACTAGTCAAGAGCCATATTTAGGGGAAATTATGGTTGACGATACAGTGAGCAACAGGGTGAATGAATTGTCAAGACAGAAAAGAGAAGAAGAAAACAAGGGTTGGTGGAAAGGTATTGACAGCGATAGGGCAGGGAGTAAATGGGGGGGGTCATGTTGGAAGTGACTACTTGCCAGAAATCTGTGTCGTAGGGGGAATTTGTAGGAATGGTCCACTCCATAAAGTCAGTAAGGACAGATCAAAGTCATCAAAGTCTTTAGAGCAGTAGTGTTCTACCCATGCAGTCCAGATCTGCTCCCATTTAGAGGCTGTATCCTTAAGGATTGCAGCCAATTTCTCATAGGTCAGAAACCATACCATTTTATGCTTCACCTAAGTGATTTCTGGGGTAGAAGACCACCACGACTTTGCAAGAGTTTGCTTTGCTGCACTGAGCATAAACGTCAGAAGCTGAAATTGCAACCTTGTGCATTCTGAAGGTTTATAGGAGAAGTATGGCCAAAATAGCTTTCTGAAGTGCACTCCTGTGATCCAAAATCGCCAACAGCGGGCTAAAGTCTGCCGTTGGCTAACATCTGGTCCAGACTCTGTAAGGATCTCAACAATAATGTCAGGATCTACAGAGATGCCTGGCTGGCAGCTGGCTCAGCCTATCAGTGTGCTGCTGAGAGACTGAGCCAGCTGCTCCCGCCCCCTCCCCAGCCCAGTGCTCCAGTGAGTGATGGAGGGGCACAGCAGAGAGCTGGTGACTGACAGTTACCGCTCTCTGCTCACTGAAGACTGAGAACTGAGCGATCAGCGGTCATGTGACTGCTCAGGTCTCTGTCTTGGATGTCATTGGATGGATGCTGCATCCACATAGGTGAGTATGTATGTTTGTTTTTTTAGACTATACCTCTCTTTTAAAGTTCAACAGTGCTTCATTAGATGATTTTCCTATTCCTTTGCTTGGTATTTTGTATGCTAATTAGTGCACACTGGTCCAGAACCTCTTAATTCTGTGACATTCCTATCATATATGTAAGAGGGTGCCTGGTGACTGGCATCCCCAAAAACATTTGTCTGAAGTGGTGGGTATAAATTTTGTTAGGTGTTGTGGGACCAAATACGATTGCATAACCAATCTATATGTGGATTCTATGGTCAATGTTTTAATGGAACAGTGAGCTATAGTTTGCCATATTTGTTTCCAGTCCCCCTGGCCCAGGCCACTTTCCAAGTCCCTCTCCCATTTTGCCACATAAGGGAGTGGGTGGGGTTCTTGACCTTCAAAAATTAGGGCATAGATATTTGAGATGATCCCCTTAGATGTAGGGTCACCTAAGCATATGTTCTCAAATGATGCTGATGTATGGAGGCACATATTTTTTTTATAGGGAGTCCATAGTTTCTATTTTAACCCTACACCACACGAGCACCCAAGCTGGGGCATTTAGTACTGAATATTTTGGGAGAAGGTACCTTGGAGGTAGTCACATCCTCACTAAATTATTCCTGCCTGCATTAGTCACAGAGTTACAGTTAAGGTAACAGACACATTGAAACTGTTCAATTTGTCCTGGGCATGTAGGTTTCAATTACTTCCGGTCAAGAAATAATTAAATGTGTGACAAAACACTATGATAGCTTCTGTCAATAGGTAAATGCAGCATGGATTCAAATGCATTCATCTTGCATTTTAGATCAGTTTAAGGCTCTTCTGAAAAAAGTCAGAGTTCCTTTACAGCTGCGTATGAATTGAAGTTGAGCTCCTTATGACCTGCATTTGCCCTCCTTCTAAGCTGCATCAAGCTGATTTTGCATTTCCATGGATTAGTATGGGGAGAAAAGCATTTCTTTTGCAAACAAAATCCTATGTACACAGTCCCTAAGACACCTCTTGCAAGGATCTACACCAGATAGAACAAACATAGCAGCCACTCATATATGGTGGGCTGTTTTACTAATAGATATAAAAAAAATAGGTTTTATAGACTCAGAGGGTCAAATTAGGCACGTATAGAGGATTATCCCTAAAATATTCTTTTTCTTTTGTCTGCTTTCAGCAAAGAAGCCTTCATCTTGGCTTTTCTTTATTTTAACATTTACTGGCCACATTCAGCCCTAATGCAAAAATATAACTGAAAGTACTGCAATGGTGCTAACTTTACCTTTTTACTATATGGGATCATTGCATCTAATAGTGTATGCCAAATATTCAATGCTTGAGATAAAAGGAAGTTTTTTTTTGACGGGGTCAAACGAAAAAGATAGATTTAAAACAAATCATTAAACGATCCTGGATGCATCTCAGACTCACATGAGAGATGTACTTAACCACTCATAGAAGTGCATGTTGTGGTTAAGGATATATAGTTTCCCATGTGTTTAACAATGTCCCTCCCTGAGATATTCTTAGAAGTTGGGTAATTATTGGGATTTTGCTGAATCTTTTAATTAAAACTCACACTATATGATTTTAGCCTTCTATGTGGTTTGGAATGCTGCCAACTTTACAGTACTATAGGGACCATGAGTAATCTTCAAAATTAACACGTTACTTCCTCATAGGAAGCATTGGATACTATTTACATGTTTTGTTTTTTATTTAACCACTTACTTCCCGTCCCAAATCTGACACTTCGCTCCTACGTGTAAAAATCCTCATCTTTTTGCTACAAAATTACTCAGAACCTCCAAACATTATATATGGTTTTTTTTTTAGCAAAGACCCTAGGGAATAAAATGGTGATCGTTGTAACTTTTTATCTCGCACAGTATTTGCACAGTAATTTTTCAAGCACGTTTTTTTGGCAAAAAAAAAGCAGTTTCATGAATTAAAGAATAAGAAAACAGTAAAGGTAGCCCTATTTTTGTGCATAATGTGAAAGAAGATGTTACGCTGAGTAAATAGATACCTCACATGTTACGCTTTGAAATTGCGCACACTCGTGGAATGGCGATAACCTTCGGTACTTAAAATCCCCATAGGTGACGCTTTAAAATTTTTTACAGGTTACATGTTTAGAGTTACAAAGGAGGTTTGAATGCCATTTACATATGCGGGCGCGTCTTATGTATGCGTTCGTTTCTATGTGCAAGCTCGAGGTGACGGGGGCGCTTTAAATGTATTTTTTTTTCATTATTGTTTATTTTAACTTTTTTTTATTTTTACACTGTCTCTTTAAAAAACATTTTTTGATCACTTGTATTTCTATTACAAGGAATGTAAACATCCCTTTTAATAGGAATAGTGTGTGACAGGTCCGGTTTTTGGAGAGATATGGGGTCAATAAGACCCCACATCTCTCCTCTAGACTGGAAAGACCGAGATCAGAAAAAAAATGAATGATCCCGACTTTTGCAGCCGAGTCCCCGGGTATTGTTTACATCCGGCCAGCCATCTGGTCACCAGTCAGCTCTATGATCAACTTCCGCCGTCGATGGATCGGTTCTCTGGGCCGCTGATGGCACGGGCGAGCCCGGAGAAGCACCGGATGGTAGCCTGTAAGAACATTCAAGCGGCTGAACTGCCACTATGATCGTTCTTACGGTGAAGGGAATCGCCGGCAGAAAAAAATGATATCTGAATGCTGCCTGTAGCTACTGGCACCATTCAGATATCTCCACTCAAAGTCTGCAACATCATATGACGTGACGCGGGCGGGAAGTGGTTAATGAGGGTAGACAAATATAAGGAGTGTTTCAGATTTCAATATTTCCCCCCTGAAGACACTTACATTCTTTATGGGGGACAGAATGTGGGGAGAAGGCCCATGTGCCACATGCCCCCCCAAATTTGAGAATGTTGCCTGGTATGATGCTAGAAGGGGACCTGTATGCTATCTGTCCCCTTTTCCTAGACAGTCAGGTTGCATGCCTGGATAAGAGTCTTTTATGAATTTTTATGGGAACCTCACACCAGTATTTATTTAAAAGATGGACTGGCCCTTTAAGAGAAAGAAAACAATGCAGGGTCCCCCTAAAATTCATAAAAGACCCTTACCTAGGCATGCACCCCGACTGTCCAAAAAATGGGGGCAGTGTACAGTGAGTGTGTGACTTCCGTATCCTGAACCATAGCAAGCCACATTTCCTCAATATTCGTGGGGGACTGCAAAAAGGGACTAATCAAAATCTTTAGAATTCTTTAGAATAAGGGGAATCCCAGATATTTGCCCCGGCCCCAGGTGATTCAGTAAGGCATGCATGGAACACTTTGTTGCTCATTCACAAACAAAATGTGAATAGCAAACAAGAACCCCATCACCGTTCTTTATTAGAAAAAAAATATACAATTTCCCTAATGTAAATCCAGCATCCATCATGTTGTCCAGCAATGTAGCTCCACATCATAACCATATTTGGTCGATGAGGTGACCTAGGATCCCCACCAGTTTGTTTACAAACAGCAGCCAGTGAGGATCTGACATTTAACCACTTGCCACCCACTAACAGTATATTTACTGCTAGCAGGCGGCACAGTCAGGCGCCACGACGTACCCGTACGTCGTGGTGAACTTCCTGGTTTAGTGTTGCTCATGCACGCTCCCCCTGCTGACCCATGCTGTGATTGGACACAGCACAAGTTTATCAGAATGTTGCAGCCAGTGATTCTGGCTGTATATGCTGATTGGCTGTGGCCAATGACAGCACAGAGTTTAAATACCACCAAAAGCTTTGTGTGAAAAAAATGATATCAATTTTATTTGGGTGCAGTGCTGCATGACCGAGCAATTGCCAGTTAAAGTAGCACACTGCTGAATAGCAAAAAATGCCCTGGTCATGAAGGGGTAAAACCTTCTGGAGGTCAAGTGGTTAAAAGTAGTAATGCTACCATCGCTAAAGATGAGTTTCGGGCTGCTGTTTGTAAACACAAAATATCTTTTTTTAGGTACTTGTTACTGCATCTGCAACTTCACAGGCAGGTTTAAGGCATCCACAAAGCATGTTATTTAATGTGGGAGTAAACTCCCATGCATCATTTTTACCTATAGGTACACCTATAATAAGGCTTACCTATAGGTACTGTAAATATCTCCTAAACATGCACCATTTAGGAGATAGTTAGTGTACATGCCGCTGGTGACGTCACCGGCGCATTATGGTTTTACCTTGCAGGTTGCAAAAAAAAAAATGTTGCTATCACTTTAACCACTTGCCGACCGCGTAGCGTAGATACACGGCGGCAAGTGGAACCATTGTTGTGGGAGGACGTTATATAACGTCCTCCCAGAATCGCGCTCCCGCGCGCCCCCTGGAGCGCGCCCCCTGGAGCGCGCACCTGGGAGCGCGCACCTGGGAGCATCCGTGACCGCCGGGTCTGTGAGACCCGGCGCATCACGGATCACGGTAAATGGCCGCTTTGAGCGGCCGTTTACCACGTGATCGCTCCGTCAAATGACCACAGCACCGCTATGTGACAGGCAGGGACCCCCTCATCACCCATACACCCTCATACATGCCCACCCATCCGTCACCCATACATACATGCCCACCCATCCGTCACCCATACATCCATGCCCACCCATCCGTCACCCATACATCCATGCCCACCCATCTGTGCCCACCCATGCATCCGTGCTCACCCATCCGTCACCCATGCATCCGTGCTCACCCATCCGTGTCCACCCATCCGTCACCCATGCATCCGTGCTCACCCATCCGTGTCCACCCATCCGTCACCCATGCTCACCCATCCATGTCCACCCATCCATCACCCATGCTCACCCATCCGTCAACCATACATC
>BLSH010235833.1:1395466-1409140 GCA_018402905.1 Glandirana rugosa | reverse complement strand
CATCACCTCTGGATGGACTTATTATACTCTCTCTACTTTCTAGAGACCCCCAATTCGCAGAAATACATTCTTTAATTGGTCGTTCCGGTTTGAATTATAATCCCTTTTGAATCTCTTTCTTGTTTTATTTACTGCGACGTTTTTAGATTTGAATCAGGTGGAATCACCTATAATAGTCAGTCATCTGGTTACCTGTCTCAGGGGCAAAGTGTAGTCTCGGGGGTAATGTTTTGTCTCGAGGGGGGTAGTGTAGTCTCGGGGGGGGGGTAGTGTAGTTTCGGGAGGGGGCTTTGATGTGATGGGGGGGGGGCTCTGATGTGATGGGGGGAGCTCTGTTTTGTAATGGGGGCTCTGATGTGAAACGGGGACTCTGTCCATTGGTCTACTGACTGATAATATCCACTAAGGTGGACTAAGTTTAGATTTTTGCAGCGTCATTTATTTTGTTCTTTCTCTAAGTTTTCCCTAATATTAAGTTTGGCCTTGCTGGTTAATTTCTTACATAAAGACGCTTAACCCCCAGAGATCTTTCATCTCTCTCATATTATTCAGGTAGGTCTCCACTACTCAGAGGTTGTCTGCCCCATATTACACCATGTCCCTGGGTAAAAGTGCTCACTGTGTCACCATGTATAGGTAATTCAGTAAACTCCGGGGCTTGCCAAGGCCCATCCTTGGCACTCTGAGTTTCCAGTTTCACCTACACAGAGTGATGGGGCAAGCACGCTGTAAAAGCAGCAGATGGTAATGGGGGGGGGGCCCAGGTCAGCTTTTGAATCGGGGCCCACATGCTTCTAGCTACACCTCTGCTTATAGAGTTCTTTATACCCGAGAGCCGCCAACTCAAACCCTCCTAGCTGAGGCTATGGCTACCTGGAAAGCGGTCTTTAACAACAATTCTCCTAGCAACAGCACCATCATGGATATTGGAGCAGACAGGTAGTTGAGTACTAATGTGAGGTCCCATGTAGAAATGTAGGGGACCTGGGAGGGCTTAGCTTTACTATGGCCTTAAGAATTAAAGAGGGCCACTGAGTCCCGCTAAGGGCTGACGTGGAAGACATGTGTCCTTTGAGTGTGCTTTCACTCAGGCCCATGTCGAGATCTCTTTGAAGAAAACCGAGGACCTGACAAACTCTTGCCTCCCTAGAGAGCACTTCTGATGTAGCATATTCTTGGAAGTTTGCCAGACTTTGTTCATGCTGCTCTTCCATGCTCTCATGAGGGCATCTACCATTCTCGAAGGGCAACCTAAATCCACTAAACCTTCGCCTCTCAAAATCCAGGACGCTAACTTGGATGGAGAACTTGACCTTGTGCCACTGTCTGCAAAGATTTCTACTAGGTCTCTGTTATATAGTTTGGTGCATATCTACTGTTGAAGAAAAACCCCTGGAAAGGGTATCTTCTCCACTGAGCCACTCAACACAAGGACAGGAGAGACCATGGTCCCGATAGTCACCAGGCATGAAGACACTGACAGGCGAAGAGAGGAACACCAGGACAATTCAGTACCTTACCCCCAGTATGTTCTCTAGCAGCAGAGAAAGGCATACTTTGAATGATTATTCGGGCTTCTAATTACAGGAGGACTGTGTAGGGGTCAGGTGACCCTGTTCCTTATTCACCAACCACCAACTCAGATATGTATCTTGAGGCTGGAAGCCAGACTGTCTTCAATCACAGAACCTTGCTGCCAAATTAAGCTTCGTCTTGTAGGAACAAATGCAGTGAATGAGTTCTTCCTTGAAGGCTACATCATCTTCTAATAAATTAAAGTAAAGTATCTGGTCAATTCCATAAGGGACACACAGACCAAAAGGGGTGACTCTAAATGCTGGACACCTTTCTCTTCACAAAGGCATAATTTTAACATCTGCTGTGAAAACATGCTTTTTGCTCCATTCTTGTAGAATGAGCCTTAATTCAGTCACCATAGGGAAATTACAAAGCGGTCTTCGAAGGCACTTGAAAAATACTTGCACTGCTTTCCTTCTTGAGGCATCTTACTGGAAAAACTGGATAAAGGTCATCTTCACCTGCATCATATTCTTTGTAAGACTCTGAAGAAGGTTGGTTAATCTACCACCAAGTTTTGTGCGGCCTGTTTCTGTGTGTTATTATAGAGCGGTAGAATAATAACAATTATGTATACAGCCCCAGTAGATGGTGGGCATATGCGTTCCTGACAAAGGGGTACCCCTGGAGGTGACTATAAAGTGCTGGTGTCTAATTGTCACTGTTAGCTAGATTTAATTGGGGCCCTTCTCTAAGGTGGTGCACGTGAAGCTGTCTCTTTAAGAGAGTGTAATGGATGATCGATGCTGCTGAGTAAAGAGTAGTCTCTGTTGCACTAACAGTGTATGTATCAAGGGACAGGTCTGTGTGTGTATCAGGTGACAGGTCTGATCCCATGTGCCTGGCAATCAGCTGTTCAAGAAGTCCCAGTCCTTAGGATTGGTTTCTTATTGGCTCTCCCTGACTGTAAGTACACACAGAAATTGGTCCTACCAGATTTGAGATCCGGCATAGCAGGGAAATTCTCAGTCTTTTGACCTCTGATGTGGGCACAGACACACTAGTGATGGGTTTGCACTGCTCCTGGTCCCTGCACACAAGAGGCTCACAGTGGCTCAGTCTTTAGTGCGTATGGATGCAGACAACCCAGGTAGCAGGTCCTAACAAGGCTCAATCCTCGGCCTCTCTGTCTGAAGCAGGCAGACAGGTGCCAGTAGCAGGTTCACTCTCTCTCCATCTCTCTGAGACTCCTCCAATCTCCAGTAAATTGGCCAGGAAAAAATGCTGTCCTTTCCCCTTCTGGTGTGCAGGGAAATCCTAAATATAAGGCTCCCTTTACACCTCGGTATTCCGAAATTGTGGGCGATTCTGCCCGTGTTTGCAGAATCGCAGCAAAATGTGGGGCGCTTTGCGATGCCATTACTTCTAATGATATCCCAATCATGGTATGATTTTGATGCGGTTGTTGCACGATAAATCGCAGCCAATTGCAACGTATGCCACTGCCGGGCAAAATTGCACTGCGATTGGGGTGCCATTAGAAGTAATGGCATTGCAAATACGTCCCGCATTTTACCACGATTCTGCAATCACAGGCATAATCGCCCACGATTATGGAACGCCTAGGTGTGAATGGAGCCTTAAAGTCTGCCATTGCAGCTCTGTGTCATCGAGTCTTCTCTTCACAGACTCTCCACTAATGCTGATTTGCTCAACCACTGTAAGCCAGGAGGGGGAAGGGAGCCAGGGGGATTTTACACAGAGCCCGACGCACAGCCGGGGCTCTGTTTAAAATCTCACACAGCTAGCAGCAGAGAAATAGAAAACTTTTTTTTTGGATAGAGTAAGGAAGGAGTATAACCCCTGTCAGATTTTTTTTTCATTATCTGTGTCCCATTGCAGAGATTTCTCTTCACTTCTTGTCCCAGAGCTAAGCAGGAATTGAGAGGAAATCCCTGAAAATTAAGGGAATTCCTTGGGGACCCTTAACTAGTGTCCTCATTGGAAGATTTCCCCTCTATTACATTTCTGGGGCAACCCAAAATTTGGGATTTTTTTTACTTTAACTTTCAATGATAATGGTAAACAGGACAAATAGAGAGAGTGAATCTCCTTAACAGGGGCGCAGACAGCAATAAACTGACAAGCGTTCTAATCCACCCCTGCTTTAGTTACACTTTAACTTATCTGCTTTAGAACTCTATTGTATATGTTAATTATTATTTTCTGTTCCCTTTTATTGAGATATACAATACAAGAGAGACCTCCAATGTATTTGAAACATCACTGTCCACCTTCTCCATTATCCTATGAATACCTTCCCACTGCATTGTCAGAACAGCCTAGTGATGCAGTTGTTTGCCAAAATGAAAAGCTGTTTTACATCAGAAAACCATGTGCAGATAACGCCTTGTCACCATCATTATCTGAGCTGGTGGCCTTAACTTGTATTATCTCAGGCCTAAGACTTTTTAAGGTATTTTGAAGAATATTTGGAGAAACATTGATGGGGTTGGCGAAGGTGAGGCTATGGTTTTGAAGTGTTTTTGTACACTCTGTTTTGGCAGTTTATTAAACTTATAAGACAATGTGGCATCGCACAGTGAAAAAAGAAGCTCATAAACTTACTGTGAAACTGTTTTGTCAATGGGCAATTTTTCCAATATTGAGGGCTTTATTTTATCTTTTTGTAGGAATACACTTTCCTATAACTTTGAGACCTGTTGTGGCCACTATTCCCACCAGTCAATTCAGGCCTATTACCGATGTACAAATCAAAGGTGTTGCAGCCAAAGGTTTTCTTTTTAATTTGAATGTTTCAATTTGGGGGTACTGCTGCTGTAATTTAGCCAAGCTAAATGTAAAAGTTAAAAAACTAGTTATACATCCTAAATATGCGATTCCATATGTCCCTGACACTCTGCGTGAGGGTCGTGTTGTTGCACACCACCACATAAAGGAATGGTGTTTTTCTCATGTCACCCTTGAAGTCGCATTAAGATTTCTCTCGATGTATGATATTTTAACTTGTTTTGCCCATTAGTACAGCCCCTGGCAAAAAGTATGGAATCACCACAAAATGTTCATTGAATTTTTTAATTGTGTAGAAAAAAATCTAATCACAGACATGCCTCAAAACTATTTTCATTTAACAATCCAATCCTCTGGCTTTCAGAAACACTAAAAAAAAATAAAAAAGAAAGAAAACTATAGTCAATTGCAACTATTTTTGCAGATCAAGCAGGGGAAAAAATATGTAATCTCTCAATTATAAGGAAAATATTATGGAATCATGAAAAAAAACACTATAGTACACCACTAGCACTTTGTTGCATCACCTCTTGCTTTTATAACAGCTTGAATTCTCTGAGGCATGGATTTAACTATCGACAAACAGTATTCTTCATCAATCCGGCTCCAACCTTCTCTTATTGCAGTTGCTAGATCAGCTTTGCAGGTTGATTCCTTGTCATGGACCATTTTCTTTAAATCCCCTACAGATTTTCAATTGAATTGAGGTCCTGACTATTTGCAGGCCATGCCATTGACATTATATGTCTTTCTTGAAGGAAAGTTTTCACGGCTTTTGCCCTATGGCAAGATGCATTATCATCCTAAAAAATGATGTTGTAATCACCAAACATCCTTTCAATTGATGGAATAAGAAAAGTGTCCAAAACCTCAATATAAACTAGTGCATTTATTAAAGATTTATTGACGGTCACCTCCCCCCCGTACCTTTACCTGACATACAACCCCATATCATCAATAATTGTGGAAATTTGCATGTTTTCTTCAGGCAGTTTTCATCATACATTTAATTGGAACGGCACCAAACAAAAGTTTCAGCATTATCACCCTGCCCAATGGAGATTTGTGATTCATCACTGAATATTACCTTCATCCAGTCATTCACATTCCATGATCCACTGTAACCTTGTTTTTTCTGTTTAGGTGTTAATGATGGTTTTCATTTGGCTTTTCTGTATGTAAATCCCATTTCCTTTAGGCAATGTCTGTCACAGACATCTGACCATTTGGTCCTCATTTGTTTTGTTGTGCATTTTCTGTTTTCAAGGTATATTGCTTTAAGTTTTCTATCTTGACGCTTTTATATCTTCCTTGGTCTACCAGTATGCTTCCCTTTAACAACCTTCCCATTTGATTTGTACCCGGTCCACATTTTAGACACAGCTGACTGGGAACAACCAACACTTTTTGCAACATTCCGTGATGATTCACCTTCTTGAAGAAGTTTTATAATCCTGTTCTTTGTTTCAATTGACATCTCTCGTGTTGAAACCATGATTCATGTCAATCAGGTTGGTGCAACAGCTCACCAAGGTGTGCAAGCACTCTTTTTTAACTGCAGACTAATTAACAGATGTAATCTGATGCAGGTGTACAAGAACTGTAAAGTACATGGTGATTCCATAATATTTTCCTCAGAATTTAGTGATTCCATATTTTTTTTCCTCTGCTTGATCTGCAAAAACAGTTACAACTGACTACAGTTTTCTTTCTTTTTTTCTTTTTTCAAGTGTTTCTTAAAGCCAGAAAGTTGGAATTTTAAAGGAAAATAGTTTTGAAGCATGTCTGTGATTCATTTTCTTTCTACACAATTAAACAATTGAATGAACATTTTCCAAGAGTGGTGATTACATACTTTTTGCCAGGGATTGTATATGTACCCTGTGCGAGTGCCCCCTGCATTTTGTTTGACAATCACTTGCCTATTAAGCTTGAGAAGTGCCTAAATTTATTTTCAAGATTGCCCCTTCCCCCCTTTCCTCATAAATTTTGATGGGGTTCAGATTAAAGTTTGCAATTTTCAGACATTATCATGGACTTTATGAATAGCCCATGCAGCAAACCCTTTTTCACTCACCCCTATACTGTACATAAAAGACACATCAACAGAAAACAGTGGATCTAAATAACCAGTCAGTTAGCCAAGAGCTAGGAGCATCCTGCCTGTCACTGCCAATTTTCTGGGTCCCTCTAAGATAAGACCAAATGGGTCTGCCAGTATTAGCAACATCATCTAATGTGATGCCAGTGGCATTGGTGATACTAGTAGGTGTTGCTTGATGGAATAGGGAAATCAATGGTGACAACTGAATAAAACAGAAGTAAAATTGAAGCTTCCCTTGATCACACAATGTGTTTCAGACTGAGACATGCAGGCATCAGGGCAAAAGTACCTTTACAAATTATTATTATTATTATTATACAGTGTTGATAGAGTGCCAACAGTTTGTGCAGCATTTTACAACGTTAGGGCAAACAGTACAGTTACAATACAATTCAATACAGGGGGAATCAGAGGGCCCTGCTCATTAGAGCTTACAAAAGGGAGAAGCTATGGTAAGTGGTGAACTAAACATTTTTTTACATAGGAGCTATTTAGCTTTCCTACATTAAACTCAAAATCCACTTAAATCCACTTAAATTGACCAAAATGATTGGCCTCCCTCCCACTGCTGCATTCTCCTTTTCATTGTGCAGGAGAATGCAGGATGCTGGATGTCATAGCCAGGAGATCTCACCATTGGACCCCCAGAAATATAGTAGAAGCTACACAAACTGGCATGTTCCAAAAACTCAAACATCTCTGTACCGTTAACCTCTACCAAAACTATCCAATCAATTTGTATCCAATAAGGCCGGAATTTGCGCTACATATTTGTTGAGTTTAATACAAATTTGTGCCGACTAATCTATACCATCCTGACTATTGTTTGCACTTCTATGAAGAATTATTTATCTTCTCTGTTATTTTTTGCTTGCATTTTAAAAACTGTTTCCTGCTCTTACACTCTAGTGTTTCTATAGCAAAGTAATAGCAACTCCCCTCGATAAAAGTGTCCTCATAGAGACTGTCTGACTAGCTCTTTTATTGATTGCTGATCACTGAGAACACTGGGTTTAACTTTGGTGCCCATTCAACTGCACAGTCATATTTGAGATTACCGCACAACTGCTGTAACAGATAAGAATATGAAATTGGAGCTTGTTAGTACAATGTCGTCCTGATAGCATATTTATTTTTGTGAATTTTTGCAGTTGGCTTCAAAAGGTGCAAAAATTGCATTTCTTAGCAACTGGATTCACTGCAACAAAATGCTGAGCAGATAAATGCTATAGGAGCTCCAAAAGTGATCATTTGACAAAGGAAGACAGTCCAAAAGAGAGCAAATCTGCTGGAAAGCCACAAATTTTGCTTTTTGGTGGTTGTTTATTGAGAGGAGCAGACATGGTGTAATGTTCAGTGCTTGTGCAGACTCAATGACCTTTTTTTAATATATAGAATGAGAAACATCCTATACATTGCAATGTCTATCCTGTTACAAAAATCATAAACTTTTCAATAGAGGAATGAAAAACACAAAGCTCAGCAGAGATAAAAGAACATGTTTAGACAGGTCTCGCACTTATCAGGAAGCCGTGGTGACAGTTCAGGAAACACTTGCATTCTTTGTAATCTAAATAACAAATTAGAAAATATGTTGAAAATTGCAGCATAAGTGACACCTCTGATTAAAGTCAAAACAAGTGAGAAGAATATCCCGAGATCTATTTGAAACTGATTATTAGTCTTGACATCAAAAATGCAGAGGATCTGTGAACTCTTGTTTTCTTTCCCATTACCTCACTTAGACATCCCTCGTGTGTTTTTTCTGTGTTAGTTTCCCTGGTATCAGTAAATGCAGAATCCATGTGCATTAATACACCAGGTAAAAAGCTAAATGCAGAGTTTGAACAAATATAGGCCTCATGTTCCCTGCAGCTGCTAAACTCACATTTAGGCCTCATACACACGGGCATCTGCAAAAAATAAGCAAAACGCCGTGCCTGACGTCAGGGAAAAAAATTGCCGTTTTTCTCCGCGTTTTGCATTGACATCAATGCACGTTTTTTCACGCTAGCTTTCAGCGGCGTTTTCTGCCTCTATTTAAAATCAATGGTTCCCTATGGGAGCCCATTGATTTTAATAGAAGCCGCACCAGAAGTCGGATCACGATGATCCGACTTGCGGCGCAACTTGTGTGCTAGAGGTCTTAAAGGGAAACCCCCGCAAAAAATTTGCGTGAGGTTCCTCCTCAAGAGCATACCAGGCTCTTCAATCTAGCGTGGATTTTAAGAGGAGCCCCCACCCCGAAAAAAACGGCGTAGGGTCCCCCTCAAAATCCATACCAGACCCTTATCCGAGCACGCAGCCTGGCAGGCCAGGAAAGGGGGTGGGGACGAGCGAGCGCCCCTCTCCTCCTGGACCATACCAGGCCGCATGACCTCAACATGGGGAGTATGGGTGCTTTGGGGCAGGGGGGGTACTGTGGGACCATGGGGAGTATGGGGTACATCCTGGGGGAGGGCCTGGGATGTGATGGCCCGCCCCAGGATGTGATGTCATGAGGAGGGGCTCATGATGACATCATTGTGTGGCCCCGCCCCATGCCAATATAAGGCAACCGCGCAGCACGGACCCGGCATTCGAGTGGAAGAGAGTGACGAGTCAACATCTCTAGAAGAAGAAGGAGAAGAAGAAGAAGAAGCGGGAGAAGCTAGCCGAGGAGACAGCGGCAAAAGAGCAGAAGACCCCGCAGAAGACCCCTCAGAAGACAGAAGACCCCGCAAAAGAGCCGAAGAAAGAAGACGATGGAGAAGAGAGGAGAGAAGACGCCGGAGCTGATTTAATAAAATATTTAAAAAAGCTGTGTAGTGGTTTTTTTGGTACACTTTTTTTTTCCAGGTAAATGGGTAGGGGTACGATGTACCCCATACTCATTTACATAGGGTGTGGAGACCGGCATCTGGGGGCCCCCTTATTAAAGGGGGCTTCCAGATTCTGATAAGCCTCTGCCCGCAGACCCCGACAACCAACGGCCAGGGTTGTCGGGAACAGGCTTTTGTCCCCATCAACATGGGGACAAGGTGCTTTGGGGTGGGGGGGCGCAGTGTCCCCCTGCCCCAAAGCACCCATACTCCCCATGTTGAGGGCATGCAGCCTGGTACAGTGCAGGAGGGGGGGCGCTCGCTCGTCCCCACCCCCTTCCCTGGCCTGCCAGGCTGCGTGCTTGGATAAGGGTCTGGTATGGATTTTGAGGGGGACCCTACGCCGTTTTTTTCGGCGTGGGGGCTTCTCTTAAAATCCATGCTAGATCGAAGAGCCTGGTATGCTCTTAAGGGGGAACCCCACGCAAATATTTTGCGGGGGTTTCCCTTTAAGACCCCTAGCACACAAGTCGCGCCGCAAGTCGGATCATCGTGATCCGACTTCTGGTGCGGCTTCTATTCAAATCAGTGGGCTCCCATAGGGAAACATTGATTTTGAATAGAATGCCTGACGAGGCTTAATGCTGTGTATACAACGTTAAGCAACGTTATTGAGCATTTTGCCGGCTCGGCGTCAAAAACGCCATGATGCTGCAGCTTCGGAACGCACTGGTCCCACGTTCTAGCTACAGCTCACTAACGCCAACGCCCTCTACTGCTCAAAAAGGTCAGCGCTTTTAGAGGACCATTGAATAACATGGAGAGCTGCAAAAAATGCCCAAAAACGTGGCATTAAAAAACGCCCGTGTGTATGAGGGCTTAGGAGCAGTTGGGCGTTTTTTTCAGCAGCCACTGAACTCTCCTTAATGTTAGACCAGAGAAAGAAGACCGAAGTAAGAAGGAAGAAGAAGACCGAAGGAAGAAGACCGAAGGAAGAAGACCGGAGGGAGAAGACCGGAGGGAGAAGAGCGAAGGAAGAAGCCCGGAGGAAGAAGACCGAAGGAAGATGACCAGAGGAACATTTTCAATAAAGGACTTATCAAAACCGTCTCTTGTTTTTATTTACACTGCACTGTCTTTTTTAGAGTGAATGGATAGGGGTACAATGTACCCTATACTCCTTCACATGGGGGGTGGGATCTGGGGGACTCCAGATTCCAACAAGCCCCCGGCCCGCAGACCCCTACAACCACCACCCAGGGTTGTCGGGAAGAGGCCCTTGTCCCCATCAATATGGGGACCCCACGCTGTTTTTTTAAGAACATATTGGCGTGGGGTTTCCCTTGAAGATCCTCGGAGCACAAGTTGCACCATAAGTCAGATCATGATGATGCGACTTCTATTCAAATCAATGGGCTGAAAATCGGATCAGTAGACGGCTTTCATAGGGAACCATTGAGTTTGAATAGAAACGCTGTTAAAAGCTAACACTGCTAAACGCTCATTAACGCCAATGCAAAAAGCTACCAAAAGTGTGTTTTTATAGCCTTTTTCCTGATGTTGATAGTAGCTTTGCAGCTTGTTTTTTCTAATGCCCTGTGTACATGAGGCCTAAGCTGGCATGTCTGCCAGTGGGTTTGTAATTCTGTTCAGCTAACCTTGTCATTTTGGATTATTTTACTGCTCAGTTACTGATTTCACCTTAGTTTGTAATTTCACTTTACCTCTTAATTTCATTAATTTCTAATTGCTATTCAGGCATCCCTACCAAACAGCACATGTAGCCATGTATGGGCAGGCTGATTATACCCAAGTTAATCCATCAATTGACTTGGGTGTAACCAGCATGCCAGGTTTTCCATACAATTATTGCCAGTGGCTATGAGCTGAGAGGCTGTGCCAGCTGCCGGTCAGGCATCTGGGTGGATCCCAACATTATTTTCAGGATCCCTGCAGAGCCTTGGCTCTGTGATATCAGCCTTCAGTAGACTTTAGCCCTAACTAAGGCAGGCCATAGACTGTTCGAATCTCAGTTGGTTCAGCAGGAGATTTGAAGCGTGAATGGGCAGGCTGAATGTACCAAGTTGATCGATCAATCAACTTGGGTACAATCAGCCTGCCGGAGTCACTTGTAATTATCACTAGTGGATGCTAAACCTTCTAGCAATAATCACTGTCTTCTCCCAGAGAAGACCTTGTCTCAAGAGGAGGGATTCCCCTTGTTAGCGTCGTCTGTGTTGGTGGGGAATCGTGCAAATTCTTTTTATGAAACCGCACTGTCTATGGCCTGCTTAAGTGCACTCCTGTGACCTACAGGAGAAGTAAAGCCATAAGAGCTTTGGTCATACTTTTCCTTTCGGGACAACCTTGTCTATCAGTTGATAAAGCTTACATTGTACAACCTCTGCCCCTTTTATGCAATGTTTGATTTTGTACTGAGTGTAAAATCGAATTAGCACCCTACTAGGTGTGTTTTGCAGCAACTTAAAGTATTCATACCTATAGAGAGAATGCAAACTAGAATATACAGTGACTGCAGAGACTGAAGACAGCGCCTAGCACCTCAACTCTTAAAATGGGAATACATTTTTTAAATTAAAGTGTCGCTAAATTCACATCATAAAAAAATATCAATAAATGGTGTATTACATGCTATTCATAGTCACTCAGTCACTATTAGATTTGTTTTCTGTATTCTCCAAAAAACCTGGTTGATTCTGATGCCCGCCTTCTGTTCATGCCCCCAATTTAGCTAGGGATTTTGCAGCTGTGTTGGCAACTCTGCACATGCGCAGTTTTCAGTGAGTTTGTATACTGAGCATTTCTTCCCTATCACATCTGAGCAGCCCATGTGACTATAGAGACACATACGTGGGCGTATACACAGTGATAGGTGACAGCCCACTCCCTCCCACCTCCTCCTCCATGCCCACTAACCAGCTAAACACAATGGGGTGGGATATTACATGTAGATTAATGAATTCTTCAACTCCCTCTTGTTTTAAGACACAGGATGGAGGGGCATGACACAGCCTGTGACTGGCAGAAATCCGCCCACACCTTGTTATTGCCAAAAAATAGTAAATATTTGATTTCAAATATATTTGAAACAGTTTATTAACCACTTCAATACTGGGCACTTAAACCCCCTTCCTTCCCAGACCAATTTTCAGCTTTCAGCGCTGTTGCAGTTTGAATGACAATTGCGCGGTCATGCGACACTGTACCCATATGAAATTTTCATAATTTTTTTCACACAAATAGAGATTTCTTTTGGTGGTATTTAATCGCCCCTGGGTTTTTTATTTTTTGCGCTATAAATTAAAAAAAGACTGAAAATTTTCAAAAACAATGCATTTTTCTTAGTTTCTTTTATAAAATTTTGCAAACAAGTAATTTCTCTTCATAAATTTTGACCAAAAATGATACTGCTACATTTCTTTGGTAAAAATAACCCAAATTGGAGTTTATTTGGTGTTGGCGGACAGACAGATGTTTTGGGGACTGTGACGGATGTGACGGGGACATACAGATGTTTGGGGACTGTGACAGATGTGACGGGGACATACAGATGTTTTGTGTATGGTGACAGATGTGACGGGGACATACAGATGTTTGGGGACTGTGACAGATGTTTTGTGTATGGTGACAGATGTGATTGGGGACATACAGATGTTTTGGGGACTGTTTTATGGGGACACTTATGTGTATGGGGACAGGGGTATCAGTGTGCTTGGTGCACTGTGTGGGGGGCGATCTGTGACAGCTTTCTGCATGAAATCATCATCATGCAGAGAGCTGTCATATTGCTGCAGATCCCCCCCCCCCCCCTCTGCACTAAGCTCTCACTGAGCTTGGCGGGGGAGAACTGTCACAGAGACATTCGTCTCTGTTTACAATGTGACGGCTGTGATTGGACACAGCCGTCACATGATCGGGAGGGCCAGTCACTGCGCCCGTATCCCGATCTCTGCTCAGCTGGATCCTGTGATCATAATGATCACAGGATCCAGCCGCAGCGCGCTGCAAGCTCCTGTTCTGCAGGATGTGTATACACGTCCTGTCAGAACGGGGAAGCTCCCACCCGGCCGTATATGTACAGAGTAGCCTGGTGGGAGGCGGTTAATATTATTTATTTATTTATTTATTTATTTTTACTCTATAATCCATAATGAACATGTGACCAGTAGCAGAGGACTAGACTCCATCTACTTATGTCCCCCTGCAGACAGGCTGGGAAAGAGCTGGATCATGTGACAACTGTATCTCAATTAGGAAAAAGGTACTTACTGTAGATGTTTTTTTTTTTTATTGAAATGATGACATTGTCATCATCCATATACACAGTGGCGGAACTACTGGGGTCACACTTGCGACCGGCCCTGGCGTTCCACAACCGTGGGGGGGGGGGGGTGGGCCACGACGGCTGTGTGTCTGGGC
>BLSH010235833.1:1369545-1383582 GCA_018402905.1 Glandirana rugosa | reverse complement strand
CCAAGCCATGACTTGAACTGGGCTTGAACTGGGGCCTGGGGTTTGGGGTAACCTCAGTTACCCCTGGGCTTGTAAAGCCGTGTTTTTACCGACATTTTTTCAGGACCGTTCACGATCTCCCGACGTTTTCCTTCATTTTACCCCCATTCTCATCCTGTTCACGGGATGTTTTTTTACCCCTATCCCTTTTATTGAATTTTAGTTTATTTTTTTATTTTTACCCTTCTCCCCCACCTACACCTCATCCTCGGATCTCCAACTGATCCTTGCCAGGACTTTTTTACAGCCATTTTTGTGCCGAAATGTTCGGGTCCCCATTGACTCCAATGGGGTTTGGGGTCCGGGGTCAAGTTCGGGTCAAGTTCAGTACCGAACCCAAACTTTTTCACGAAGTTCGGCCGGACCCGCCGAACCCGAACATCCAGGTGTTCGCTCAACTCCATATATGAACTTTATGAACGTTTGTTTATTTATTCACACCTATACTGCTGGCGCTGTTTTCTTTGTATATACTTACCACCCACTGCCATACACTCCGCACTCCTCTCCTGCACATAATACCCACCTCTATACAGTCTGCACTCCTCTCCTGCACATACCACCCACCACCATACACTTCGCACTCCTCTCCTGCACATACCACCCACCTCTATACACTCTGCACTCCTCTCCTGCACATATTACTCACCTCTATACACTCCGCACTCCTCTCCTGCACATACTACCTACCACCATACACTCTGCACTCCTCTCCTGCACATACCACCCACCGCCATACACTCCATTCCTGCACATACCACCCACTGCCATACACTCCACACTCCTCTCCCAGCACATAATACCCACCGCCATACACTCTGCACTCCTCTTCTGCACATACCACCCATCGCGATACACTCCGCACTTCTCTCCTGCACATACCACTCACCGCCATACACTCCATACTCCTCTCCCTGCACATATCACCCACCGCCATATACTCCGCACTCCTGTCCTGCACATAATACCCACCTCCATATACTCAGCACTTCTCTCCTGCACATACTACCCACCGCCATACACTCCGCACTCCTCTCCTGCACATACCACCCACTGCCATACACTCCGCACTCCTCTCCTGTACATACCACCCACTGCCATACACTCTGCACACCTCTCCTGCACATACCACCCACCGCCATACACTCGGCACTCCTCTCCCTGCACATACTACCCACCACCTTACACTCCGCACCCTCTAAAACTTAATAAAAAGTTTTGTCTATCTTATCTTTTTAACATTTGGTAGTATCTTTGTTTTTTTTTATCTCATACCATCATTTCATAAATACATACCGCATACACTGCATATATAATTTGAGGAAATATGCTTATAAAATAGTTTACCATTTTGCCAAAAAAAAAAAAAAATGTCCCGGATTTAATTTAAAAAAACTGGTCACCTTAGCCTACATACATCTTCTTAAAAAGGTGTCGCTCTTTCTCATCTCAGAAAGTTGGGAGGTATGATTTAAGAGGGACACACATCAGAAAGTTTTCACAATCTTTTCCTTTTAAATGTTTAAAATGCAGTCAGGTTCACTTTGAACCAAGACTTCTATGGTCTAATTAGAGGAGTATGTTGTGTAAAAAACAAGGAATAGGGGAAGCTCTTCTTGCATCATTGTTTGATTTGGTAGCTAAGACCAGCTTCAACACGCTGAGATAAGGAAAAGTAGCTGCATTTAGGATTGGAACATTAGATCCCTGCATATGTGGATGGTAGTAGGAAACCTGAGAATGCCATAAAAGTTTAGTTTCATAGGAGGAACTACAGCCATTTTACATTTTAATGTGGTTATTGCTTGCTTGCTTTGCCTTTCAAATAAGTAACATTAAGGTTTATCTAAAATGTGCTTCCTCGACAAGGTAAGCTATCCTTGCCCTAATATAGACGGTTGTTGATATACTGGGAAATACAGCAAGATGGAAAGATATCATAAGCAGAACTGCAATTTGCCAGGAATTCCATGTAGGAAAACAACACGTAACCTCAGGAAACACCAAGAATTACATGTATGGGTTTTCCCTGCTTAAACACAAACAGTAATTTAATTTTAATTTGTTTTGGATGAAGTACACACAAGATGTTGCTTCACCCTAACATCACAATCAGTACACACAAGATCCAGCAGTGGGGCTGACTTATAAACAGCAAACCAGTATTAAGCAGATGTGTAAAAGGAAATCATTTAAGATTTGTCAAAAGGAGAGCACAGAAAAACGGACATGTGCAGATATGACCCAGATGACACAAAATTACCTGCAAACAGATACTGACCTAAATATGTATACTCAAGGGTTACTCCACCTAAAAGTGATATTTTACCACCAGTTAGTAGATCTTAATGGGCTGATTTAGCCCCTGCCTTCTTACGTTCGATAGTCCCCGCAGGGAGATGTCCCTGATGTAATTCCCAATTCTCTTCCAGTCAATCAGGGAATTTTGGGTGTTCCTGCCCATATTTGTGTGTTTCGGCATCTCCTGCTGAATTCTCCAGAATATAAAATAAATACAAAAAGACAACAGGGCAAGTTGTACAAGTACAGAAATTTTATTCCCTGCAGACACAGTTTACTTCATAGCATCTACAAAAAAAACTAAAATATCAGAACCAGTGGATTAATCCATTGTATGCAAAGCTTAGCTTGGCACATCCAGCCCCATCCTACCTGGAGAAAAACATAGAAACGTAGCTGAAAACATCCAACATGGTCCCCCAAACTTGATCTGCTAGTGGTTTATGGTGTAGTTTGCCTGCACCCATAGTCATGAGGATTATCACTTGATCGCAACAATATAGGCTTTGTGAGGCAATGATAATTGCAAGTCTATTGGTACCTTTAATCATTTTATACCAGTACCATTTACAAGAATTCACCCAATCTTGACAAATAGACTTTTTTGTGATAGTTTTTTTTTTTCTAATGGGATTAGTCCAAGGGTTTTTAGAGATGATTAACTTAGTAGTAGACTTATTATGTCCATCCTCAAAATGATTTCAGAGTGTCAGAACCTTACATGGCAACCTCTCATGGCCCATTCAGGTGTCATTTCTAGGAACAAATCTTAAAAACGGGGACTGTATATCAGGGACAGTAACAAATCTATGCATGTAAGGAAAAATATAATGTATTTTCAACAAGCATAAGTTTCAATTATTATATTGCAATGTTTTCATTTAGTAGGACTTTCATGTTTGTATCTGCATCTTCTTTCTTATCTTTCAAAATATCTTCATTACAAAGGCTGTAAACACTAAAGGTGGCTGCAGGTCTGTAATGGAGGTAAGTAAGCAACTGGGGTTAGTACAGATTCGCTTAGGGAATGGGGGAATTCATTATTATAAGTTCAGTTACGATTGCATCCATACAACAAATATTGTAACATGATATTAACCAGATGGAGGGCATTGCTTTCAGTAAGCTAGTTAAATCACTTGTATTGTCAGAAAAAGCATTAGAGTATATCCATAATGCAGCACTGCAAAGCAAGATTGAGCTTGCATATTAAATGAGTAAAAATATGACCGCCTCTGTTTACCTATATAACCAGAAAAATCAGGGAATCTTAGGTTTTCCTGCCCATCTTTGTGTGTTCCAGTATCTCCTGCTGAATTCTTCATAAAATAAAATAAATTGGATTACTCATTAAGTTTCCAGAGATATAAGACTTTGTAGTTAGCAATGTCCATCCTTAAAATGATTGTGCCGCATCAAAACCTGCAATGGTAGCCTCTCATGGTCCATTGGGATGTTAGATTTAATTCATATTCAGCAACAGTGCACACAAAAACAAGGTTTCAAAACATTTACATATCTGATAAGATTATTTACATTAAGCTGATCCCTTTATATGGATATATGAAAAAGTACATTAACCACTTCAGCCCCGGAAGGATTTACCCCCTTAAAGTAGAATTTTTTTTTTCATTTCGGAAAGACTAAGGGAGGGTTATAACCCCTGTCAGATTTTTTTTTCGCCATCTGTGTCTTATTGCAGAGATTTCCCTGCACTTCCTGTCTCATAGCCAAACTGAAAGTGAGAGGAAATCCCTGCAAATTAAGGGAATGCAAGTCACCAGAAATAGTGACCCCATTGGAAGATTTCCCCTCTATTACTTTTATGGGGACAACCCAAAATTTGGGATTTTCTTTTACTTTCACTTTCAATGACAATGGTAAACAGGAGGGTGAATCTCTCTGACGGGAGCACAGACAGCGATAAAAACTGTCAGGGGTTCTAATCTCTCTCTAATCTATGCAGAACCAAAGAAAAAGTTTCACCCTTAGTTACACTTTAATGACCAGACCATTTTTTGCGAAATGGCACTGCGTCACTTTAACTGACAATTGCGTGGTCGTGCAATGTGGTACCCAAACAAAATTGATGCCCTTTTTTTTCCTACAAATAGAGCTTTATTTTGGTGGTATTTGATCATCTCTGCGTTTTTTATTTTTTGCACTATAAACAAAAAAAAAAAATGACAATTTTGAAAAAAAAAACAATATTTTTTACTTTCTGCTATAATACATATCCAATCAAAAAATATAAAAACAAATGTATTCATCAGTTTAGGCCGATATGTATTCTGCTACATATTTATATGCAATAAGCGTATATTGATTGGATTGTGCAAAAGTTTTTATCGGTTTTAATGATATTGGAGGCGACCAGCGATTTTTAGCGGGACTGTGACATTGCGGGGGGCAAATCTGAAACCAAGTGAGACTTATTGAGGACCAGTGACATTATCATAGTGACCAGTGCTAGAAAAATTTCACTGATCAATGTATTAATGACACTGGCAGGGAAGGGGTTAACACTAGGGGGCGACCAAAGGGTTAACTGTGTTCCCTGGGTGTGTTCTAACTTTGTGGGGAATGGGTTCACTGCGACAACACACTGATCCCTAGGAACAGCAGATCCCAGTGTTGTCTCCTGTCAGGACGCGGGTCCGCCTTGTTTACATCCCAGTTCTGCCTCTCGGTGGAACAATCGCGGGTGGCCGGCGGACTTTGATTCCGCCGGCCCCGTGCACGCAGTGGGTGTGCGCGTGCGCTCACAGTATCCACTGCATGAAATTACGTTTCTCGTGCAATAGAACCCCCCTGCTGCAGTATATGTGCAGTGGGCGGTCTTAAAGTGGTTAAAAGACATTCACTTTAAAGTGATACTAAAGTCTTGTTTTTTTTTTCATTAAAAATTACACATATGCTATATTTACCTCCTCTCTGCAGTGGTTTTGCGCAGAGCAGCCCAGATTTTCCTCTTCTTGGGTCCCTCTTCGGTGCTCCTGGCCCCTTCCTCCTGTCGAATGTTCCCAGAGCAAGCAGCTTGCTATGGGGGTACCTGAGCTGAGCTGCAGCTCCCTGTGTGCATTCAGACACAGAGCCACGGTTCGGCTCCACCCTCTCTTTCTCGATTGGCTAAATGATTTTGATTGACAGCAGTGGGAGCCAATGGCACCACTGCTGTGTCTCAGCCAATCAGGAGGGAGAGTCCTGAATGCCCGAGGCACTTGTGCACATTGCTGGATAGAGATGGGGCTCAGGTAGGTATTAGTGGAGCTGAGGGGGGCTGCTACACACACAAAGTTTTTTTGTTATCTTAATGCACTGAATGCATTAAGATAAAAAAAAGCTTCTGCCTTTACAACTCCTTTAAGTCTTAAAAGAAATCTAGTACACAAAACTGAGCAATATTACAGAGTTACATCAAAAAACCAACAGTTTCATAAAACTGTAATAGGTCAAAGAAAATTAGGAGCGGCAAGGCACCCCTTGCCACCTCTACTCTGAACACTAGCACTGATTGTTGTTTATAACATAATCTGCCTGCAGATCAGTCTGCCTAGGACTACATTTGAGTCCATTTAAAAGCTTAATTCACTTTTACAGAAAATATAATAAAACCACGCACGCATTTTTGCAGAAAAAAATGTACATTTATTATTTTTCCTGCAGGAGCCTGGAAAGCATTACACCCATGATCATAGACATGTCCTCCAGATTTCAGCCTGTACCTGTATACGGGCTTTCTATATGAAAGCCGGAGGACACGTCAGTGGACTATGAGAGTGCTCATCAGCGTCCCACAGCCCATTGAAACTACGGTGGAAGATGGTACTTGTAGTTTATTCATTCATAGGACTCTGTGAATGAATGACATGACTGTGTGGGTGGAGCCCCACATAAAAGTGAGGGGGGGGTATCAGGAGGAGAGGGGCAGGAGATGGAACATGTTCCAAAGGTGAACTTATCCTTTAACATTCGACCATTTTACTGAGCTTTGATGAAGGAGGATTGTGTGGCCCCGAAAAATGTGTTGGCTGTCTTTTGCCCTGCTTGGTGTAACTAGTTGAACAATAAAGCCTGGACTCCTAAAGATTTTTTATTTGGCAGCCTCTTTTACTTTACACTTGGAATTTTCAATTCAGGTGAATGTCCTTTCCTGGGGGCTCCCGGTATTTGTGGAGAGCTTCCATATGCAGGCCAATTGGACTCAAGTATTGACTTTGTCCACATTTTGGTAAACCATGAAAACCCATCTGGCACCCCCTTAAGACCACCGCAAAGAATTCCAAATTTTCACACTACTTCGGTATGATTACTAAGAGATTTTGATTGCATTCGATTTTAGACGTCTGGTAAACAAAGTTGTGGCCGACCACAAATGAACAGAGCTTATCACTGGTGGGCAGCTAGCAAAGGGAGTTGTATTGCTTTCTGCCTTTGGACAAAAGAAATATGTATGCTATCTGCAGATATTCATTCAGATCTAAAAATGAATTGTTCAATGGAGTTAATGGACAAAATTTCCCACTAAACCAGTGGTTCTCAACTCTGGTCCTCAGGACCCACCAACAGGCCAGATTTTAAGTATTACCTTGGGGAGATGCAGACTAGAATACTGCAACCACTGAGCAGCAAATTATATCACCTGTGATGTGTTTCAGTTATCCTGCAAACCTGGCCTGTTGGGGGGTCCCGAGGACCGGAGTTGAGAACCACTGCACTAAACTCACCGTTCCCACTTTACCTTATATATCCTTGTTTTTGATATGCTTTTGGAACATTTCTACAAATATATGAAAACAAAGCAAATCTGTCTTTAGCTTATGTTTACTGGCCCTTTTTGGGCCATTATTGAAATTTTCACACCAAGCCTTATGAAAATATAATTTCTCTTTACTGTGAGAAAAAATTTCTATAATACATTTAAACACAGGCTCGGTTTCTAGGAAAACAATTGTATATTTATAATGTAAATCTGTAATGCATGGCTTAACGGATCAGAATGCTGCAATTATACAAGTTAGTGCAAGGGATGGGACGGCTCGCATTGACCAGATGATATATGAGCTGTAAACCAGATTTCTCTCACAGTCTGGACCAGCTTGCACTCATTAGACCATTACATTGTATGAGAACATACAATAATCCCTAGAGAGACAGTTCTTTGCTATGGCATCTTTAGAAGTTCAATTATGACCACATCATTCCACCGTCTAAAGTAAAAGAAAAAAAAGGGGGCAAATTGCTTGATGTGGTGGAAAGAAGATTTTAAAATATTGTGCATAGCCATGAAATTTGCTCTTCAAGTCAATCTTCTTACTTTTCTCCTTGACTGAGTCTCAAAGCTTTTAGTGAGGTTTACAGTTTATTGTGTGTTTGGCTGTTCCTGTTGTGTTTGTCATCAGTTATGTAGAGGCATAGGGCATTAAGATTATTTTCACTTTATTAATTTTTAAAATAGTAGTTCTAAACTTCCAGAATTCCTTGAATCCTCAGACAATGACAGTCTCAGCGCCTGTTGCCTAAGCTTGAAAAAGGAATACTTTAACCACTTCAGCCCCTGAAGGATTTCACACTTTAGGACCAGAGCACTTTTTGCGATTCGGCACTGCGTCGCTTTAACTGACAATTGCGCGGTCGTGCGACGTTGTACCCAAAGGAAATTTGCGTCCTTTTTGATCACCTCTGCATCATTTCTGATCGCCGCTATAAACAAAAGAAGATCGACAATTTTGCAAAAAAACCCAAATGTATTATTTTTTGATAAGATACAAATCCAAAAAAATATATAAAAAAACATTTTTTTTCATCGGGTTTGGCCGATTTATATTCATCCTCATATTTTTCGTAAAAAAAATCGCAATCGGTGTTTATTGATTGGTTTGTGCAAAAGTTGCCACGTTTACGGATGATGAGAATTAATTTCTGGGGTATTTATTTTTTTTTAAATTTTTTACTAGTAATGGCAGCGATCTGCGATTTTTAGCGGTACTGCGATATTGTGGCGGACATGTCGGACCATTTTGACACTTTTTTGGGACCATTGGCATTTATACAGCGATCAGTACTATAAAAATGCACTGATTACTGTGTTAATGCCATTGGCAGTGAAGGGGTTAACCTGCAGGGGGCGGTCTAAGGGTTAACTGTGTTCCCTGGGCGTGTTCTAACTGTGTGTGGGTTGCCCTAGCAGGGGAAGGGAAGTGATCACAGCTTCCATGTAGAGGAAGGCTGTGATCACAGCCCTTCCCCCTCTCACAGAACGGAGGTCCATGTTTACTTACACGGACCTCCGTTCTTTCAGTGCAGGGGGGCCATCGCGGGTAGCCGGTGGCGATCGAGTCCGCCGCACCCGCTCCCTGGCTCCCCCCGAACACAGTGAGCGCGCGGGCGCGCCTTCGGCGGCGCGCGCTCACAATGCTATAACGAACCACCTTGTCGCCGTCACACTGCGGCGGGTGGTCAGCAAGTGGTTAAAAGAAGCGGATAACTTTTTTAGATATTTTTTGATAAAAGTGTAAAAAAAGATCAATTTGACGAATTATCAGCTTGTTTTAAATTGTTTTGTTCTTGCTGTTTTTTATATTATTATTTACATTTATATATATATATATGTCATGGACAAAAATATTGGCACCCCAGCATTTCTGTCAGATAATGGAATGAAATATTGGAAGGGTGGGTATGACTTCTGCTTGACAGTTGTCTATGTGGGGGCAGCCGCTACACAAACACATCAACTGAAAGTGGAGTTCCACACTGTTTTTTGTTTATTAAAAGTCAGCAGCTACAAAAAGTGTAGCTGCTGACTTTGAATAAACAGTAACTTACCTGTCTCCCGGTCCAGCGACGGCTGCTCCCGAAGCCTCGCTCGTCTCCCCGCTCCTCCCAACGGCCCCGCCATTCGTAGTGTGGGCACCCGGCCCGGCTTCGCGGCCGGGCACCAACTGCGCATGCGCAAGTCGCGCTGCGCATCCCTAGTGGCCAGGCAATCTTCTGGGACCTGTGACGTGTCCCAGAAGATTGCCAGGAGGGAGGGGCCGCCTAGGAGGAGAGGAGGAGTCGCCTAGGCGGCTCAGAGGCAGAAGGTGGAAGAGGGACAGGAAGTCCCTCTGAAACCTGGGGACACACCCCCCCCCCCAAATAAATTACATGCCAAATGTGGCATGTAAGGGGGTGAGGAGTGCTTAAAGCGGAAGTTCCATTTTTGGGTGGAACTCCGCTTTAAGTGGCACTTAATCTCCACACATACATTGCACGGTACTACCCCTTCTGTCTTTCTGTCAGAAAATTCACCACTTCGCTCAGTAAATTGTTGCAATTACAAATGTTTAGGCATTCTCATGTATATTTCTTTTGTTTGTATTGGTATGACACAAAAAAGTGGAGAAACAAAAAGCCAAATCTGACACATTCCACGCCAAACTCCAAAAATGGACTGGACAAAATTAGTGGCACCTTCTCAAAACTGTAAGAAATGATTGCATTCCAAGTTTGTGATGCCCCTGTAATTTGTAATTAAACTCACCTGTATCAATTAACAGGTGCTGACAATATAGAAAGCACACTGGCAACCAGTTAAAATGGCAAAAAATTGTTTTCTGTTGTGTTTGTCTGTGTGCCACATGGAGCATGGAGAAGAGAAAGAGCAGCAAAGAATTGTCTGAGGATTTGAGAACAAAAATTGTGGAAAGGCGTGGACAATCTCAAGTTTACAAGTCCATCTCCAGAGATTCTAATGTTCCTGTGTCCACTACCACAATGCACAACATTATCAATAAGTTTACAGCCCATGGCGCTGTAGCTAATCTCCCTGGATGAAAAAATTGAGAAAAATTGATCATAGAGTTTGCCAAAACTTACCTAAGGAAGCCATAATCCTTTTGGGAGAATGTGCTGTGGACAGACAAAACAAAATTACAGCCTTTTGGTAAAGTCCATCATTCTAATGATTTCAGAAAAAGAAATAAGGCCTTTAAAGAAAAGAATATAGTCTCTACAGTCAAACATGGTCAAAGTTCACTGATGTTTTAGGGTTGCTTTGCTGCTTCCGGCACTGGATGTCTTGACCGTGTGCATAGCATTATGAAATCTAAAGACTACCAAAGAATTCTGGGTTGCAATGTAGGGTCCAGTGTTAGAAAGTTGAGTCTCCATCAGAGGTCATGGGTCTTACAGCAGGACAATGACCCAAAGCACACGTTACAAAGCACCCAAAAATGGCTTAAGACAAAGCGCTGGAGAGTACTAAACTGGCCAGCAATTGGGACAGCAGTTGGGAAAAGGAACCCTTCCAATCTGAAAGACCTGGAGCAGTTGGCGAAAGAAGAGTGGTCCAAAACTCCAGCAGAGAAGTGTAAGAAATTTATTGATTTCAGTTATTTTTTCCAAGGGCTTTGCTACCAAATATTAAATTGAGGGTGGCAATACATTTGTCCAGTCCATGTTTGGAGTTTTGTGTGGAATGAAATAAGATTGGGCTTTCTGTTTCTCTACTTTTTTGTGTCATACCAATACAAACAGAAGAAGTGAACATGAGAATGCCTAAACATTTGTAATTGCAACAATTTTCTGGGTGAAGTGGTGCATTATCTGAGAGAAATGCAGGGGTGCCAATATGTTTGGCCATGACTGTATATTTTTTTAATAGTGGCTGCCTTACACATTAAAAAATGTAAAAAGTAGCTTTTGTTGTAATACTCACCTTATCCTCAGAGCTGTCCCATGGAGACATACTGCTCCAACGTCCAGTGCTGCTCACTTTGCCCAACATCATCCAACCTACCTACTGTGAGCTCGGGCTGTCATCGGCACACCCCTTGGGCAGGTCATCATGCGGTCTGGAATAACAGTACTCCTGGAATGAGCAGCATTCACAGTCATTACATGAGCACCCATAGGTTCAGTGATATGTACTGTACATCACCACAACTAAGGAAGAAAAATAAGGACCTGTGATGTCACAGGACAAGCCATCAGACTGTAGGAGAAAAAAAAGGATATATATGGAGTTGAATTTAACAAAACTGGAACAGCCAGAATCTGGAGAAATTGTGCATGGCAACCAATCAGCTTCTATCATCGGCTTGTTCAGTTAGGCCCCTTTCACATGGGCCGGATCCAGTATTCTTAGCAGGGGATCTGTCCACTGATCCCCTGCTGAGCTGAGCAGAGCATGTAGATGGCAGGTCTGTGTCCTCTCCACTTATGCAGAGTTGACAAGGACACAGCCCACTGTGTTCCATGGGCAGTCAGATGCAAACAGTCCAGCTGTCCGTTTACACCCAACGGCCCTCCAATCTGATCTGGCCAGATGGAGAGGAACAGATCCCCCTCTATTTGTTTTCCCCAGATAGGATTGGAGGTAGGTAGGTGTAAATGGACACAAATCCATTTACAGCCACCGCTCTATAAAGGAGAATAGAGCCCGATCGGTTTCGCCTATAAAAATGGACAGGCAGACCCCATCGGACCACTGGTGTGAAAGGGGCTTTAAGCTTTAAAAATGATGGCTAGAAGCTGATTGGTTGCCATACACAGCTGCTGCAGCTGTGCTCTGAAGGGGGTATCAGTTAGTGGCAGAGAAGAAAGCTGGAGTTGATAATTAAATATATACACATTAGGGCAGCCATATTTGCTTAACCACTTTCTGACTGGGTAACGCCAATATACGGTGGCAAAGTGGCACGATAGCGCAAATAGCCATCTATAAATGGTGATCGGTGCAGGTGCAATAACAGGCGGCGCGCTCTCGTGTCCGCCATACGCTCCCTGAGTGGGGCTGCGGGTCGGGCGGACTCGATGTCTGCCGGAGAGCCGCAATTGCTTTCCAGAGAGGAAGAACGGAGAACTGCCGTTATAAATATGGCGGTTCCCCATTCTGACAGGTGGCATGACAGAGATCTACTGATCCCTGTAATTGGGATCAGTAAGATCTGTCATGCCCCTGGCAGCCCAACCTCCACACAGTTACAGGACTAGGGAACATAGTTAACCCCTAGATTGCCCCCTACAGGTTAACCCCTTCCCTGCCAATGGCATTTAAACAGCAATCAGTGGGGTTTTTTTTTTTAGCTCTGATCGCTGTATAAATGTCAATGGTCCCAAAAAAGTGTCAAAATGTCCAACATGTCCACTGCAATATCACAGTCCCGCTAAAAATCGCAGATTGCCGCCCTTACTAGTAAAAAAATAAAATAGTGAAAACGCGGCAACTTTTGTGCAAACCAATCAATAAACGCCGATTGCAATTCTTGTTTTACCACAAAAATATAGAAGTATATATATCGGCCAAAGCTGATGAATACATTTTTTTTTTATATTTTTTTATTGGATATGTATTGTAGCAAAAAGTAGAAAATATTGGGTTTTTTTTCCAAAATTGTCTCTCTTTTTTTGTATATAGTGCAAAAAATAAAAACTGCAGAGGTGATCAAATACCACCATAAGAAAGGTCTATTTGTGGGGAAATAAAGGATGTCAATTTCGTTTTGGTACAACATCGCACGACCGCGCAATTATCAGTTAAAACAACGCAGTTCCGAATTGCAAAAGTGCTCTGGTCATTAAGGGGGTAAATCCTTCCGGGGCTGAAGTGGGTACTTCATATACATAATTATTGTATTTTCATGCTCCTTTTCTCAATGCAAATCTAGGAGTCAATTGAAAAGAATGCACTCCCTGTGCAGCTAATATGTTTCAACACAATGTTATATTTAAATCAATAACAAAAACATAGAATAAAAGATCTGGTAAATATTCTAGTAATATCACAAGCTACAGTGCCTTGAAAAAGTATTCATACCCCTTGACATTTTCAACATTTTGTCATGTTACAACTAGAGATGAGCGAACTTCTAGAAGTCCGGGTTCTGCTGGTTCGGCCGAACTTCGGGACAAAGTCCGGGTTCGGGTCCGGACAGAACCCGAACTTTGTCCCGGACCCCGAACCCCATTGAAATCAATGGGGACACGGACTTTTAGGCACAGAAAATGCTGTAAAATAGTCCTGGAAGGTCCTAGAGGTCTGCAAAAGGAAGGAAAAGTGGGTAAGGGTGGGACAAGTGACCTACAAAGAAATGGGGACAGGGAAATAACTTTAAATATTTTTAAAAAAATAAAAACATACAAAATGCAAAAATGGAGATCATCTTCAAAATGGGTCTGAAAAGTATTAATTAACATTAGAGGCCATAGGACTGTTCTAAAATCATCTTCAAACTGTGTCAAAAAAGTATAAATAAGCCGGGAGTACCCACATCACTGTTCTGCAAAATGTGTGTGTCACTTTAAATGAAACCGGGAATCAGTGCACATCTCTTCTGCACAATTATTTCAAGTCTGTGTGTCACTTTAAATCAAACCGTCAATCATTGCACATCTGTTATTCACACTTTTTAAAGTCTGTGTCACTTTAAATGAAACTGTCAATCATTGCACATCTGTTATTCACACATCTTTTTAAAGTCTGTGTATCACTTTAAATGAAACCGTCAATCATTGCACATCTGTTATTCACACTTCTTTTTAAAGTCTGTGTCACTTTAAATGAAACCGTCAATCATTGCACATCTGTTATTCACACTTCTTTTTAAAGTGGCAGTTAACGGCTGGTCGCCAGCCGTTCGCCAATTTCACTGTGTCTGAAATTTTTCTTCACACTTATTGTCTACACGTTACTAACTGCCAAAGTAAATTTCA
>BLSH010235833.1:1337032-1349330 GCA_018402905.1 Glandirana rugosa | reverse complement strand
ATTGACTGTTAACGCGCCAGCACGCTGCAAAATGGGTTTGTTTTAAATGCAGGAAAAAAGGGGGTGTTTATCTCTAAAGAAAACCACTATAAACTAGCGGAGATGCAGTAAAGACTAGCGGCGATATTTGTTTTTTTCTCGCTGTTAAAACGTTTTTTTTGGGTTAAAAAGAATGAAAAACGATTTTGTGTTTAGGTTTTTTTTTATATTTTTTTGTAAAAAAAAGTAGTCAAAACCAGCTAAATATAAGAAGGAGTATAAAAACCATTTTTTTTAGTGTTAGACGCAAATAACTAACCCCCCAGAAATGAATTCTCATCATTCGTAAACGCTGCAACTTTTGCACAAACCAATCAATAAACGCAGATTGTGATTTTTTTTACCAAAAATATGAGGAAGAATATAAATCGACCAAAACTGATGAAAAAAAATGTTTTTTTATATTTTTTTTTGGATTTGTGTTTTAGCAAAAAGTAAGAAAAATTGGGTTTTTTTTGCAAAATTGTCGCTCTTTTTTTGTTTATAGCGGCGATCAGAAATGACGTAGAGGCGATCAAATATCACCAAAAGAAATCTCTATTTGTGGGGGAAAAAAGGACGTAAATTTTGTTTGGGTAAAACGTCGCACGACCGCGCAATTGTCAGTTAAAACGACGCAGTGCTGAATCGCAAAAAGTGCTCTGGTCCTAAAGTGTGAAATGCTTCCGGGGATGAAGTGGTTAAACGGAAAGCTTACTTACTGCTGAAATACTGTAGTACAGGAGAGAGAGCCTGCTTAGCCATTAAAGGAGTTGTAAACCCTCCCGGTTTTTCACCTTAATGCATTCTATGCATTAACCTCCCTGGCGGTAATCCCGAGTGTGGCTCAGGGTGGAATTTCAGTACCATTAACGGTAACCCCGAGCCACACTCTGGATTGCATCGCTGGATCCAAGGCAGCATTACTCACCTTGTCCCCTAGATCCAGCGATGTCCCCCGTCGTGTCTGAACGTCGCGTCGCACGGGGACGGAGGCCGGCGGCAAATCCAAAAAGTGAAACACACAGTATACATACAGTACACTGTAATCTGTAAGATTATATTACTGTATGAAATCATTTCACATCCCCTTTGTCCCTAGTGGTTTGCCCAGTGCCCTGCATGCACTTTTATATTATAAATGTCATTCTTTCTGCCTGGAAACTTGAGAATGTGCATAGCATCCAAAAAGTGTCCCTTTACGTCAAAAGTGGTTTTTGACCAGCTAGAAAACACCGATAGTAAATAAGAATCATTTGCAGAATTGAGTGATACTGAATTTTGGGGAAATTTATCATCAGACACTGAAAGTGACGACAGCGACAATTCTGCACCTGAGCAAATGTCAGTGTTTTTGGTTTGATTACATTATTGAATACATTTTATTACTATTACATTATTATTTTTGATAATTATTTTTAGTTATTATATTATAATTTATGATTTAATGTTTCAAACTTTATCATACCCGGGATGTCTACTAGACTCTTGTTTGGACAGATTTAAGTGAGTTATTCCTAATAATTAAAGGCCTACAATATAAAACGCCAAATTTCCATGCAAAATAATGGTACCGCTTTTAGCACCAAAAATCTGAAATAATCATACCGCCAGGGAGGTTAAGGTGAAGCACCCTTTTTGTTGCAGCAGCCTCCCAGAGCCCCCGTTTACTAACCTGAGCCCGATCGTTCCTGGGCCAAGGACGATCCTAGCACATCCAGTCGCAGGCTCTGGTCCTCATTGGATAGATTGATAACAGGGGAGCCATTGGCTCCCGCTGCTGTCAATCAAGTCCAGTGATGTGGGTGCGGGGGGGCGGGGCCCAGTCCTGATGTCTATGTCGATGGACTCGGGTGCGCACCGGCACGGGTGCCCCGAGGGAGCACGCTTCTCCAATGGGGCACTCGATGCGGGGAGGAGCCAGGGTGCCGCGGAGGGACCCCAGAAGAGGAGGATCTGGGCCACTCTGTGCAAAACCCTTGCACAGAGGAAGTAAATATAACATGTTTGTTATTTTAAGAAAAAAAAAAAGCAAGCCTTTAGTATTGCTTTAAGTGGGCACTTAAGTCTATAAAGTATTATCTGTCAGGTCATCATTTCAGACTAATTAGATTGCTGTCCCCTCACATGGATGTGAATCAAAAGAAAGCAATTGGAGGTCACATGATAATTCCTTACTCTACAAAATACAGGGTAATTTTAAACACCTGATTTATTAAAGAATATACTGTGCATGCACACTAATGCATCAATCACTCAAAAACAAATAAATCATATGCTCACAGAATAGAGATTCCAGTGATAAATACAATAAATACCTGTCCACACATTGCCTTTTTACTCCAACAGCATAGCAGGGGCTTTTGAACATACTGGTTAGCTTGGTGCTAGTAAATATAACTACTCAGTGAGCCAGCTACATTTGTTCTTTTTTATTGCTTTTCAGGAAAATGGAAGGATGTTCAATGTGCACATGAAACTAGGACTGCACCACAAATATTGAATATTAGTATGTGATCAGCTAGATGGGTTCAGGATCCTGAATCAATAGGTGCATGAAAAAAGCAACAATTGCAGCTGCTCTGATCTCTTTGAAATGAGCAAAAATGAAAAAGAATAAAAGGGCAATATACAAAGGAGGTCTCCAGCACACCTTTAAGCTATCCAGCAAAAAAGTAAATCTGTTTCAGCTACTCAGGTTAAAAAGCACAAGTTATAGTTGTATACATTTGTAAATACATGATGTACAAGCCACATCATAAAGCCAAGGCACCTCTGATAAGGTCCCTTAAGCCAGCCTTACATGGATAGAAATTTGTCTGGTCCAACATGGACCAGCCAAATTTTGATGCATGTATGGGCACTGTGGTTGTACAGGAGTTGCACCACTGTTAGATTTTCCCCGCATGATCAGCACTGTAGGCTATAGCCTGCAATGCTAGTCATTGTATTCTGACAGCAGAGAAGTCTCTCTGCTGTCAGAATACAATAGGTCAGGGCATAGAACGAAAAAAAAAAGACTCTTCTATGGGCTGCCTAATAAACTGAGTTCCCAAACAGAGAGCAGGCTCGTCTGGAGACAGATTTTCCATCTTAAAGGTACAGCAACACATCAGAAGCCCAGACTTTAACCTATGCAAGTCAGCTTAAGACTTCCACCATGTGTCTTGACCAAATCCAAAAAAGCAACAACACGTACATGGACATCCTGAAGCACATGGTGTAAGCATATAGTAACACTTTAACCCAACTCTTATTTATTTGCGTTATTAAATCCATTTATTTGATTTATATATTCTCCTAAGGATTAAGAGCTTTAAAGTGAACACAGGTTTACTTTAAGTGAATGCAAAATGAAGCTTCATAAAATACCTTTTTTTTTTTTTTATGCTCCAAAACATACTACCATGCATGCACGCAGGGTTGGAGGCCTTGTTGCAAACCCTTGATGAATTTTCCTATCGCACTCCTTCCTGGCGAAAAAGGCTCTGACGTAATAGGGTGCTGTAACGAAATCCAGCTGGGTCCTGGAGATTAATCGTCATGCAAGTGTATATATTCGTCAGCACACCATGGACACATGCCTGATGAAGGGGCCCTGCGCGGCTCCGAAACGTTGCAGTTTGCTGTGATGTGATCTTTTCAATAAATGAAAATTTTGGACAAGGATCCATGGTGTGCTGACGAATATATACACTTGTTGCAAACCCTGACATTGTTTTTTAATGCTGTTGATGGCAGGGCTGTATAGGTGGATTTATTTACCTATTACATCCTGCTCACCACAACAGACACATACCTTTACTTTAGGGAAACCCATTTGTTGAAGGAAATGCATAGATTTATATTTGGAGAGTCAGGCTGGGGAGGAAGTTAGTTTGGGAGGACAGATAATTCCCCTACAGCGATACCTATTATATTATAACATGTGAGCTCAGAGAAGCAGGGATGAGGTTGTGTGGGAAAAGGAGACAGCACTTTTGATAGCCTGCATCCCAAGGAAAAGTTGCCACACTGGGGTGCCTGAAATACTTACATGTACTGAACTTTTTCCTGGCTGTTAAGCCATATGTCCTAAAGTTTGAAATCTGTTCTGAAGCAAGCCAGATATACCTTGCTGTGTTTAGAGACTATATCATTCCAAGAAAAGAAACTTCTACATGTTTTGTTTGCACTGATGCAGAATGAATAGCCTGTTTTTGTTTTTGCTGTGTTTGCTTTGTAGAACAGTGTTGTGGACACCATTTTCCCCTCTGATCTCAACATTTGGTTTAAACCCATGATTTCCCTGAGCTGATGTAATTTGTGAGGTTAAGGCAAAGATCCCATCCTATCCAGCGGCTCCTGGAGGAGTATCACTACAATGGCATATGTCTGTGGCAGCAAAAGGGTTAAAACCCACAGAAAAAGCAATGGAAGAGCTGGTTAAGCAGCTATGGATGGCCAATGAGCAAGTACAGGTTCACCGGGAGCAGGCAACAGCTGCAAAACAGTTGGCAGTCACAGACCAACAAGAGACTGTTTCCTTTGAAGCCCTTGTTGTCATCAGAAATAGTGCCCCCATTGAAAGATTTCTCCTCTAGTACAATTCTGGGGACAACCCAAAATTTGGGATTTTCTTTGACTTTAACTCTTGGTGATAATAGTAAACAGGAAAAATCTCCTTAAGGGGGCACAGACAGCAAATTAAAAAACCTGACAGGTGTTTTTATCTCCCTCCACTCTATCCAAAACTAAAAATAAAGGTTTACCTTTGGTTATACTTTAAGCACCATATGTTGCAGAGATGCCTTGGAATGGTAATGTAGCTTCACATATACAGTATTTGCAGATTAGGGCAACATAAACCTCTGTTTTCAATCCAAATTTTAGAAGCTGTATATAGTTATGTTTTCGGAGTTGACCAGTCCAATTGATTGCTAAGAGTTATTTTTTCAATGGTCAGTAAATTGCCTTACCCTTTCAGAATTTCAGAGGAGAACAATTGGGTCTATCTCATTCAGCGCTGATATACGCTAAAGGCATTACAAGCAGGGACAGATTTCTGCATAGCCATCTTATTATAACAAATTTTACTGCTCTGGGATAATGACCCTAAAACCATACTTCCCAACTTTTTGAGATGGGAATGAGGGACACCCATTAGCAAAAGTATGTAGGCATAGGACACAGCCCTCTGCCACATCCCCCTTAACCACCTCCTTACCGGGCACTTAAACCCCCCTCCTGCCCGGACCAATTTTCAGTTTTCAGCGATGTCGCTCTTTGAATGACAATTGCGCGGTCGTGCGACGTTGTACCCAAACAAAATTGGCGTCCTTATTTTCCCACAAATAGAGCTTTCTTTTGGTGGTATTTGATCACCTCTGCGTCATTTCTGATCGCCGCTATAAACAAAAAAAGAGCAACAATTTTGAAAAAAAAAACAATAATTTTTACTTTTTGCTATAATAAATATCCAAAAATAAAAAATAAAAAAACAAATTTATTCATCAGTTTTGGCTGATATATATTCTTGTACATATTTTTGGTTGAAAAAAATCGCAATCGGCGTTTATTGATTGGGTTGCGCAAAAGTTATAGCGCCTACAAACTATGGACATTGATTTATAGCATTTTTATTTATTTATTTTTTTTACTGGTAATGGCGGCGATCTGTGATTTTTATCGGTACTGCGATATCGGGGCGGATATGTCGGACGTTTTTGACACTTTTTTGGGACCAATGACATTTATACAGCGATCAGAAATGTAAATATCCACTGATTACTGTATAAATGTCATTGGCAGTGAAGGGGTTAACCTGCAGGGGGCAGTGAAGGGGTTAACAATGTTCCCTGGGTGTGTTCTAACTGTGGGGGGGGGCGGGGTTGACAGGGCCATGAGAGATCTAACTGATCCCAGTGACAGGGATTAGTAGATCTGGCATGCCCCCCCTCACAGAACAGGGAACCGCCGTGTTTACTTCGGCGGTTCCCCGTTCCTCCTCTCTGTAAGGAGATCGCGGGTCTCCAGCGGACATCGGGTCCGCCTGACCTGCGGGCACGCTCCCGCAGTGTGCGGCGGCACGCGCCGCTCGCGCCCGCGGGAGCGCGCCCAGCACGAACCGAATGGGAGGACGTCAATAGACATCCTCCCGGCATTTTAGAGCCGCGCTGTAGCCGTCATTTGGCTATGGCGCGGGTGGGAGGTGGTTAAAGGAGAATTATTTAAAAAAAATGATTAGTTAAATCCACAAGTGCTTTGTTTTTTTTTTACCACTACTATTCCGTTATACTGACTTGTGAAATTTACAAATGCAGCAATTTAGAAAATGGATGAAAGGTTTGGCACTGGGGTTGATAGATAAGCAGTGCATTTATATACAAACTATATAGATCAGACCAAAATGAGGGACAAATGAGGAGGAAAGAGGGACTTTGTTCCAAATCAGGGACCGTCCCTCAAAATCAGGGACAGTTGGGAGGTATGTAAAACCAAACTGCAGCACAAAAAAATATCCCCCTCTGCTAGATAATATTTTTAGGTTTACTGACACAGAGAAAACTGTCTTTCAAGCCATTTGCCTGCAGCCTCAATGTGTCTTATGTGGTTATGGTGGCTGACCAAGTTAGTGTGACGATAAGGCTAGCCAACCAACTCGGCTAGGAGGGAGACAGCACAAGACAGCTGGCCAAGAAATATGATTCTAGTCCTGATTACAAGACATAGTAAGGAAAAAATGTACATGTCTGCAACACATGCATCCTGAGAAGGGGCAACTTTCCAAGATGGTAAACAACTGGGACAACAGTGGCAGGGCTGGACGCTATCTAAGTTTTTTTCTGCACAAAGGCCCTCAGGAGCCTGATTTAAAAGTCATTACATATCTTAAAAAAGAAAGAAAAAAATACTTTGCATAGCTGTAGTGAATGAGCACATAGCAGAAATGTGTCCCTGTAGCAACGGAAGACTTCACAGTGAAATCATCCAGAAAGCATCCCATATTCCTTACAGCGATTATTACAAAAGGATTTCAGGTATTTCCCTCCAGCTCTTTACTTGCTGTTTCAGTTGTCAGAAAGTCAACCTGGAATGTCAACAGCATTGTCTTTCCTGGGAATAAAAGATGTCTCATGTTTTTAGGAACCTTTGCGCCAAACCACTTAAACTAGGAGCATGACTTTGTCAAATGTATTGAATAAATCATTGCAATGTTTTCCCTCTGTCTTGGCATTACAAATGAGCTTTGCAGCCTCTCTGGAGTACTTGGTGAGTGATGGGAGTAAAGAGTCTTTTCGTGCACAAGACAGGACTGATGTAATGAAGTGTATCATTGGAGATGGACATAGGAAATAGTTATTTATCCCCTTCGGCAGTTAACAAGTCAGCAACTGAATACATTGTCGTAAACTGCAAACATAAAGCACTTAAAATGACACCATTCTGAGGAAATAAATACATGTTTTACATGCTTTTCATGAACCACGAAATAACAAGATAAGAACATTCAATGTGATTGTCATATCACTAATGCATCACAGTGTTTTCTGCAAAGGAAAGACAAGCCAGTTAGTGATCCAAGGCAAAATAGCACTTTATGTCCACAAGAGTATACTATTCACTGGGCCTGAATTATGGACTAGGAAAATAAAACTGCAACAAAAATGGACCTGGTTCAAATGATGGTGTCCCAACATCTAGATCAGAGGTCTCCAAACTTTTCAAAGAGCCAGTTTACTTTCCTTCAGACTTTAGGGGGTTGGATTGTGACCAGTGGGGATAGAAATTGTCCCAGGCCCAACATCAGTTACATAGTACCTGTAGTCAGCAGAAGGAGGAATAGTGCCCTGTCATTGGTATTACCGGGAAGAATACTGCTCCATTATTGGTGCCAGTGGCAGGAATTATGCCCCACTGTTGTTGTCAGTGTTAGGAACAGTGCCTCAAATAAGTGGAATAGTGCCCCAAGGACCAAAAAAAGCTAGCAAAGGGCCGTATCCGACCCTCAGGCTGCAGTTTGGAGACCGCTGATCTAGACCAGTGGTCGCTAACCCTTTGGACCTCACAGACCACTAAATTCACAATTTTGAATACTGCGGACCACTAACATGAATTTTACATCCCTCATACACACAATGCTCCGGTTCTCTGACCACTCCCTCTGGATCACACTGCTGCCTTACATAGACTCATCATTGGATCTCCTTATTCAGCCATGTGCTAAAGCTCCATGCTCCCTCCCACAGTCACAGATCAGAACTGCCATTGGAAGTTCCCTCGTTCTTTGCGTTTCGCTCTCTGCACTACTCCTGGTGCCTCCCTCTGAGTTCACAGGAGCCAAAACTACAGAAGAAGCATCAGGTATCAATGTGTGCTTACAATATTGACTGCAAACAACACTGGAAACAACATTGGGAGGTATAAATCTACCACAATGTTAATTTGCGGAAGAACCCCTGGGGACCACCAAAACTTTCTTGCGGACCATCAGTGGTTCACAGACCACTGGTTGGCGACCGCTGATCTAGACTAATCACAATCAACATGCTGGAAATCTTAGTACATCATATATACTGATGTGATCACTGCTGCTATTGCCAATAGTTCTAAATAGAACATTTTCACTTTTAAAGCAGCCCAAACATTAGTCATTTTTTCCTTTAACCAGCAGGTTCAACAAAAAAAATAACTCAATTCACCCATCCACATCTTTGTGTTCTGAAGGGGGAGATTTCCCCGCCATCAAAATACACTAATCAGTTATAGCCGGCGGCGCCAATCGAACAGCAAAAATACAACAGGGCGGTTGTACAGAAGCTGATCAGTAGATTGATTTCTGCACAACCAGCCTGCCCATACATGGATTTAAATTTGGCTGGTTCAGCAGGTAGTTCAGAAGTTCAGATATACAGTATACATGGCCGGCTTAACTGTACATAACATAGTTTGCATTGCAAATAGTACTCTGAGTTATAGTTAGCGACAGTGAGGATTTATTTGAGCCATGACTTTATATAGAAGAAACGTAGTGGCTAGAGGTGTATATAAAAAGGGTGTCATGTTCAGGACATGTATTCTAGATATGTGACAATGTTGTAGATCTTCAAAAGGAAGGACATACAACATTTTCAGCACCTTGAGCCAGCTTAGGGTCATCAGATAAGTAAAGGAGTAGCCTTGTCAAACAATTTGCCCTGCAGCAGTAGATTCGGAGGAAGTGCAATTCAGAACTGAAGAGACAAAGAAAAAGGAAGAAAGATTTTTTACTGTTTTCTAAATATACTATTTAACAAATCTCGAGTGGCCTTTTCCTGACCCAAGCCATGTTTAGACTCGTGTCTGCTATCACATTACATCTAGGGGAATGACAACATGGTCAGAGAACAGTATGAACAATAGCAGACGGCAGCAACTGATATGAAAGTACCTCCAGACAAAAACAGCATAAGCTGTAGCAGAGGGCCATTGTCTTGTCAAAATAGGCAACTCAGCAGAAAATCGAACCACGTCACGTCCGGTTTCTTTAAATCATCAGTAAATGCATATTCGGAGGACTTTCTGTTTGCACACAACACCGGCAACCAAATAAAGTCCGGCACACAAAGATTTAGCTTTTTTTGCAGCACAGCGGTTAACAATGAAAAAGTTGTCACCGGAGGCGGCCATTTTGTGTAACAATCTCCGCTCATAATATTGTGCACCGGACTGTATTCGGTTGCCGCTGTTGTGAGCACACAGCAATTCCTAAGTCCAAACAGCAATTCGTGAAAACCTGCAATTCCTGATAGCTTAACCACTTCCCGCCCAGCCTATAGACAAATGATGGCCGGGCGGTGGTTTCGTTATCCTGACTGGACATCTATAGATGTCCTCAGGATAACCCGCGATCACGCGCCCACGGGGGCGCGCATCGCGGCGATCGGTGGTGCGGTGTGTCAGTCTGACCCACCGCATCACTGATCTCGGTAAAGAGCTTCCATCGGAAGCTCTTCACCATGTGATCAGGCGTGACCAATCACGGCTAGTCACAGTGTGAACAGGAAGAGATGTTTATTGGCTTTTCCTCTACTCGCGTCTGAGTGAGACGTGAGTAGAGGAGAGCCGATCAGCTGCTCTCTCGACAGGGGGGGTCTGTGCTGATTGTTTATCAGCGCAGCCCCCCCTAGGATCACACTCAGGACCACCAGGGAATGCCCACTCAGGGACCACCAGGGAGAATACCAGGGAAGCCCACCCTAGACACATTACATCTAGGAGAATGACAACATGGTCAGAGAACAGTATGAACAATAGCAGACGGCAGCAACTGATATAAAGGTACCTCCAGACAAAAACAGCATAAGCTGTAGAAGAGGGCCATTGTCTTGCCAAAATAGGCAACTCAGCAGAAAATCGAACCACGTCACGTACAGTTTCTTTAAATCATCAGTTAAATATATCAGTTGCTGCCGTCTGCTTCCCGGTTATTCTCCCTGGTGGTCCCTGAGTGGGCATTCCCTGGTGGTCCTGAGTGGTGATCCTAGGGGGCTGCGCTGATAAACAATCAGCACAGACCCCCCCGTCAAGAGAGCAGCCAATCGGCTCTCCTCTACTCACGTCTGCAGATGCAAGTAGAGGAAAAGCCGATAAACGTCTCTTCCTGTTTACACTGTGACTAGCCGTGATTGGTCACGGCTGATCACGTGGTGAAGAGCTTCCGCGGGTTATCCTGAGGACGTCAATAGATGCCCAGTCAGGGCAGGTAAGGGACACAGTACCCAACCAGTGCCACCAGGGAATGCGTCCTAAAAAATGCCGTTTATCATTGCCGCCTATCAGTGCCACACATCAGTGCCACCTATCGGTGCCCACCAGTGCCACCTATCAGTGCCCATCAGTGCCACCTATCAGTGCCGCCTATGAGTGCCCATCAGTGCCGCCTATGAGTGCCCATCAGTGCCACCTATCAGTGCTGTATACAGGTGTGCTCATAAGTTTACATACCCTGGCAGTATTTATGATTTCCTGGTCATTTTTCAAAGAATATGAATGATAACACAAAAACATTTCTTTCACTCATGGTTAGTGTTTGGCTGAAGCCATTTATTATCAATCAACTGTGTTTACTCTTTTTAAATCATAATGACAACAGAAACTACCCATATGACCCTGATCAAACGTTTACATACCCTGGTGATTTTGGCCTGATAACATGCACACAAGTTGACACAAAGGGGTTTGAATGGCTATTGAAGGTAACCATCCTCACCTGTGATCTGTTTGCTTGTAATTAGTGTGTGTGTGTGTGTGTGTGTGTGTATAAAAAGGTCAATGGGTTTCTGGACTCCTTGCATCTTTAATCCAGTGCTGCACTGACATTTCTGGGTTCTGAGTCATGGGGACAGCAAAAGAATTGTCAAAGAATCTGCGGGCAAAGGTAGTTGAACTGAATAAAACAGGAAAGGGTTATAGAAAGGAATTGAGAATGCCAATCAGCAGTGTTCAAACTCTAATCAAGAAGTGGAAAATCAGAGGTTCTGTTGAAACCAAACCACGATCAGGTAGACCAACTAAAATTTCAGCCACAGCTGCCAGGAAAATTGTTCAGGATGCAAAGAAAGACCCACAAATAACTTCAGGACTCTCTGAAAACATGTAGTGGGGGTTTTGTAGTCGCTAGGTGGAGGCACAAAGTGTCCGGAACAACTGGGGAGAGGTTTACATGCCAAATACCAACACCGGTTTTCGAGTTAAAACCAGAGTAGTGAGGTTTACTGAAACACGGTCTTCCAAACTCCGAACAGAGACACGACAAACCGTATAACATTCTCCCTACGAAACACCGTAAACGCATCATTACCGAAAGAAGACCGCTGAGCTGGTACGTCGGGTAGAAAGAAGTTCACGGAGGAATAACACGTCGAACATTGTCGGTGTGATGTACAAAAGTCTCTCAGGACTTCAATAAACACCCAGAAAGAAACGTAGGACTTGTTAAAAGGACCGTCGACACCGACTTTAAAATCAACCAGATGGACTAGCACCAAACCAAAGTTGTCTTGGAGACTAAAAGGTGAAGAACTAATCTCAAACTTGTGACGACTAACCGTAAGAGTTAAGGAAAGATATTGGGAAAGGACAAAATAAGTCAAGTTGATGGAAACGGGCGTCTAAGAAACTGTTAAGAAAACGACAGGGGTACTGAGTCTTGGGTCTTTACAGTCACGTCGTGACCTAATTTCTACGTTCCTCAGGTCTTTGGGTAACTGGAAAAATATGTGTGTGTGTGTGTGTGTGTGTGTGTGATTAATGTTCGTTT
>BLSH010235833.1:1304913-1316929 GCA_018402905.1 Glandirana rugosa | reverse complement strand
GTAAAGGGTATAGGGACATATAAACCAAGTGATTCTACGTACAGGTTCTCAGAAAATTTTTATAGTTATGAGGGACGACGGTGATGGTCTCTCAAGGTGTAAGAATGGTGGGACTGTCACTTTTGGGGGACGTGTCGAAATCCAATTTGGCGAGGAGGAGTTTAGAGTAACACACCGGGGCACAGGAGAATGTGGGGGGACTCTAACTTATCGAAAAAAGGATACGGCTCTAGTGGTAACTCCTTAAACATTTAGCGATAGTACAGGGGAGAGTTCGCATAAAAGAGGTCGCTTTTAGAGATTTGAGGAGGAGCGGTTTAACCTAAAGCTGTGCAGGGGGTTTTCACTGTCAGGGTGGTAAGAATGTGGAACTCTCTGGTAGTGGCAGCAGGGAGTATTGATATTTTTAAAAGACTCTTGGACATGCATCTTAGTGAACCAAATATACAGGGATATGGGAAATGATTATCGACACTGACAAACATACACCTACAAAGGTTGAACTAAATGGACTGTTGTCTTTATTCAACCTTACCTACTATGTGTGGATTGGGATCTGGATTGGCGCTCCCCTGTTAGAATATTGCTAGGTTTTGTCCCCTTATTATTGGATCTCTCTCATATATGTGCTAATGTGCTAGTATCGCTGAAAAATTCTAGGAAATAGCGAGGTTAAACTCAAAAATATGATAACATATAAAGTGCTTATTTTTTAGTTTAACCTCGCTATTTCCTAGAATTTTTCAGCGATACTAGCACATTAGCACATATAGTTTGTTAACTGGATACACTTTATGTAGAGATTCACCTACATTCTTTTAGAATATCAGACCTAGCACAGAAAACACCATCAAACATTGAGTTTATTACATTTTTTATTAATTTCACACAGTGATACTAGCACATTAGCACTTTATATTTATATTTCTCAACTGGACACATTTGGTTTTGAAATACATTAATTTTATTCCTGGACCCTGCATTTCCCACCCACATCTAGCACCTTATATGAGAGAGATCCAATAATACGGGGACAAAACCTAGCAATATTCTAACAGGGGAGCGCCAATCCAGATCCCAATCCACACTCAAAACTCCCTTTTAGGGAGATACCACTGGAGGCAGCATACCCACGCGTTAGTACGAAAAGAATCCTAAGCGCATTTTTTTCTTGTGTTGCTTACCTACTATGTAACAATATAAATAAAAATTATAACACTGCGCATCCACCAAAAAATAGAGCAGCTAACACCACAATTTCAACAAATTTTGTGAGTACAGACAATAAATTATATATAATGTGCAGCGCTAAAACAAAATATGTGATCAAAACCCAGGAATTACCCTGGAAAAATTGTCCATAGAATAACAACACAGAAAAAAATGTCCATAAAGAGTTCATCAAAAAAATCCAAACACCAACATAAGAGAAAGTGCGTATTGGGAATAATGGTGAGAAAAATTCCCAATACGCACTTTCTCTTATGTTGGTGTTTGGATTTTTTTGATGAACTCTTTATGGACATTTTTTTCTGTGTTGTTATTCTAAGGACAATTTTTCCTGGGTAATTCCCGGGTTTTGATCACATATTTTGTTTTAGCGCTGCACATTATGTAACAATATGACAGCCTGGAGTTCAGCTTTGAAGTGGACCTTGCCCCAAGACCAAAATAGTTTGTGCATGCACCTCTGCATGCTGATAGAAAAACATTTACAAGTCATGTTTTAAATCAAATATTTTGTCTGTTATTTACATATAACTGAATCTCTTTTCCTGGTCTGTTGAAGCACTTGTGGCATAGCCGGGAACACACAGATGCCCCCAAGATGGCTATGTCACCAGTGCTTTCTCAGATGAAGTGTACTGTCACATGTTCAAAGAGGCAGATACAAAGCTATTCATAAATTAACAAAGTCCTGCAAATCATGAGTTTGTTTATGCCTCCTCCTATTGTTTATGTGCATCGCCATAGGGGATCAGATAATAACTCTAGGAAGTTAAAGGAAAGGGAATCTCCTGCCCTTTCCAGGTATGGTCACCTAGGGAAAAGTACTAGAGATAAGAAAAGTTAAAGCTGAATTACAAGTACGCATAATTTTGCCTAGTTACATTGGTCAAGCTTGCACGTGCCACACCTGGCCAATCCCCGTGGAGGCTTGGAATCACTGTAGTAGTCACTGCTACTACAGTGATCATGGCTAGCTTCTGGGTCCCATGCCAAGCTGCTGCCCTGCTGCTTAGTGAATACCATAGGTGGCTTGCTTGGCACTGGCAAAATAGAGCCATTTTCTCCATTTTCTCGATGAATACTTGTTCTCTGATTGGACAAGGTGGACAGGCGGGCCAGTGACATCACAATCTCCAACTTGTCCAATCAGAGAATGATTTGAATTCTTTGAGAAAGTGTTCTTTGAATGGAGTGAACCATCTGTGTTCACAGCTGCTCAGCACAGGACCCAGGAGCTAGCAGCTTCCGTGGGGATCAGCCAGGTATGACACCTGGGTCAATGTAACTATGCAGAAATATGTACAGTATAGCTGGAATTCAGCTTTAAAGACTGACAAGAAACAAAAGCCTGCAGTGAATGGTAATTATGTCTTTTTATTGACTTTCCACAACATTTTTAAAGTTGCTGTGATGTTATGCGAGGCGCGATAAAGGACGGGTGATATTTGTCGCCTCACATGCGTGCACTTGGAGTGGATGAGTGAGAGTCCGACCCAGGTTTTGCCATCCAGAGCTGGTTACGGCCCGGAGTTTCTGGTCCACCCAAACCCCTCTTCAGCTGCATTTAATGACCAGGAAGAGAGCTCACTAGAGCTCTGGCCTGAAACTCAGAGAGAGGGATCTGAGGGAGCTCTGTGTCTGTTTGGACTTTGGAAGACAAGGTTTGCCTTTTTGCTTATGTTTTGTGAGTGCCGGGGGCCAGCCCCACACCGCATAGTGAGGAAACTATGTTGTTTCGTTTAGCGCCGGACGGCAAGGATTTATTTTTTATGTTTTGTTTTACCTGAAAACCCTACTTTATTAATAAACCTTGCAAGCCGCCAGATTTTAAGGAAAACTGCCTGCACGCTGACTCTGAAAGCTGTTCCCCATGAGCTAATCGCCCACAGTGCCATTACTACATTTTTTAAGGGGAAATTGAAGAAAAGACGGCACATTCCAGGAAAGTCCAAATTGCTTTACTGGGTCACCAAGTGGAACTACAGACACCAGCATACAATCAAGTACATAGACGCGTTTCACACATCTCTCCTATGCTTAATCATTACAATGACTGTATAACCTGAGATTTCTTATATACACAGCCTCCTCCCCACCTCACCTGTGTGGGGGAGGGGCGTGATACTCAATCACAGGTGCACCGCAAGATCAAAAACTCAGAGTATATATATGTGCTGGTCCAGTCAATTCCCTGAGGGAGGCTCCCCTAAGGGTGCTAGCCCATCCCACAATGAAGACATGCCATACACCCACCAATATGACAATAAATTGGTTGGATACGGTGGACTCAGCCATACAAAACACATAGGGGATGTAACATCTATAAGTACATGAAAGTGCACAAAAACCTACAGGGATAAACAAATAAATGAAAGCCCCCCAGTGATAGTGTAAATTATCCTACTCAAAACAACAAGAATTTGAAAAATAAAAAACTGAAATCAATGACACAAATTACACAAACATCAGATTAACTTACAACAAGACAAAGACCATTGACATGACACAGTGATAAAAATGTGTAACCTGACACTCATAAACGGTTTGAAATAAAAATCCAAGGGCGTGTATGTCCAGACACAGGGCACACAAGGCGCATGAATGCATGGGACACATGGGCATGTCGATCCCGGCCCGACTAATCCCCGTGTATATACATGGATGCATAAAGGTTTACCACCCATACAAATAAGTAATAAACAGACATGGAGATAACCAAGTCCAACCAAACAGCATGTACGTGGGTCCATCCCCAAGGGCACACTCCCGATTCCTTGACAAGTGTGTAGTCCATGTTATTGCTCATCGAAATATGTGTGGAGGCATTTCATATCCTTAGACATTGGAGTATATGAAACAGGTCTTAGGTATAAGATAACGCCCACAAAAGGGAGTGGGAACAGCAGGTAATAACAGATGAAAAAGTGAAAAAATTATCCAAATCTTGTTATATGTGATCCGTGGGTGGCTGGGATCGGTCCGTGTGTGTGGAGGGAGGTGCACTGGTTTACTCATAATAATGGCTGACGTCCATTTATTTTTATGTTTTGTTTTACCTGAAAACCTTACTTTATTAATAAACTTAGCAAGCCGCCAGATTTTAAGGAAAATTGCCTGCACACTGATTCTGTTCCTCCAGAAAGCTGATCCCCACGAGCTAATCGCCCACAGTGCCATTACTATATTTTTTGAGATCCGGGTGATGGTCCTATCTATACCTTAGATCAGTGGTCTCTGAACTGTGGCTCATGGGCCGGATGCGACTCTTTGCTTGCCTATATCGGGCCCTTGGGGCACTTTTCCTTCCACTAACACAAGACACTATTCCCCCCACTGACACCAAAAACAGGGCAATATGCCTGCTACTGACATCAACAATGGGGCACTATTTCTCCCATTGACGCCAACGACGGGGCACTATTCTTCAAACTGACACCAACAATGGGGCACTATTTCTCCCATTGACGCCAACGACGGGGCACTATTCTTCAAACTGACACCAACAATGGGGCACTATTTCTCCCACTGACACCAAGAGTGGGGCACTATTCCTCCCAATGACACCAGCGATGGGGCACTATTCCTCCCCCTAATATCAAAGATACATTGTTTAAACTCCCACTGATACCAGGACAATTTCTATTCCCAATGGCCACAGTCTAGCCCCCCTAAAGTCTGCAGAACAGTAAACTGGCCCTTTGTTTAGAAAGTTTGGGGACCCCTGGCTTAGATGACAGTAGACAGCAATAGGCAGACTTCCAAATCAAAATATGTACATTTATGATGTAGAATATTGGATGAGGACAGTCAACATTTTGCCAAACCCTTTTAATATAAACTGCTGATACAATAATGAAAATGTAATTTAACACAAACATATCATTAAATAAATAAGTGGTGTAGAAAATGGACCACATCAAGTGAAATAACACTTAGGATTTTTGCACAAAAACTATAATGAAATATGCAATCTCTTCCGTTGATAAGATTAGGAGTCCAGCCTGAAAGGCCCCTTAGCAATTGTGCAGTTGACATACTTTATTATATGGTATGTGCATTTTATGAAATCTGCTGTTGTTGGAATGCCATAATGGCCCATGTGAGAAACAAGAGGCAATACGGTTCCTGCACATTTCCATTTCAGCCTTTCCATGTTTCTGTAAGGTTTGAAAGGGTGCTAGATGCCTGAAAAGCATCAACCAAAGTATGGAAAATTGTGTCAGTCATGGCCTTCACTCTTCAATAAGCACATATTGATGAATTGAAATCACAGTATTATGGAGCATGAGGTGCACAAAGCAAAGCCTGCAATCTCAGTCAAGGCATGATGCATAGTATGGATAAGAAAATTTACTAAGAGTGGATCAGCTTTGAATCATTCTATCAATGCAGTGAGTATTATCAAACATTTTAACAACCAAGGACTCCGAGTGTTGGATGAAAAAGAAAAGCTGTGATTTTTTTTGGTGTTGGGTGCTGTACTGGTGTTGTGTGTTAATAAAATGTTATCTTTTATAATTTAGTTGTATTTGCTTTGCTTACACAACAATTCAATTTTCATACACATTATTCATGGCCCCTCTTGCTGCAGCCCAGCTCTGCTTGGCTAAAATATAGACTGCATACCTCCAAACTTTCTGAAATGGGCAAGAGGGACACCTATTAGCGAAAAGTATGTAGGCATAGGACACGCCCCCATTAAATGGAGAATTAATACACAAAACATTATTGATGTGTGAGGTATGCGATGTGCAATGGGCATATTCTGTAGACCCTTGACTAAGGCTGTAAACATATGCAGTTTTTAGCTTCTGGGATGAACTATTACTTTCAGTTTTTAGGATTTTTTTACTAATAAAGTTATCATTTTTTTTTTATTTTTGGGGGCTTTGTGTTGTATTTTTTCTTACTTGCTGGTGTTGATATGCTTGACTACCTACCCAACTTTCTGAGATGGGAAAGAGGAACACCTATTAGCAATAAATACGGAGGCAAGGGACACAGGCTAGGCTAGGGTAGGCAAGGTGTGGCGGCAGTCCCCAAGTCACTGGTCCCTTCATTTGAAGAACAATTATTTGTGCTATTGTATACATACTATGAACCTTTTAAGTAGTTGGAATACAATCTTAAGTTTATATCATTGTTACAGTTTAACAGAACGAAGAACCCCTACTTTAGCATGGGTTTGAATAACTGCCCCAGCAATCTCTATGTGAGATGATCCTTGAGATGACATCATATACATCACTAAGAGCCATTCTTGAAATGAATCTGCTGGTCAAGAACATTATGTATATTAATTATATGGTGAACATTTATTTAAAATGTATTTTATATCTTTGTCGATGGATACAATTTGGCCATAAATAAGGAGAATTGTTGCTGTTTCCTGGTCTTGAGGAAGCAGGATACCTGCGAAACGCATTGACCCTTGGGGATACGTGTTAAATAGTTGGTTGGTAAGGTTAAACAAAGACACCAGTCCATCTAGTTCAATCTATGTAGGTGTGTGTATGTGTGTGTGTCTATGTTAATACCATTTCATATATCCCTATATATTGCATTCGCTAAGATGCCCATCTAAGACTTTTTTGAAACTATCAACACTTTACACTGATACCACTGATTGTTGGAGGGAATTCCACATCCTTATTACTCTAACAGTAAAGAACCCCCCACGCAATTTAAGGTTGAACCACTTCTCCTCCAATTTCATTGAGTGGCCACATGTCCTCTAAAGCTCCATATGATATGTAGATATTCGCTAGCACACCAAGGATTATCAATTTCATCCAAATGTTTTTTACTCAAGAAAGATCACATCACAAAATGGTGTTTTCAGAGCGACGCAGGACCCCTTCATCAGGCATGTGATGATTCTTAAGCACCCTGAGACTGAATAGTTTCCTCCCTATGCTAGAATTATCATTGAGGTAATTGTATATTGCGATCATATCTCCTCTCAAGCTTATCTTATCCAGGGAGAAGACGTTGTAGATGTTCCTCATAACTGAGGTCCTCCAATTCCCTTACTAGCGTTGTAGCCCTTCTCTGAACTCTCTTCAGTTCCAGCACATCCTTCCTGAGGATCAGTGACCAATGGTTCTCCCCCTAGCGAGTAACGCACATTTATGTTTTGGCCCCCAAATGCATTACTTTACATTTTTCAACATTAAACCTCATTTGCCATGTAGTTGCCCAACCCTCTTCTTGTAAGGTTCCTGCTGTGAAGTTATTGCCCTGCTTATCTTTGTATTGACAGCAAACGCTGAGATTGAGCTATTGATGACATCTTCAATATTATTTATGAATAAATGAATTGGTCCCAGGACAGAGCCTTGGGGTACCCCACTTACCACACCAGGCTATTCTTACTATGCAGTTTTTATCACCACCCTTTGGATGTGCTCTTGTAGCCAGATTACAGGGGCTATCTATTATATTTTGTTCAGTAGTTTTTATGATTATTTTTAGATTTATGGTTATTTCTATATTAAATATTATAAGAATTTTCAACCCTTTCACTGCCAGGTCCGTACAACATACAGACCTATAGCACTGCTTCCAGCTGGCCAGGTCCATATGCCATACGCACCTAATATTCATCTTTCTGCTATAAGCTCATGGTCTTCAACTGCCCATCTTCCTCTCACTCCTTGTCATGTGACTTGTCATATGACTGGAGAGGGGGAAGAAGCTGCCTGTGTGTTTATTGTGAGTACACAAGGAGGGGGGCAACTAAGCCTTAGACCTCCCCTCTCCTCCTCAGAACTCCCCTCTACACCTCAGACCCCCCCCCCCCGACCTCCCTTCTTTTCTTCAGACCCTCTTAGCCTCCTCTCTCTTGCACTAGGTGGACATTTGTGCGTTGCATAAATGTGTACAAAATCACACAGCTCTTTTGCAGGTGTGCGGTGGTACCATTCATTTTTAATGGGATACCCACACACCTTGCTTTTGCACTCATATTTGTGCACTAACATGCAATGGAACAAAGAAGAATTCATTTTGGTGTGGCACGATTTTTAAAAAAGGTTCTTTTGTGCATTTTTAGTGCCTAGGACAGCAAATTGAAATAATTGGGCTATGCACGCCTATATGTGCCGCACAAAAACGCACACACTTCGTCACAACTGCAAAGGTATGAATGAAGCCTTAGGGTTAGTTTACACTTGTAGTAGCCTCTGAAGAGTGGGATCACTTTTCAGAAGGCATTTGATAGGCAGTGAGGATACTTTATATCTCTTCAATGCCTGTTTTAACCCCCTAAAATCCGGCACCACTGTGCCAAAACTCTATGCATTGGATGCTGCTGCAGCTCAGCCCCATTCACTTACATGGGCTGTGTTCAGTGGGCGCTACTGCCTGTCAAAAATGATGGGGGATCAGCTTCCTTTGCAGCTTAGGAAGGGAGAGGGAGTAAAAATATGGTTCAACCTCCTGTATGGTTTGGAGGGTTTTAACAAACTCTGAAAGTTGTAAGGGAAAAATAAGAAAAGCAATAGAAAAATTGCAAAAATGGTCCCACTCCCTTGTGTCAGCCAGTGTTGTTGCAGGGGAGAGGAGGGAGCATGGAATGGGCCATAGTAAGCCTATAGGTGTTGTCACCACTCCAGTCTTTCCTAGCGATTGTTGAGCACTTTCTCCTCCCTCTGCAGCACCCACTGGCTGACACAGGCGAAGTCACTTGACTGGACTGGAGTGACCTGAAAATAAGTAAGTATATGCATCTCCCTACACAGGTTAGGAGGGGGAGGGTTTTAAAAGTAGTTAGGGTTATCCTGGAATCCTGGAATTCCACCTTAATGTTCTGCTTCTGCATCCTGTGCCCATGAAGACTTAGACCATAGTAAGCCTCTATACCCTCTGCTGTGTACATGATGTACATTCTATGATATACACTATGTGCTCTGTATATGCTGTGTGCAGTATCTGTTGTAATGTTGTGTGCATATTGTGTTTTGTATACCGTGAGCACTCTGTGTTGTGTATGCGTTCTGTGCCGTGTGTTGTGTATGCGTTCGGTATGTTATGTGAACTATTTGCTGTGTGCAGGGCTCCTGTTAGAAATCACAAGGCCCCATACAGCCTACCTGACAGGGCCCCTGCTTCTTTTTCTGACTTTTTACATTTTTAACAGCCCTGTTGGGGGACTTTGGTGAAAGATCAGGGGTCTAGACCCCTGATGTCTCACTTTTGAGACACAGAAAGGAACTGAGGACAGAGATTCCCAGTCCCTTTCTCTGCAACCTCAGATGCACTGGACAGTGAATGAATGGGAAGTGCTCTGAGGCTTCCTGTTCATTCAAACCTGAAGCATAGTAAACACAATTTACTGTCCTTCGGTGATGAATGGACACAGTGAGTAATCTGTACCAATCCCTCACTGTGTTTATTCAGGAAAATGATAAATAAAGCATTTTTACCCCCTCTGCTCTCCATTCTGAAACATGTTTGCCCTCAGCAGCTGCTGGTGAGAGAGGACAGGAGGGAATCCAGCAACACTGCAGGGGAGGGGGGTGCACAGAGAGACAACAGGGGTGTAAGGATGCAGATACCAAGGAGGGATTCTTGCATTAACACTGTCTGTGTTGATGGAGGCATGGAACAAATTTCTTCCTGGAACCCATAGATGCAAGAAAGAAATTTGCTTAGTGTATGGCAGGCCTTAGTGTTGTCTAGTGGAAAGGATGCTATCATGCATCATTTTTAGATGTTGAGTGATTTATGATGTTCCCAGTGCTAAGTGCAGGAACTCCCCCCACCCTTGGGTCACTCCTGTTCTTGCCCCCTACTCACCTCCAAGTACCACCTCATTTCTGTCTCTACTCTCCTTCCAGCACCACCACTTTTTACAGAATGAATCCCTCAGCATCAACAATAAATCCCCCCACAGCATCAATAAATCCTCCAACAGCAATAGCAGCTCCCCCAGCAGCAACAATAAACTCCCCAGCAAGAACAACATATCTCTCCAGTGCCAAGAATATAGAAATAGGCTTTGTGGAATAGGCAAGGTACAACATGTCATATAGAATGAGGAGGTGCAGAATAGGAAATCTACAGAATGGCATATGGCATGAAGTGTGGCAGAACAGGGAACACATTTACAATACTTAATTCCTCAGCTGAAATCTGCATTAGATGATGTCATCAGTCCCAGCCCAACAAATGAAGTGAGTACTGTAAGTTCCTCTGTCCTGGGTCTTTGTTTACATTTGTGACAGTGGTGATTGGCTGCATTCTCTGTCACAGAGTAATGTCACTAATAAATCACATTTTACAAGCAATAATGCGATCTCTACATCTTTCCCAATTTGTGCTGCAAATGAAAACCCCCTCATTCAAGTATGTTATCCTGACAGATCATACTAGCCACATCTTGCCTACTTCCACCATTCTCATAATGACATTTTAAAACATAATAAAGCAAAGAGGAAGCAAGTGCGAGTTAGAAAATACAAGAAAGTCTTATGTGTTTGTGCATTAAGTGAGGTGCCTGTAGAGTTCTGGAAATCTCATATTTCATAGTAATATGCAATGCCTCTCTTTGGTGTGAGGATATGATAAGATGTCAGGCTTGATCCTACAGGTTAATGGCAATTAATGCAATTTTAAGCTCCAATAAACCTCATCGGAATGTATTTAATCCTGTTGTTCAAGTGGTAGGAGGTCATGTAGCACATTGCAAAGCAATTCTCAATGTGCTGCTCCATCACCATAAAGATTAGGTGGTGACTGATGGCTTTAGTCTACCAACACAACTCATGTCACCTCATATGACTATTACACACAAAGCTTTTACAGCTCCTGGAGATCCAAACAATATGCACTCAGTCTTACCGATGTGTCAAAATTGTCATAAACCGAAACAATGGATATTTTGACCAACCGTTTTTCAAAATCTAGTTTTCCAGTGAGGCTTACAGTTTGCCAGTCAGTCCTCAACTATGGTAATGATTGGAAGAAAGGATTTTTTTTAACTTTCTTTCATTAATAAGGTAAGGCATTTGGTAATTCAAAAATTAAATGATTCTAGCTGGGACCAAGAAAAAGGGGAAGCACAAAATAGGTCCACCGACTAAACCCCAAGACCAGGCGGTTCTGAGAGACGTTTTTTAGCTGTAAAAACGTTCAAAAACACTCAGAAACGTCGATCCCCAACGTTTTTGGACGTTTTAGATCAATTGGAAAAAAAAATGCTGGCCCTTTAAAAACGCGGAAAAACGGCGATAATATAACGCTGGTAAAAGCTGAAAAAATCACTGATAAGCTACTGACATTTTTTGGACGTTTTCTTAAAGTCCTGTGTGCATGAAGCCTTAATATAGGCGTGGACCATGCACTTGGGGGCTAAGAATATGCATGCATCGTACATACTAGGGGGAGTACAACTGGGGGAATCCATAGTGGAGAAGGATCTGGGGGTGTTGGTAGATCATAAGCTTAATGATGGCATGCAATGCCAAGCTGCGGTTTCCAAAGCAACCAAAATCCTTTCTTGTATTAAGAGAGGTATGGACTCCAGAGATAGAGACATTATTTTGCCCCTGTACAAATCATTAGTAAGACCTCATCTGGAATATGCAGTTCAGTTTTGGGCACCTGTTCTCAAAAAGGATATCAGGGAACTGGAGAAAGTGCAGAGAAGGGCAACCAAACTAATAAGAGACATGGAGGAGCTCAGCTATGAGGAAAGATTAGAGGATCTGAATTTATTCTCACTTGAGAAGAGGAGATTAAGGGGGGATATGATCAACATGTACAAGTATATAAGTGGTCCATA
>BLSH010235833.1:1262478-1274061 GCA_018402905.1 Glandirana rugosa | reverse complement strand
CTTACCCCCTGCCTCCCCCCAAATTCCCCCTCCCAACACAAATTACCTCAATCTTCTCGTGGTGCTCCCCAACCTCACAGGATACCATAATGCCCAGGGCAGCCGCCCCTCCTGCCCACCCCTTGTCCCAGTTCTGAAGGGGGAGGGCTGAGCTCTCTTCTGCTAGCTGTAAAAGTAATCCAGTGGCTCTATATCCGCTCAGATTACTTTTATCACCGATAAAAAATGTATTTCGGCATTACTGCAACCATATAAACACCCTAAGGACTGGAGTCTGATTATTTTGAGGGGTTTGTCATTGAGTTGATGGATCCAGATACAGGGCAGGTAGCCGGGAGACAGCTGGGAGAACCCATTATTTCTAGCAGCTCCCTAGGGAGTCATTGCTGCATGCAATTGTAAAGCATGGTACCCCTAATCACCCTAGTGCTGTATGCCCCTGTAGGGGGTAAAAACTGAAACCATGGTCAGGTTTGTTTGAGAGAAACTCTAATATGCTTAATGTTTCCAGATTTGGTGAGTTGCCAATAATTAACCATGTGTTTTTAAGTGAGTGCCCTACTTTATCTGCTTAGCCTAGAATTCTCAGAACCACAGAATTATATGCTGGAGAGAGGTAGAAGCAGATAATAGCAGTAGTGGTGTCTTCCACGCAAGTACTGATTTATTAAAATTTGAGAAAAATAGGAAACAAAATGTGAGTTGTTGCCAAAAGCAGCCAATCAATCTTCTCTTTTTTTTGGAAAATATGAACAAGAGTCACAAGAGTAGTTGCCATGGGCAGCAATTCAGATTTTGTGCTTGTTTTCCATTTTTCAGTTTTAATGCATTAGCCCTACTGTGTGATCCAGATTACTGACAAAAAGGAGGAACGGCGGGGAGTGTTTAACTAGCATAGCAATGGTGAGATCAAGGTAGCCAACATTTATTATATTGAGCTTTAGATATAATGAGAACGCCATGGATTAGTGCGTTTTTTTGCACACCTGTGATATGTGGCTGTTTGAAGATCCTTTTTGTACTGGAATTTTGGATTCTACAACTGGGACTGGTTTAAAGTCCTAAGGTTTTGTATAGTTAATGTTTTCTTCAGGTCTAGCCTGTTCAACGGTAACATAACAGTAATGCAGGAATACGATTGAACTTTTCTCATGTTTTCTGACGGAAGCAATCCAAGCTGCTGGTAAAAAATATGCTAGCTTTTTCAAAATTGGAACGGGGTTAAGATAGGAATACAAATTTAGTTATTAAGGCCTCATACACACGGACGTTTTTTGACGCTGGCGTTTTCTGGCATTTTTGCAGCTCTCCATGTTAGTCAATGGCCCCATAAGAAATGCAGACGTTTTTGAGCAGTAGATGGCGTCGGCGTTAGTGAGCTGAAAGTAGAACCCACGGCCAGTGCGTTCTGAGGCTGTAACGTTTTGGCGTTTTTTTACGCCGATGCCGCAAAATGCTCACTAACGCCAACTAACGCCGTACCGGCGTTAACCGGCGTTTTTTGACGCCGACGTTTTTAGGTTGAAAAATAGCAGAGGGATGATTTTTTTTTTAAAAACGGCTATTGACGCCGACGCTCACTAACGCCGAAAAACGACAATTTTTTTTCCTTGACGTTGGGTCCGACGTTTTGTTTATTTTTTTAAGAAACGTCCATGTGTATGAGGCCTAATGCCTCGTACACACGGGACGACGATCGTACGCACAATCCTCTCAAATCGTATGTTGGATAATGAAAATTGCATACTGACTGCACTACATGATCGTACGACCACAGAAAGAACACTCAGGTGCATGTAATTAGCATCCGGCCGTTCTTGACTGCGGAGCATGCGTGTTTTGCACAATACAACTTGTTGTACCAACTGCTCTGTACACACGATACAACGGTCGTATGACCGCTTGTTGGTACGACCAAGTTTTTTAGTCTGCTCATACAACTCCCCTTGTACGACCGTCATATGCCGGCTGTTCTAATCGCGCATACAAATGATCGATTTCGCATACAACGGTCATTCATACGACCGGTTGTATATGATCGTCGTACCGTGTGTACGAGGCTTAAGAGTTGGACTGGCATAATGCAAAGGATAGTAACTTGTGGAAACCAATTAAAAATGATCATGTTCTTTATTTGGTATTTTCTTATTATTGGTTCCTATTATTGGTTATAATTTACTTTATTTTATGGAATAGGCACTTTGTACGTAGATATTGGAGTTTATTATATTAAGCAGTGGTTCTCAACTCTGTCCTCGGGACCCACCAACAGGCCAGATTTTAAGTATTACCTTGGGTAGATGCAGACTAGAATACTGCAATCGTTGAGCAGCAAATTATATCACCTGTGATGCATTTCAGTTATCCTGCAAACCTGGCCTGTTAGTGGGTCCCGAGGACCAGAGTTGAGAACCACTGCTCTAAAGGAACACTGATTGTTCACTTGGCAAAGTGAATGTTTACAGAGCTTGGAAAATAAGGTGAAGCTGTGTTTACTCAAATTAACCAAATTACGTGTTATCAAAAATCCTGTTTTTTTATTTCATTTGCGCATGATTAGGCATTTAAAGTAAATACAGGTTCACCTTAATTACTAACATTCCCTTTGCTAATTGAACAGCCTGTACTCTATTAGTGGTTTATTGTCTTGTGTACTTAGCATAGTTCTTCTCTAGAGGCAAAACCATTAGAGTGAAAATCTTTTCACCTGTGCTGGAAATTCCTTGTTCTATTTGTTCAATAAGATCACCGTCAAACATATTTTATCTGATCAAAAATAAGATTATATAAGATGCTACCCTATAGGTAATTCTGATTGAAAAAAAAGCAAACTGCCATGCATGAACCAGAATTTAATTTGGATTTTACAATTTTGGACAGTGCAGATATCCACAAACTTTGCACCGTCAGTGTAATCACCAGTCACAGTATAATGGTAGCTGATGTGCCTTTAGTTAGGGCCAAACTATCAACATTTGTTTTAACACTATCACTGGACAGTACATTGGGGTTTTGGTTGATTGTTAGTATTAAAGTGTTACTAAACCCACAACAGTAAAATCTGTCTGTATATGCAGAATAGCATGCTTGTTATACTCACTGTGGAACTTAAGGGGTTAATCCTCTGCGTTGTGCAAAAGGGCTGTTTGATCCTGTATGCACAGATCCTCCCCTTCCTGCAGGGTCACTCTGGGCAGGGCCAGATAATACACAGAGTAGTCCCCCTGCACATGCTCAGTTTGCTCAGCATGAGGACACAGGCTGTAGTGGAAATCTCCTCCTACCTGAAATCTCAGCACTGGAGAAACTGCTGCAGTTTATCACTGACCGTGGTATACAGATCAGCCAAAAAGGTATATAGTGGCAATATTTTAATGTAAAGAGAAGATTTATAAGCTGTGGGCACTGTGGGGGGGATTGCAGATGAACTATCTTCATATTACTGGGTTTACTAACACTTTAACACTTTAAGTCTAATGGGATGGATGCATGCTCGCTTGAATAAATTAAGTTTTTTTTTTTTCATTTCCAATTGATCTCTTCCAATAGGAATAATTGATCTGTAGTCGACATCCTACTAGATCAATATGCCACACAAAGGGAAATGGGGTTTGATTAAAAGTTAAAGGAGATCTATGGTCCTCCATATCCTACACCTTTATTTATGAACATAAGCATTGTAATAACAATAGAAACAATAGTTACATTTTACAATTCCAGTATCGGCTACCTTGAAAAATCTCCTTTCATGTTTTGAGTTCTGCCTGTCTGCTGGCCCTCTCCTTCCACAACTTCCTGGATTCCCTGTATGCTTTGCAGCTTTTTGTCTGCATCTTATTTTCAATTTCTAAGGACTACATATCCCGTGGTACCTTGCTGCCTACAAGCAGTGATTCCTGTACTGACTCCACCTCCCAAAACCCCTCCCTCTCAGCACCTATGTAGTTCAGAAGGCAGACTCTGTGAAATGTGTGACACAGCATTGCCTACTCACAGGTCATAGTGACAAATGTCACAGAATTCAAGGAAGTAAATCTGTGGGGATCTACACAAAGTAAGTTTACTAACATCAAGATCATTCAGATTAATAGGAGTAGGCTAGAAATAATTGAAATACAACATGGAAATTAATATATGATTTTACATTTTGACCATAGATGCATTTTGTCAGAGAACGGTTCGCAGAAGAACTCGCACATCTGCTAATGCCCAACGGCATTGCAGATTGGAACAAGAATTCACCAATGCTAATATGCATGTGCATACGAACGCTGAGAAGATTTACGTGACAGAATCTGGTGCCCAGTGGCCTATTTAAAGCAAGCAGCATCAGCCACTAGTTGCTGGATGATCTTCAGCTCCCCGTGTGTTCCCGAGTTCTTCTTCCTGCTTTTATTGGATTTTCTGTTTCCGACCTGGCTTGCCTTTGACCTGTCTTATCTCCATTCCTGGCTTTGACCCTTGGCTTGTTCCAGTGACTCTGCTTCTGCCTGCTGATCCGTGTATGACCCCGGCTGACTCCTGACTCTGCTGCTGCGTTACTCCTGTCTGATCTTCTCTGCATGACATCTGGCCTGGCTCCTGACCCTGCTCCTTGCTCTCCCTTCTGCCAAGTCTCACCTGGTACGTCTGAGGGACTCCTGCCCAGCAGTGCATCCCGCTCGTTAGCCGCCACCCAGCGGACATTTCCTCATCACCTCAGCCTGTTGCAGCTGGCAACCTCTGCTTCCTCTCTGTTACCACCTTCAGGGGCGCTCTGCACAAGGGAAGCCCTCTCAGCATTTCAGCCTCCCACCAGGTATGTGACACACTTGCAATAGTTATCAATCGCATCTTTGTGTCCATTATTTAAACTCATAAACTGAATTATCAATATATGACCGTATTCAGGAACAAATGATCCCAGTACAGTACATTGATGCAAACCAATTGATAATATTCTGCCCTGGATAATCAATTCAGTTTTATCAAATCGGAAGGGAAGTTATACCTATTGGATTGGTTGCGGATTTGATTGTTTTTATCGAATCACACATCATCACATAATACATTTTTTTTGTTCCAAACAATTTATTCAGATAATACATTTTAAGCGTGTTGGCTGTCATTAACTTTCAGTAATACTTTAAAAAAAAAATTAAAAAGACAAAGGATTTCTGTTACACTACTTTTCATATGCACAGAATGGAGGTGTTGGACAGGGTCAGTATGAAAGTCTGTTTTGCAAACCTTTTAGGGCTAATTCACATTATGTGCTGTGACAGATGTTTTATTGCAATGTAAAACGTCTGTCACTGCAGGGACGCACAGGAAAAAATTGTTTCCTATGTGTCTTATTCACACTGCAGCACAGCATATGGCTGCTCTGTACCGCGCTGCACTAAAATGCAGACATGCTGTATTTTATCATAGCACACCATGCCGAATCGCATGGCAATGTAAGGCAGCGTATCATGCTGCCACACATTGTCATGAATGAAGTGTATATTTTGTACACGTCACATAAAGTATGTACAAAAAAAAAAAAAAAAAGGGAGCCATGTGATGCGCTGAATCACGTACCACGCTGCCCCCTACCGCAACGGAACGGAAAGCTGCTGGAGTGGTGAATCTCTCTTGCAGGTCTCCTGTTGTAATGTGAATTCAGCCTTAACACTGATATAAGAAGAATTTTTTGTCTGCACACTAATCCAAATCATACAGCAATTTCCAGTGTCTCAGACAGTTTTTACATACTAAAGTGACAATAAATGTACAAAAAAGGCAACCACCCCGACCTATAACTAGCCTTTGCAGTAAGGTGCACATGGAAGGGCAACGCACATCACAAACAAATAATAATTGATATCTTTATCTTCCCAAAATCATCCGTACTGAAATCTATTTTTCATGAAATCGCTCCTTGCTGTGCTTTTCTGCCTACTCATAATGTCATTTGTGAGCTCCTGAACTTCTGCTTTTTCCCCACACACCATTTGCTTAGAATTAGCAGTGAAATTTAGTTGCAGTCATGTACACTGCCCTATGCACAGTACACATCCCATAGTCCATCTCAAGAGAGAAAAAGAGGATGGCTATCTTCCTACAAACAGTACAAACAAGATACAAGAGATGGTCAAAGACTATGGGCATGATAAAAGAGATGGTTAGAGACTGCGAACATGCTGCAGGAGACTGTCAGAGACTGTGAATGTGATATAGGAGTTGTTGGAGTCATAAACTGGAAACACATTACACAAGAGGGCCGCAGGTTGGGGACCAGGATGTTAGACCATAAAAGACCTTCAAACATTCATAGTATAAGGCAATGTTGTAAGGACAAGTTGAATGTATACTGTATCCTACAGTAAGATGCTACAGAGAGAGAAATACATGTTTCATAAAACAGAAAAAGCCACTCTCCTGTATTATGAGACAGCTAGAAATGAATTTTCATATATATGGCTTCAGTAAACTAAATCTAGTTGCTACGAATCCCAGTACTTTGTACATCACCAATGCTTTCATACTGCCTAATAAGTGTAAGTGAGCTATATACTGTATATATATATAGTTGTGCTCATAAGTTTACATACCCTCCAGAATTTATGATTTCTTGTCCATTTTTCAGAGAATATGAATGAGAACACAAAAACATTTCTTTCACTCATGGTTAGTGTTTGGCTGAAGCCATTTATTATCAATCAACTGTGTTTACTCTTTTTAAATCATAATGACAACAGAAACTACCCAAATGACCCTGATCAAAAGTTTACATACCCTGGTGATTTTGGCCTAAAAACATGCACACAAGTTGACACAAAGGGGTTTGAATGGCTATTAAAGGTAACTATCCCCACCTGTGATCTGTTTGCTTGTAATTAGTGTGTGTGTATAAAAGGTCAATGAGTTTCTGGACTCCTGACAGACCCTTACAGCTTTCCTCCAGTGCTGCACTGACATTTCTGGATTCTGAGTCATGGGGAAAGCAAAAGAATTGTCAAAGGATCTGCGGGAAAAGGTAGTTGAACTGTATAAAACAGGAAAGGGATATAAAAAAGATATCCAAGGAACTGAGAATGCCAATCAGCAGTGATCAAACTCTAATCAAGAAGTGAAAAATGAGGGGCTCTGTTGAAACCAAACCATGGTCGGGTAGGCCAACTAAAATTTCAGCCACAACTGCCAAGAAAATTGTTTGTGATGCAAAGAAAAACCCACAAATAACTCAGAACTCTCTGAAAACATGTGGTGTGGCTGTTTCAAGATGCACAATAAGGAGGCACTTGAAGAATGATGGGCTGCATGTTCCAGTCCCCAGAAGAAAGCCATTACTACGCAAATGCCACAAAGTATCCCGCTTACAATACGCCAAACAGCACAGAGACAAGCCTCAAACCTTCTGGCACAAAGTCATTTGGAGTGATGAGACCAAAATTGAGCTTTTTTGGCCACAGCCATAAACTGTATATTCGGAGAGGAGTCAACAAGGTGGATCGCTGATGTTTTGGGGATGTGTGAACTACAAAGGCACAGGAAATTTGGTCAAAATGAATGCAGTATGTTATCAAAAAATATTGGAGGAACATTTGCATTCATCAGCCAGGAAGCTGCGCATGGGACGTACTTGGACATTCTAACATGACAATGATCCAAAACACAAGGCCAAGTCAACCTGTCAACCTGGCTACAGCAGAATAAAGGGAGGGTTCCGGAGTGGCCATCTCAGTCTCCTGGCCTCAATATCATTGAGCCACTCTGGGGAGATCTCAAACATGCAGTTCATGCAAGACAGCCCAAGAATTTCCAGGAACTGGAGGCTTTTTGCCAAGAGGAGCGGGCAGCTTTACCATCTGAGAAGATAAAGAGCCTCATCCACAAATACCACCAAAGACTTCAAACTGTCATTGATGTTAAAGGGGACAATACACGGTATTAAGAAATGGTGTGGGTAAATTTTTGATCAGGGTCATATGGGTAGTTTCTGTTGCCATTATGATTTAAAAAGAGAAAACACGGTTGATTGATAATAAATGGCTGCAGCCTAACACTAATCATGAGTGAAAGAAATCTTTTTGTGTTCTCATTAATATTCTCTGAAAAATGGCCAAGAAATCATAGATTCTGCCAGGGTATGTAAACTTATGACCACAACTGTATATACATACAGTATCTCACAAAAGTGAGTACACCCCTCACATTTTGTAAATATTTTATTATATCTTTTCATGTGACAACACTGAAGAAATTACACTTTGCTACAATGTAAAATAGTGAGTGTACAGCTTGTATAACAGTGTAAACTTGCTGTTCCCTCAAAATAACAAAATATACCACTGAAAGCACTTTGTTACAGTATCTCACAAAAGTGAGTATACCCCTGACATTTTTGTATATATTTTATTCTATCTTTTCATGTGACAACACTGAATAAATGACACTTTGCTACAATGTAAAGTAGTGAGTGTACAGCTTGTATAGTGTAAATTTGCTGTCCCCTCAAAATAACTCAACGCACAGCCATTAATGTCTAAACCACTGGCAACAAAAGTGAGTACACCCCTGAGTGAAAATGTCCAAATTGGGCCCAATTAGCCATTTTCCCTCCCCGGTGTCATGGGACTCTTTAGTGTTACACGGTATCAGGTGTGAATGGGGAGCAGGTGTTTTAAATTTGGTGTTATCACTCTCACTCTCTCATACTGGTCACTGGAAGTTCAACATGGCACCTCATGGCAAAGAAGTCTCTGATGATCTGAAAAAAAGAATTGTTGCTTTTCATAAAGATGGCCTAGGCTATAAGAAGATTGCCAAAACCCTGAAACTGAGCTGTAGCAAGGTGGCCAAGACCATACAGCAGTTTAACAGGACAGGTTCCACTCAGAAAAGGCCTCGCCATGGTCGACCAAAGAGGTTGAGTGCACGTGCTCAGCGTCATATCCAGAGGTTGTCTTTGGGAAATAGACATATGAGTGCTGCCAGTATTGCTGCAGAGGTTAAAGGGGTGGGAGGTCAGCCTGCCAGTGCTCAGACCATATGCTGCACACTGCATCAAATTGGTCTGCATGGCTGTTGTCCCAGATGGAAGCCTCTTCTGAAGATGATGCTTAAGAAAGCCTGCAAACAGTATGCTGAAGACAAGCAGACTAAGGACATGGATTACTGGAACCATGTCCTGTGGTCTGATGAGACCAAGATAAACTTATTTGGTTCAGATGGTGTCAAGCGTGTGTGGTGGCAACCAGGTGGGGAGAACAAAGACAAGTGTGTCTTGCCTACAGTCAAGCATGGTGGTGGGAGTATCATGGTCTGGGGCTGCATGAGTGCTGCCGGCACTGGGGAGCTACAGTTCATTGAGGGAACCATGAAGGCCAACATGTACTGTGACTTACTGAAGCAGAGTATGATCCCCTCCCTTCGGAGACTGGGCCGCAGGGCAGTATTCCAACATGATAACAACCTCAAACACACCTCCAAGACGACCACTGCCTTACTAAAGACGCTAAGGGTAAAGGTGAGGGACTGGCCAAACATGTCTCCATACCTAAACCCTATTGAGCATCTGTGGGGCATCCTCAATCAGAAGGTGGAGGAGCGCAAGGTCTCCAACATTCACCAGCTCCGTGATGTCGTCATGGAGAAGTGGAAGAGGACTCCAGTGGCAACCTGTGAAGCTCTGGTGTACTCCATGCCCGAGAGGGTTAAGGCAGTGCTGGAAAATAACTGTTATACAAGCTGTACACTCACTACTTTACATTGTAGCAATGTGTAATTTCTTCAGTGTTATCACATGAAAAGATATAATAAAATATTTACAAAAATGTGGGGGTGTACTCACTTTTGTGAGATACTGTATATAGTGTATATCTGTATATATACACATTATGCATTCTGCTTCAGCATTGATTTTTGCTATTGAACACACTGAACTGCATTGGCATTTTGTTCACTCTGTATTGATTACTGAGGATTGCTCAGCCATTAGAGCTTTTAATTGTTTCTCTCATCCTGCTGCTTCAAGATGAGTGAGTTTTCGGTCTCAAATATCCAGCTTTAACGAGCTCCTTTCATTTCCTATGTCTCTTGATCCTCTTTATCATATACATTTCATCTCAATGATTCATATCTTCACCACTAAGACACAGGTGGAGATCAGAGTTCACTTATTCAGATATTGGATACCATGCACCTATACTTTCTAAGTCTGGGCAGCTGAACACAAAAGTAAATGGAGGTCTTCAATAGCATAAAGAGAATCTGTCACAAACAAAAGAGCTCTTGAAAATGCAGCAATTCACTAATGTGTTTCCAATACAGATTACATTTACAGCGTAGAAAAGGAATTACATCTTGGAGCAACCTTGCTAAATAATTATCAGAAGCATACAAGTACAGGGCAACGTCTGCAGCCCCAACTCTATTGCTGCTTCTACTCAGATTTCTGCAAGTAAGGTGACCAGATTTTTAAAATGAAATCCGGGGACATATTTTTTTTTCCTCAAATGATATAAGCAGTGTATGCTATATGTTTATGTATTGGTTGTATGATATATACGTTATTTCTAAAAATCATTTCATACCAGCCCCATAGCATTATTATACCAGCCCAACCGCATGGCATCATTATTTTCTTGTTCATAAAAGGGAAACCATGCATTTTAAAGCACATTTCAAGAGTGTATTATACTCACCAGTGCCCATCAGTGCAGCCTCGTCAGTGCCCATTAGCGCAGCTTCATCAGTGCCCATCAATGCAGCCTGATCAGTGCCCATTGATGCAGCCTCACCAGTGTCCATCAATGCAGCCTCATCAGTGCCCATCAGCTCAGCCTCACCAGTGTCAATCAGCTCAGCTTCCCCAGTGCCCATCAATGCAGCCTCATCAGTGCCCATTAGCTCAGCCTCATCAGTGCCCATCAGTGCAGCCTCATTAGTGTCCATCAGCTCAGCCTCACCAGTGTCCATCAATGCAGCCTCACCAGTGTCCATCAATGCAGCCTCACTAGTGCCCATCAATGCAGCCTGTTCAGTGCCCATCAATGCAGCCTGGTCAGTGCCCATAAATGCAGCCTGGTCAGTGCCCAGCAGCTCAGCCTGTTCAGTGCCCATTAATACTGCCTGTTCAGTGCTCATCAATGCAGCCTGTTCAGTGACCATAAATGCAGCCTGTTCAGTGCCCAGCAGCACAGCCTGTTTAGTGCCCATCAATGCAGCCTGTTTAGTGCCCAGCAAGTCAGCCTGTTCAGTGCCTGGCAGCTCAGCCTGTGTAATCATCTGTCCCCTTCACCCCCTCCCCACTGTAGTGTCCTCTGCCCCCCCCCAATGCAATGTCATCTGTTCCCTTCACACCACCCCCACTGTAGTCTCCTCTGCCCCCCCCCCCAGTGTAGTGTCCTCTGCCCCCCTAATGCAATGTCCTCTGTCCCCTGCACACCCTGCCCCCCCACTGTAGTGTCCTCTGCCCCCCATGCAATGTCCCCTGTCCCCTTCACACCCTCCTCCCCCCCTCTATAGTGTCCTTTGCCCCCTTATGCAATGTCCCCTCACTGTCCCCTTCACACCCCTCCTGTAGTGTCCTCTGCCCCCATGCAATGTCCCCTGTCC
>BLSH010235833.1:1236814-1250240 GCA_018402905.1 Glandirana rugosa | reverse complement strand
GAAAATGTTTGGTACTCTTAAGTAAAGACCGTAAAAATGTTAAAAAAAAAAAAAAAAATGATCATTACCGCCGCTAGACGCTAAAAATAGCCCCGACACTATAAAGTCGTCTGTACACTCTGTAAAAACTGTGAAAAAACTCTGGTTACTGGGAATAGGTGAACGGCTGGCGGTTGGCGTCCAACTGCCGCTATTCCACCAAGCAATAGCGTTTAGCGGCAGTATGCTGCCGCCGACGCTATTGCGAGTGACACAAGCCCCTCCCGGTCCCTCGCCCACGCCGCCGAAGCTAACGGCGGCCGATGGGCGCTACCGGGGGGGTCTTCCCTGGCCCTCCCCGAACACAGTGAGCGTTATCGCAGCCGCCGTCGTATGACGGCGATTTGCGATAACGAACCACCTTATCGCCGTCAACCTGCGGTTGGCGGTCGGCAAGTGGATAAGGGTCATTGGTCTCAAAAAAGTGTCAAAAATGTCTCACATGTCTGCTGAAATATCACAGCCCCGATAAAAATCGCAGATCGCCGCCATTACTAGTAAAAAAAAAAAAAAAAATTGTAAAAATGCCAGAAATGAATTCTCATGGTTTGTAAAAGCTTTTTTTATGTTTTTTGTTTTTTTTTTTTGGATATGTATTTTAGTATAAATTATATATTGTTTTTTCGCAAAATTGTCGCTCTTTTTTTGTTTATAGCGGTGATCATAAATGACACAGAGGTGATCAAATACCACCAAAAGAAAGCTCTATTTGTGAGAAAAAAAAGGACATAAATTTTGTTTGGGTATAATGTCACACGACAACGCAATTGTCAGTTAAAGCGACGCAGTGCCGAATCGCAAAAAGTGCTCTGGTCCTAACATGGGAAACCCTCCACATCCTTAAGTGGTTAAATAGGATTTTAGAGGCTTTTTATATAATTTAATAAACCAAGCAATTCATTAGAGAAGGGTGAAGGTAAAGGGTAGTGGGGTGGGAAGGGAGTCTCAGAGGCAGGGGCGTATCATGAAATTAGTGGGCCCGTGTGCAAGCCCACACTGCACCGATAATCCCCAGCTGTCAATCAGGGACAGATCATCCTTATGTGCAGTGTTGGCCAGAGCACTGTGGGCCCCTCCACCCCTCAGGGCCCATGTTCAGTGAACACCCTGCACCCATGGATGATACGCCACTGCTCGGAGGTAAGCTTTAACAAGAATAACAGTGAATAACAAAGAATAACAGTGTCTTCCCCAGGCCAATAATGCATTCACAGTTTACTGACAAGAAGATATATGAAGGTCATTTGTACCAATGAGTACTGATCAATATAGAGTATTCACCTATCTGTACAGTAATGCTATTTAGCTTTTTCCATTCAATGGTTTATATAACTGTATATGTTATTTATAAATTGTATAGTTTTAATTTCCTGACAACGTGGCTGATTTGGATAATCATTATTGAGTTTGAATAAAGGTATTCAAACTCTCTAATGTGATGTAGTCAGAGTTACTTTCAATGGTTACTTTTGCTTCAATAGTGCATCACAAAGGCTTCCTAAAGCACTATGGGTTATCTAAAGAGACAGCAAAGCAGATGCTCCCTGCCTTCAGGCTTGTTCTGTCTGATTGAAACCTTTCTGCAAAGCCAGCCAATAAGGGATATGTCACTCCTTCAATTTATTTACTTCCTATTAAAATTGCTTTTAAATTCTGGCTGTAAATTCAGGCTTTTTACAAAGAATAAAGAAAAACACGTGAAAAGGAGCTTAAATATCCACCTACTGGCTGAATAAAAGACTACAATATATTAATATTCAATTTTTCATATTTACCTGCTTTAAAAATATATATTATCTATTTTAAATATATTATAATTAGTCCTGGCCAAAATAAAAAAGGAATACACTATGTATAAAATACCATTACGCACTGCCTTTAAAGCCAGCATTTCAGCATAGCAGCCTGTTAACTAACATATACTGAAAGAGGTCAACTAAAACAGCCTACATATTTCTCCTATGACAGGTTCACATTAAATATATTTCATAAATGACAGCAGAAAATATGAGTGGTTTGATGTTTTATTTCATAATTTGTTTTGCTTATCTTGCCAAGAAAATACTTAATAACGTTTGACATTTCAGCCCAAATACCAAATTCCAGAAATGACTCTGCATTCCATGTAACTGTATATGCTTTCTTTCTTCAAAGGCTCATCTATAGTTATGTTATTCTGTTCTGTGATAATACAAAAATCTAATTAATGATTGCATGCTGTATATGAATTAGCTTCACCCAAACAAACTAAAACAAAGCAAGGAAGGAAACACATTCTATTCTTGCTGTGATAGGATGGTATGAAGTCCCTGCAATGAACATCTGGTATATCCTCTAGTGCCTGAGAATAATTCAAAAATATTTTTTACAAAAACATATTTTCCTCTTTAAATGGACATGTTAAACAAAAATGATATTTCAGTTCAGATGAATGAAACTGGGCTGACTCACTAACCATATTTCTCTATGTCTTGGGGACTCTGCAACTTAGACAGGAAGTAAAATCAATGCATAAACACTGATGATGTTATGCAGTAAGCCCTCCAACTGTACTCAAGTAAGAAAATCCACATCATTTTCCTTAAATCTGAATTTCAGGTATGTTTTTTTGTTGCAGTTTTATTGGTCCAGTTTGTAAGTATGCATATGCCATACTTGTGGGATTGCTGTGTAAGCGGAGAACCATAGTAGTTGTCATCGCTACTATAGTAATCCTCTGAATATCTTCCAAGTCTAGGGTTGCCACTTTTTCTTCAAGCCAAACCCGAACACTTTATCGGTGCACAGTACATTTTTTTGTTTTAGTATATACTATAGCAGGGATATGCAATTAGCCGACCTCCAGATGTTGCAGAACTACAAGTCCCATGAGGCATAGCAAGACTCTGACAGCCACATGCATGACACTCAGAGGCAGAAGCATGATGGGACTTGTAGTTTTGCAACAGCTGGAGGTCCGCTAATTGCATATCCCTGTACTATAGGATTGTAACAGACCTGGGCGACCTTTGGCCACTTAGTAATGAGGCACACATAGTGCCCCCTTACTAACTTGTCAAGCCTTGTTTGAAGCCACATTCCTGTCTGAATAATGTGTGCAGGTTTCAGGTGGACTGAAACCTGGACAGATGATTCAAAACCCGGACTGTCGAGGTGAATCCCAGACAGGTGGCAACCCTATCCGAGGCCCATGCTAAGCAGTTGCCTTGCTGCATAGTGAAAACAGGGGGTCACTGTGAGGGTGAACCGTAATATTCACCACTACTACAGTGATTCTCGTTATCTTTTGAGTCTCATGCCAAGCAGCTGCCTTGCTGAATGCCGACTACTAGAGTGATGCCCTAGTTCCACAGAGATCCCACAGATTATACAATATGCATGCTTACAGTGGTCCAAGCTGGACCAATGTAACTATGCAAAAAAACCATAACTGGAATTCAGCTTTAAAATACACCTTTGCCCAGACTATGGATATTCTGGTATATACATACTCTTATCAATCAGTAAATGAGCTTTAATACAAGGCATCACTGTCCTCTGTAGGCAGGTACTCGGAAAATACATTTTTAAAGTTCACTTTAGGGTCACTGATATTGCAGCTCTTTTGTCCTTTTTTTTCTATGACAGCAGAGTCTTACAAAGTCTGTTCTAAACTAAACTGTAGGTGCTGTAAAATGGTAGAAAAAAACTGAAACCCAACTTTGGAGTCTGTTGTGATCTTTAGGAGGAATTATTTCACAGTACATACAGCTAAAGAGGTCAGCGAGGGCTTGGTTGAAAACTCTTTAAAAGAACATGTGAATTTATTTCAAATATAATCTCTAGCTGAATTCATTATGATTTTTAAAACGTTTTAGGGTGGTCTTTCAGATTACTGTTACAAGCTTCTACACTGTATATCCTGTTCCTGAGCACTACCTGCGTCTTGGTTCAGAAAGTAAGGAAACTACCAGCCAAATAAATGTAACAAGCACAATGTCTGTCTGCTGAAATCACCTTTTTGTTTGTTCAACTGGAGTGTACATTTAAATTCCCAGCACCACCCCTATCCTGCTGTCATTAGGGGTGGTCTCCCAGATATCACTTGGACAATGCAGGCTTTAGATGGTAGGAGGACGTCTGCACAAATCCCACACATAACTAAAATATTTTCTGCCCCTAATAAAAAACAATAGCATACAAAAGGCTGAAATGCAACCAAGCTTTTATTGGAAAGGCTAGAACTGTTGTCAGTTTTATATGTGCTTATAGGGAAGATTTACCCTCAATTCCTACCCCAGAGATACAACAGAAAGTGAAAGCAAATTCAAAATGTGAGGGGGAATCCACCTTTGACAGCTATCACCAGAGCATGTGCCCCTGTTGAGAGATGGATGGGCCAATGCTCTCATTTTCATGGGTCAGGTGAATGACCACAACTTGAGTGCTCTTGATTGAGGAGAATTTCTTGCCTTTGTAGTCTTCCACTTTCTCTACAGCCATAAACATAAATGCTAAGTCAAGCTGTATGGGTGAACTGGCCAGGACACGTAAATAATTAAACCATGTCTGTTCATATCTGACTGCCCCTAATGTCTAACACAAATATATTTTTTTATAGTAAATGTGAAATAGTAACAGAATAATGGAACAATGCACCGTCCAAGCGTTCTGCTTTAGTCGTACATTCTTATTGCTGTATTCATGCATGTAAAAATAGTCTGCCACCATGACTGTGAATGGAAGGCATGCTCTGACCAGTCTTAGTTACATTCGGCTTGAAAACAAGCGTGGGCAAATGCATAACCACCTGAATGTTTCCCCCGATGACTGGAAAACACACTTCTGTCATCTGTCTGTCCACAAATATGCTAAGATGTCTGTTTGAGGGAAGACTTAACAGCAATAAAATCCAATGATGAACGCACTTGACATAGCGTCAGCCTTTTCCCACACAAAAACCCTCTGCTGTGCTCTGAAATGCAGTGAAGACTATATGAGACTGTAAAACAAGGTAGTTAATAGTGACAAGCCGTAAATAGGTCAAGCACCTAGTGATGACGAGTGGAACATTCTAGACTGTTTCAGATTCTAATCCTTTCTTAATATGACAGACACAGTCTATTACGTATATCACCCAGGTGTTACCATAAGATGTACAGGAGACGTTTGCTATACTATAGCTGTATAATGTGGATAATCTGTAATTTTTACCTTTAATAGAAAAATCTGAAAAGTTATCTTTCCAGACTCCATGCACTCTAGGAGCAAAAAAAAAAAAAATTCCAGAACCTCTGGCAGAAAAAAAGCAGCATTAAAAATGCTTTTAGTAGCCATGCCCCAGTAGGGTTTCCTGGAAGTAGTGGTTCACCTGTCACTCTGCCCTCAGTCACACTGTCTCCTCACATCCGGAGTCAAGAAGAACAGGCCGGTAGTTTGTTTTTGAACAAGATTAAAAAGTGCGGCGCTAGCAGAATTGATGAGGCAATGTTGCACAAAAGTCCAGTAATGAACAGAAGATTAAAAATGTCAAATGTATAAAGTTTATAATAGTATTCAAGTGTGTGAACAATAAAATGCAGTCCAGTATTCTGTGACTTCCACCCGCATGCGACGTTGACCACCACCAGGAAGAATGTGTATGGGTACTCTTACCAGAGAGAAATTGAAAAAGAGCATGACATCACTCAGTGTCAAATATCCTCAAGAAGCTTCAGTGTTTTTCTCCAAAACATTGCCCCCCTGCTCATTTTTCAATGAATACTTGAAAACACTGAACATTCCTAAACGCAGTGTTTATGAGTGTTAAGCGTTTTTTCTGCCCGAAAACATTGCCCCCCTGCTCATTTTTCAATGTATACTTGAAAACACTGAACACTTCTAAACGCAGTGTTTATAAGTGTTAAGCGTTTTTCTGCCTCTAAACATGCCTCTGAAAATATGAAAAGGCTGTAGGACAAAAACACCTGTATAAGCAACATTTTTTTATCTCCAGTCATAGGTGTCCGCATGGGGGGGCAAGGGCCTTCCCCCCGAAGCAAGGTGTCTGCACACAGACACAGGGCCAATCCTGGCCGGGTGCCCAGGGTGCACGGCAAGCTGTCGCAAAGGGGGGCACCAAAGCTGTGGCAGTCACTTACTGTTACATTAAGCAGCAGTGGCGCCGCCCTGACTCCCTAGACAATCTTATTGCACCGTCCGTTGGCCTCTCTGCTGCCCGCTGCACTGGTTGCTAGACTCGCCTGCCACCTGGCGTCTGGCAACCAGTGACGTCACGTCATGAGGCTGAGACGAGGCCCCAGTATCCAGAGCGGAGGAGGAACTTCTTGTTCCTTCACGCCTGGTCAATTTTTGCTTTTCAGGCTTTAGCTCCACCCCATTCTGGAGCCCGATTTATTGATGTTCGTGGGAGAGGTACAACCATTACTGGGCCCCTGTCCCCTCTCTAAACTGACTTTTCCTTTACTCTTATGAATGAACAATCATCACTGTTACTCCATAAAAGATCCCTCAGTGTCTATCTGTAGCAGCCTGTAAATACACAGCCCCAGCAGAAGTATCACACAAGAACAGGGGTGGAGGTTTGTGGTAGTTCCACACTGAAGAGAGCAGAGAAGGAGAACGCTCCCTGATGGTGTAAAGTCGAATGGGTGTAAGAAGCCTCAAATGCTTCTGAGAAGAAACAGAATGTGATTTTCTCTTTTTATATTATACAGGATGAAGTAAAATGTAATGTCCTCTTGGGGTAGATGACAAAAGGACACTATCTAGAAAAATATTATAGGAAATTCTGGTTCTGTCTGGTTGATGATCCTCTAACTTATGATTTTCAGATGTTTGTTTGATGACTAATGTTAAGTATAACATGTTTATTTTATCAATGTTTTGCATATATTACCCTGGAATGCTCTTAGTAAAACCAATAAAAAATTTAAAGAAAAAGAAAATGTAATGTGAAATGATTGTATTTTTCTATATGGGATATGGTCTGCTTTATGACAAACCTCAACTACATCTGTGTGGCAAAGCACCCCACCAACATGTAGGAAAAGGTTACTTCCCTGCCACTGTAAAATCCATCCTGTAGGCAAAGAGAGAGGTTTCCCTAAGTCCTTAAGTATGGGAGAGACTTAGAGGTGGGAGGTTGAAGCAAAAGTGTACCCAAGATGTAGAAGAGGAGCTGGGTATGTTTTCTCCCCTTCAAGAGAGAGGTGGTCCTGGATTGGGAACTAAGAAGAAGCTGAGAAAAAATGCAATAGTAATTGTAAATAGCACATTTCCCCATGGAATTGTACTGGACATTGTAAGAGAACCACCTTTATTTGGGCCTGCTTGCTATTTCTATTGACAGTTTTAGTGTTACTTGTTTACCATATAATTGGAACTGTACTCGTCATATTGCCATGGACCATTTACAACTATTTAAGTGAAGAATTTAATCACAAAAATATGTTTCCAAGCAGGGTGATGTCATGAATAAGGAATAAAGTGTGTGAAAGTGTGTCTATATGTGATGAGTTCAAACGTGATCTGCCTAGGAGCTTGTGGTGAGTAAGGGAAGGGGTCCCCCTTTTTGTTTGGTTGGACCTACAGAGAACCTTTACCCATGTGTAGAATGCAGGGTCCTGAGTGAGAGCGTGCTCGAGGCCTAAAAAGGAGTTAACATTGATACAGATTAGAAGGAAAGTAGTGGAAAAGGTCACATCTGTGCATATGTAACAGACATGGTAATCTGCATGTAGGGCCTGGGCTATAAACTAACCAAAAAATCCTGCCCCTGGATGGCTCATTTTCCTGTAGACCACTAGCTGGGGGTTTCAGCTATATGCTGCAGCTAGAGGACGCCTACACACTCTCCTCAAATTTGTAATTATTGCTGCTCTGTACCTCCTTAAACTGCAAGCAGTATCACTATCAACCTAATTTGGGGAGTGATGTGAATTTAGTATAGAGAAAGATTAGGAGTCAATAGCGTGACCAGACATCCCCAGGAAAACAGAGTCCCAGATTTTGTCCCCATTAAAAGAATTTTAAAAGAATCTGATTTCTTCCCAGCTTTAATAATAGTGTCCACAGCCAAGACAGTAAATATGTCTTAACACCATTTCTGTGATTGGCCTGGAGCAGGAGGAGGAGTGGAGGAGTGTGTCTGCTCCTGGCTATGTCCAGGGTTATTAATAATGTCACATGCTGATATCAAGTGCTTTATCCAGTCCCTCCCCTCTAAGCTTGTGTCAACATCTTACAGGAGGTTAGGAATCTGGATTATTTGCCACATTGCTCTTCTTTGTGATGGTGACTCGCAGTGGCAAGCCTGGAGGCAGTAAGTCAACACTACACTAGGGTACATGGCTGGAACAGGGGGATGGGTCGTCACCAATGTGGAGCAGCTGCCCTGTGCACAGTGTTTTAATGTGGGGAAAGGACGGAATGGGGTGCCATGTGAAGCAGTAAATCAGTAGCAGTAGACTCCAATGGAATTTTGTGACAGTACTATACTGAAAAGAACTGTGACTTGGAGAGCCCTCTGCTGGCAGCCACCTTTTAAAAGCTGCCTGGGACATAACCTGTCACATGAGCATGTTGGCAACTGCCTGTGCAGAGAAAGGCAGGGGGTTGCTGGAAAGTGGCATGCTCCATCTGATGCCACAGCCTCCTCCCCATCTTGCAAGCATATGGTGCTTTACTAACTTACTAACGATCATATCAGCATGGATGTCACATCACTTCCTCTAACTCAATCATTCTAAAACGGAGGTCATAATATTTCCTTCGGCCCATGCCCCCTCCCGACTTCTCCATCAAGATGATTAATACATCCATCAGTCCCTCCCCTCATTCCAGGGTACTGAGTGTAATCCTGGACTTTGACCTATCCTTTCAGTCCCAATTCCAATTGCTGTCCAAATTTTGCAGACTTTACCCCTGTAACAGCTCCAAAATACGCTCCTTTTAACCGTTGAAACCACTAAGCAAACTATTCACTCCCTTGTTATCTCTCGCCTTGGCTATTGTAATTCCCCCCTCATTGGTCTACCTCTCCTCAGGCTATCCTCTCTTCAGTCTATTATGAATGCTGCTGCCAGACTCATCCACCATACCGATCATTCAGTGTCTGCCACCCCTCTCTGCAAATTCCTCCACTGGTTTCCCATTGCCCAATGAATAAAGTTAAAAACACTGACAATAACATACAAAGCCATTTACAAGTAAACTCTGCCCGAGAATCATCACCAATCTTGTCTCCAAATATCATCCAAACTGTCCTCTCTGCTCCTCCTAAGACCTCCTGCTCTCTAGCTCCCTTCTTCTCCTCCCATCTCCACAGCCTCTCCTATGCTCTGGAACTCACTACCCCAATCTGTCTGGCTATCTCCTACTTTGAAAAGGGGAGACCCCCACGCAGACCAGGGGCATGGCGCAGACATCATGGCTCTTTCCTGAGTGGCTCTGTCACGAGTGGTGCGCAGTTTCACCGTCGCAGTTATCAATTCTGATCATGTCTTCTCTGCTTTTTTACAGGTAAATGTCTCCCACTATCATCCATATGTACATCCTACTCTGCTTGACCATCTGACATTGCTGTTTTAACTTTTGGTAAATGTCTCACACTATCATCCATACCAAGAGGGCAAGGCCCCAATGGATTTTTAAGGCATCAGTTTCCCAGAAAATAGAGAGATAGTATAATAGTATAAAATAGTACAACATTTATTAGATCAAAAATAGATAAAACTATACTTGATAAATGAAAACATAAACAATGAACCACTGAACAATTATACAGTGTAGCACAGAATGCCTATCGGGTCTAATATGAGACCCCTGGGTGTCCGACCATCTGTGATTCCAACATGTTTCAAAGTTTTGGTAAAGTAGACTTCTTCCTCAGGGAAATTTATAAACACTGGAGGGAGTGGTTCTAGAAGGATAATGGATAACATTATAAAGGGTTGAGTAAAGGGTTGTACAATATAGTAAATAATCAATGTGGTTGCATTCATCAACCATTGAAGGGTATAAAAGATCACAGATATGTATCAATACACAGGATATCAAAACAGTATGTGCTTGCATAGTGCCCAATATTAGAAACAGGTAACACTTACCCCAATAAAAAAATGTAATATAATAAACGCTCAGCCAATCATATAGTGGTGAGGTGGGATGCAGAGGGTGTCAAACTGCTCAAACTAGGGCCAACAGCTGTCCCCTCTCGAGAACCCAACAAAGGAGAGAGGAGGAGATTCCCGATACCCAAGTCCCATAGAAAATGTATGGGTAAGTAAGGCAAAAAAAATATGTATAATGTGGTTTACTATACATAAAAGTGATTTTTGCAATGCTAAATAGGCAAGGGTGCACTTACTTAATAGGTATAGGTTGAAAGGTAATTCGAATTCCAGGCCAGACCAGGTAGCCCCCACCATCAAGGGGGGGGGGAGGAATAATAGGGCAAAAGGGCCCCTAAAAAATGTAGAGGAGATAAGCAATATCAGTAAATGAACTAGAGTCTGGAGATGATTAAGGTATGGGTGTAGGTGGATCTAAAAAGAAAATCCAGGGTGTGTAGGGAGTAAATGAGTACATACCTAATAGATTGGAATTTTAAGGTGCAGCAGAGCAGCCAGGAACATCCACCACATCAATGGGAAGCCAACTCTATAATGCATCCAGTTCCCTATTTATACTCCACCTGTGTGGGTGGTGATGAGAGGGGTGGTGGGGAACGGACCGGATCCATTCGGGTCCGCCATACCTATTCCCAGGTGAGGGAGAGGAGCAATCCCATTCTCAAGGGGTTCCTCGCCGGGATGGCGTCCAGCGCGGCCGCGCCGACAGATGGCGTGCGCATGCGCGACCGCATCTGACGTCATCACGGCGCCGGCGCGTGCACTGGCGTCGCAACCTGGTCGGTGGTTAGGGCTGGAGCTCAAACAAGGCGCTCAGGAGGCGATACATCCGGCCCCACTAGCTGCAGTGTCAGCTGAGGGGCCCACGTGCCCGCGTGAGGGGCAGCTCAGAAGACCCAGGCTGCAACAGAGACACACCACTATCTCAGGTGGCGAGCAAGGGGCACCAAGTCCCATAAAGAAGTATAATTGGACTAGTCCCTCTCTATGTCCACTATCATCCATATGTACATCCTACTCTGCTTGACCATCTGACATTGCTGTTTTAACTTTTGGTAATATCCTCTCTTACCATATCTCTAAACATTTATATATTTAATGCTAGCTCTAAAACAAAATCACTGCATTAGCAATATAACTGGTGATTGACTCTCAGCTCCATTTGGCTTGAGTGATCAAGAAAGTCATTAACTTTCACGACCCGAGCCTGTGTCGGGTCTGATATTGTCCAAATCCCCTCCCATTTTCATGTGTCTCAGATCAGACCCCCTAATGCTCAATTGAGAAATGCATGCCTTCTCAAGATCCCTATAAATTTAAAGCAGTCTATGGGGAGGCACAGACCAGGGGCACGGCACAGACATCACGGCTCTTTCCTGAGTAGCTCTGTCATGAGTGGTGAGCAGTTTCACCGTCGCAGTATAACGAAAGCAGCATAACTAAAGCTGGATGAACATACAAGAATTCTGTTCCACTCTGGAAAGATGGCAAGCAAACCATCATTTGACATAGAACTTATTTGAGGTCAGATTCCCACTCTCTATCCACTAACATGTTTCTTGTACTCTTCCTTCTCACATCGGTGTCTTCTATCCTCAAATTATCCCTACTCTACCCCTCGTCTCTACCCCACAGCATACACATATCACCCTCTCTCCTACCCTCTCCCTACTACTGCACCCATCATCTCCTGCAATTGCTGAACCCACATGCTGACCTAAACACCAGGGCAATTAGACATGCGCGCTCATACACATCCCACTCCCATCTTGCCTTCCTCACTCTCCTTCTTCTCCTAGTCTCAGGGGACATTTCTCAAAATCCTGGTCCTCCACCTTCTAAATGCAAACCACATATCTGACACTCCTCCTCTGACAACAGCCGCAATCCACTTAGTCTAATTTCTATCCCCCTGCTTTCTAAAACCAGCCCCCAATCTCATGCACCCTTTGGAATGCCCACTCCATTTGTAACAAGCTGACATCTGTGCATGACCTTTTCATCTCTCATGGCTTTAACATACTCACCATAACTGAAACCTGGCTTCAAAATGTTGACTCAGCTTCTCCTGCTGCCCTCTCCCATGGTGGCCTCCACTGGACTCACTCCCACAGACTCAATGGACAGAAAGGAGGTGGAATTGGATTCCTTCTAAGCACCTTCCAAGTCTTTCCTATCCCACCCTCTCTTCTTTTGAGATGCACTGTATTCGTCTGTATTCTCCCATTTCTCTGAGGATTGCAGCAATCTATCGGCCTCCTGGACCAGTATCGTGCTTTTTTGATGACTTCGCTGCCTGGCTACCCTACTTTCTCTCCTCTGAAATGCCCACTATTATTCTTGGTGACTTCAACATCCCTGTTAATGTTAACAGCCCAGCTACAGCTCAACTTCACCTCATCTTTTGACCTAACCCAATGGACACACACTTCCACTCACTCCAATGGTAATACCCTATACCTTGTATTCTCCCATATCTGCACTCCTGGACACCTCCTCAACACCCCCCTTCCTCTCTCTGATCACAACCTCTTAAGTTTCAGCTTATCCGTGCCTCCAACCACCCATCCCTCCAAGCGGCAAACAATTACTTGCAGGAACCTTCGCCACTTTCACCCTTCTCTTGTCTATTCTGCTACTGGCCACCTATATGACATAATCTCTCCCCTGTCTTGTCCTGATCTGGCCACCTCTGTCTACAACAATTCACTCTCATCACTAGACGACTTGCTCCTCTAACTACACGCAGAATCAAGCCCCGACCGTTACAACCCTGGCAAACTGACAACACTAGAAATCTCAAGAGTAGTGTTGAGCGAACCCGGACTGTAACGTTCGGGTCCGTACCGAACTTTAGGGTGTCCGTGGCACGGACCCGGACCCGGACATTTCAAAAATCGTTCGGGTTCGGTCCGGGGTTCTGCTATTTTACTCCACGTGTTGAGAAGCTGCAGGGCAGCCAATCAACAAGCGTTTCACTGGTTTGCCCTTAGAAGCCATCACAGCCATGCCTACTAATGGCATGGCTGTGATTGGCCGGTGCATCATGTGACCCAGCCTCTTTATAAGCTGGAGTCACAGTGCTGCAGTCACATGCTCCTTGGGTTAGTATAGGGAAAGGTAGCTGACGGCGTGAGGGACAGATTTTAGCCATTTTAAGACCTGATCCTGCATCCTGAGATAGATTACTTTACTACTGCTGTCTGTGCTGTTGCTCTGAGGACAGATAGCAGAAATTAGAGATTTCACATACCGCTGCTTTGAGTTGCAGATCA
>BLSH010235833.1:1211968-1226054 GCA_018402905.1 Glandirana rugosa | reverse complement strand
TCGGGAGATAACTCCGAACCTCGTTATCTCGACGTATAGATATCCCGTGAACAGGGACTCGACCAGAGCCGAGTCGATTGTAGATACGATTAACGTAGATGTGCACTTGGTCATGGGGCGACCAAGTTCGGTTACATCGTCAGGTCAAATGTAGAAACTACAAATGAATACATCCAATAAGTGTTCAGACCCTATGTTATGGAGTCGTGATCTCAACTCGTTTGGGCCTGACATTTCAAGCCCAGGCATGGCTTGAAACCCCACAGGCCCTGGGCCTGGGCCTGAAAAGTTTTTTTCAGGCCCAAGCCCAGGCCCCAAGACCATTAAAAATACTTTTTAGAACCCCGGACCCGAACCCGGACTTTTTTTGAAAAGTCCGGGTCCGGGTCCCGGACACCCCAAAGTTCGGTACGGACCCGAACTTTACAGTCCGGGTTTGCTCAACTCTAGTGCTGAGGTATTGTATCCCAGACTTGTGAATAACCTACATAAGTAAACATCAAAGATGTAAACTGGACTGCTACATTGGCTTGAACCAGCGGGGTACTGGTTCACGTGTAGATGCAATTAGCATAGATGTTAGCTGAGCCGAGACCAGCTCAGGGACAAGTGCCCTATAGATATGCAGCTCTATTGCTCCAAGCCTCAATAGAGGGCTAAATTGCAACGTGTGGATCCTAGGAAGTAATCCCGGATGTTAGATCACACAGGACTTTCGGTGTGACATCCCGGCAGCCGGCGGGGGTGCACATCAGTCACACTGACAGTCCTGTGTGATCTACTAACCAGGATTACTTCCTAGGATCCACACATTGCAAGTTTGTCCTGAGGAAGCTCTTGGAAGCGAAACGCATCAACAGACCAGTGTGGAGGCAAAAAATTGAGTTCTTTATGTGCGATACATACAGGCTATTTCTCAAATTATCTTACCTGTTCAACTTTTGAAGGACTCTACCTCCATGTGTTGGGTATTCGGGTGGTGCTTAACCTTGCTTAGCAGAGGGTGTCTTTTTTTCTAATATATATAATATATATATATGTAATATATTCTATGTTTAGTTTTTACTATTTTGTAATAAAGTATATATTTTTTAATCAATCATGCCTGCATTTTACCTATAGAGTCCTGCTCATTTTTTGAGGAGGATTTATTCCTCTCTCAATCCTTTTCACTATCTCCTACTCTGTCCACTTTTAGGCTATCCCTGAAAAACACATCTCTTCAGGGAGGCCTATCCTGCCTTCAGCCAACAACCCCAATATTAAACTTCTCCCATGACTGTAGATAATCCCCTAGAGTTTTTTTTTTTTAAACCTTTTGTTTCACCAGCCCCTCCTTATTAGATTGTAAGCTCGCAGGAGCAGGGCCCTCCTGACCCTTTTGAACTGAATTGCATTATTGCTGTATTGTCTCCCTTTTATATTGTAAAGCGCTACACAAACTGTTGACACTATATAAATCCTGTATAATAATGTGGTGAATTCTGCAGCTGTAAAGGTGCTATGGGGAGAAGGGAGGAATGTTTGTTTGGGAAGCACTCTGTGCTTTACTTACTTTTGGCCTCTGTATTCTGTGTTACACACTCTTGACCCAGAGTAAAGTAGGCTTAGGTGTTATTAAGCCATACCCCTTTAAGCAACTCCTAGTGTAAGCACAATTGACCACACCAAACCTATGGTGTAGCGGCTTTGCATGTTACAATTATCTTTGCCTATGCCCCATGCCCAATAAAAGTCAGCATGGTTAATAGGGTGTCCTTTGATTTCATTTTCAAAATCTGATCAACTTATTCTACAAAGAAAACTATAAAGCATGTTAGGCAGATTTCAGTAAATGGAATCTAAACATACATGGACCAGACAGAGACTATACCTGTTGTCATTTGAAATAGATACCATGAACAAGACTAACATAAAGATGTTGAATAGTGTGAATGATAAACATATTCTAGCATAAAACACCACTCATTTACCTCAGCTTACAGGCATAAGAAGAATACTGATACGCATAACATTCTAAATACACATCATAACTGTAACACATCTCTTGTCCTGAACACTTAAAGTGGTTGTCAACTTATGACAACCACTTTAACCTACAGGTAAGCCTGTGATAAGGCTTACCTGTAGGTGCCCTGCATATCTCCTAAACATGTACTGTTCAGGAGATATGCAGTGTTGAAGCTATGCTGACGTCATGTCGGCACATGCGCAGTGAAGGAACAGCCTGTGTGCCGTTCCTCCACTGGGACCGTGCCGTGACTGGCGGCTCCCGCACGTAGCAGGAGTGATGTCACGCGACTCCGTCCAGTCACAGCGCCAGAGTCGCGCCCCCGGCTGAAGATGGATGCGGCCAGAAGAGGGAACATCGCTGGACGCTGCAGGCTTCGTTTGCAGGTAAGTGACACATAATGGGCTACTATGCGATGCATAGTAGCCCATTATGCTTCTACTTTACAGGGGGGACATAGAGGAAGTAAACCCCATCTGGGTTTACTTCCTCTTTAACACTCAAATACAGTTCTAACATGTTGCACATATTTTTAGTTAAACTATTCTTAAAAATACCTACATTCCTAATGCTGTTCTCAAATATACTTAGACCATTACTGTCCTGTAAAGATCAAAGCAGGAAGCAAAATTAAAACGATGTAAAACCCATAACATGTAGCATAATAGTATATCAGAACATACAGTATCTCACAGAAGTGAGTACGCCCCTCACATTTTTGTTAATATTTTATTATATCTTTTCATGTGACAACACTGAAGAAATCACACTTTGCTACAATGTAAAGTAGTGAGTGTACAGATTGTATAACAGTGTAAATTTGCTGTCCCCTCAAAATAACTCAACACACAGCCATTGATGTCCAAACCACTGGCAACAAAAGTGAGTACACCCCTAAATAAAAATGGCCAAATTGGTCACAATTAGCCATTTTCCCTCGCCGATGTCATGTGACTCGTTAGTGTTACAAGGTCTCAGGTGTGAATGGGGAGCAGGTGTGTTGAATTTGGTGTTATCGCTCTCACTTTCTCATACTGGTCACTGGAAGTTCAACATGGCACCTCATGGCAAAGAACTCTGAGGATCTGAAAAAAAAAATTGTTGCTCTACATAAAGATTGCCTAGGCTATGAGAAGATTGCCAAGACCCTTAAACTGAGCCGCAGCACGGTGGCCAAGACCATACAGTGTTTTAACAGGACAGGTTCCACTCAGAACAAGCCTCACCATGGTCAACCAAAGAAGTTGAGTGCACGTGCTCAGTGTAATATCCAGAGGTTGTCTTTGGGAAATAGACGTATGAGTGCTGCCAGCATTGCTGCAGAGGTTGAAGGGGAGGTTGAAGGGGAAGGGGGTCAGCCTGTCAGTGTTCAGACCATACGCCACACACTGCATCAAATTGGTCTGCATGGCTGACGTTCCAGAAGGAAGCCTCTTCTAAAGATGACGTACAAGAAAGCCTGCAAACAGTTTGCTGAAAACAAGCAGACTAAGGACATGGATTAATGGAACCATGTCCTGTGGTCTGATGAGACCAAGATAAACTTATTTGGTTCAGATGGTGTCAAGCGTCTGTTGCAGCAACCAGGTGAGGAGTACAAAGATAAGTGTGGCTTGCCTACAGTCAAGCATGGTGGTGGGAGTGTCATGGTCCGGGGTTGCATGAGTGCTGCCGGCACTGGGGAGCTACAGTTCATTGAGGGAGCCATGAATGCCAACATCTACTGTGACATACTGAAGCACAGCATGATCCCTTCCCTTCGGAGACTGGGCCACAGGGCAGTATTCCAACATGATAACGACCCGAAACACACCTCCAAGATGACCACTGCCTTGCTAAAGAAGTTGAGGTTAAAGGTGATGGACTGGCCAAGCATGTCTCCAGACCTAAACCCTATTCAGCATCTGTGGGGCATCTTTAAATGGAAGGTGGAGGAGTGCAACTTCTCTAACATCCACCAGCTCTGTGATGTCATCATGGAGGAATGGAAGAGGAGCCCAGTGGCAACATTTGAAGCTCTGGTGGACTCCATGCCCGAGAGGGTTAAGGCAGTGCTGGTAAATAATGATGGCCACACAAAATATTGACACTTTGGGCCCAATTTTGACATTTTCACTTAGGGGTGTACTCACTTTGCTGCCAGCGGTTGAGCTATTTTGAGGGGACGGCATATTTACACTGTTATACAAGCTGTACACTCACTACGTTACATTGTAGCAAAGTGTAATTTCTTCAGTGTTGTCACATGAAAAGATATAAAATATTTACAAAAATGTGAGGGGTGTACTCATTTTGTGAGATACTGTATATCTTCTAGGTGGGTACATTTATGGTCAAATACACGTTTTTTGCTAGTGAAAAAGTTAAGTGCGTCTTGTTGAGTTTCATCATTTATTACCCATTAGAGCAGTGGTTCTCAACTCCGGTCCTCGGGACCCACCAACAGGCCAGATTTTAAGTATTACCTTGGGGAGATGCAGACTAGAATACTGCAATCACTGAGCAGCAAATGATATCACCTGTGATGTATTTGAGTTATCCTGTAAACCTGGCCTGCTGGGGGGTCCCGAGGACCGGAGTTGAGAACCACTGCATTAGAGCTTGATAAGCTTTTCTGTGTACCACACCCTCATAGTTGCCTCATGGAATCTGGCACCCCCTGTGGAGATCCTGATACACCTACCTGCCCCAAGTAGACAAACCACTGTGTGAATTTGGGTTTTGATGTTATTATGTGTTTTTTATGTCTCTATGTTCATTCCTTTATCTCTGATTTACAAAACAATCAATGAATACTTAAAACATAGATTTATTTAGTCTTTTCTGTACTTTAATAGATACATGTAACACCAGAAGAAGCACATCCAGAGCGTGAAACTTTTCGAGCAATTCTTGAATATATCTTCTGAGTATTTAAGTAATAGTGATCTATCCCGGTCTGACTTCACCAACCCCTTCCTATGTGATCACTGTATGACAAATGATTAGGTCATCTTATATGTATACATGGGTGTTAACTCTTAGGTGCTTGTTTTGTCAAGCCATAGGAACTGTTTTACAATCTACCAACCTGATCTACTGAGGTTCAGCTTGAACTCTGGACTGTATGGTTGGTCACTGAGACATATTTTAAATCACATTCACTTTTGTGAGTACACCCCTAAGTGAAAATGTCCAAATTGGGCCCAAATAGCTATTTTCCCTCCCTGGTGTCATGTGACTTGTTAGTGTCACAAGGTCTCAGGTGTGAATGGGGAGCCGGTGTGTTGAATTTGGTGTTATCGCTCTCACTCTCTCATACTGGTCACTGGAAGTTTAACATGGCACCTCATGGCAAAGAACTCTCTGAGGATCTGAAAAAAATAATTGCTGCTCTACATAAAGATGGCCTAGGCTATGAGAAGACTTCCAAGACCCTGAAACTGAGCTGCAGCATGGTGGCCAAGACCATACAGCGGTTTAACAGGACAGGTTCCACTCAGAACAGGCCTCGCCATGGTCGAACAAAGAAGTTGAGTGCACATGCTCAGCGTCATATACAGAGGTTGTCTTCGGAAAATAGACGTATGAGTGCTGCCAGCATTGCTGCAGAGGTTGAAGGGGTGGAGGGGCAAGCCTGTCAGTGCTCAAACCATACACTGCACACTGCATCATATTGGTCTGCATGGCTGTCATCTGAGAAGGAAGCCTCTTCTAAAGATGATGCACAAGAAAGCTTGCAAACAGTTTGCTGAAGACAAGCAGACTAAGGACATGGATTACTGGAACCATGTCCTGTGGTCTGATGAGACCAAGATAAACTTATTTGGTTCAGATGGTGTCAAGCGTGTGTGGCGGCAACCAGGTGAGGAGTACAAAGACAAGTGTGTCTTATTTATAGTCAAGCATGGTGGTGGAAGTGTCATGGTCTGGGGCTGCATGAGTGCTGCTGGCACTGGGGAGCTACAGTTCATTGAGGGAACCATGAATTCCAACATGTACTGTGACATACTCAAGCAGATCGTGATCCCTTCCCTTTAAAGACTGGGCCGCAGGGCAGTATTCCAACATGATAACGACCCGAAACACACCTCCAAGATGACCACTGCCTTGCTAAAGAAGCTGAGGTTAAAGGTGATGGACTGGCCAAGCATGTCTCCAGACCTAAAACCTATTCAGCACCTGTGGGGCATCCTCAAACGAAAGGTGGAGGAGAGCAAGGTCTCTAACATCCACCAGCTCTGTGATGTCATCATGGAGGAGTGGAAGAGGACTCCAGTGGCAACCTGTGAAGCTCTGGTGAATTCCATGCCCGAGAAGCTTAAGGCAGTGCTGGAAAATAATGATGGTCACACAAAATATTGACACTTTGGGCCCAATTTGGACATTTTAACTTAGGGGTGTACTCTCTTTTGTTGCTGGGGGTTTAGACATTAATTGCCGTGTGTTGAGTTATTTTGAGGGGACAGCAAATTTACACTGTTATACAAGCTGTGCACTCACTACTTTACATTGTAGCAAAGTGTAATTTCTTCAGTGTTGTCACATGAAAAGATATAATAAAATATTTACAAAAATGTGGGGGGTGTACTCACTTTTGTGATATATTGTATATATTAAACCTATGGTATGGGATGGGCAGGGCCCTTTACAGATTGTAATTGAAGTGGGTAGATACTTTCAAGAGTTCTTCTCTCTGTGGGATATCTCACTGCACACATGCATATATGCAAGTGCTGCAACAAAGAAACACGTTTTTTTACATTTATATATCTATATTCTTTTTTGGGGGGGGGGGGCTGAGATATCCATCAGAGAGAAGAACTCTTTAAAGTATCTACCCACTTCAATTACAATCTGTAAATGGCCACTACCCACCCCATACCATAAGTTTAATATATATATCTTCTAGGTGGGTACATTTATGGTCAAATACACCTTTTTTACTTGTGAAAAAATTGAAGTGCGTCTTATCAAGTTTCATCATTTATTACCCATTAGAGTTTGTAGAGCTTTTCTGTGTACCACACCCTCATAGTTGCCTCATGGGGTCTGGCGCCCCCTGTGGAGATCCTGATTCACCTGCCTGCCTCATCTCTGACAACCTATGCCTCATACTCTGTGAATTTTACATATATGTAAGTAGAAAAATCACTGTGTGAATATGGGTTTTGAACTTATTATGTGGTTTTTATGTCTCTATGTTCATGCCTTTGTCTCTGATTTACAAAACGATAAATGTATACTTAAAGCATAGATTTATTTAGTCTTTTCTGTACTTTAATAGATACATGTAGCTCCAAAAGAAGCGCATCCAGAGCGTGAATCTAGTTGAGCAATTCTTTAATATATGAGTATTTAAGTAGGAGCAATCTATCCCGGTCTGACTTCACCAACCCCTTCCTATGTGATCACTGTAGGCCAACTGATAAGGTCATCTAATATGTATACATGGGCGTTACCTCTTAGGGGTTTGTTTTGTCAAGCCGTAGGGACTGTTTCACAATCTACCAACCTGGTCCACTGAGGTTCAGTTTGAACTGTATGGACGGTCACTGAGACATATTTTAAATCACATTCACTTTTGTATATTATTAAATCTTTGTCTTAGTCCTTTTTTCATCAATGATTTGTAGCAAATAAATATTGATATATGTTTTATAAAATGCAAAATATGCTTGAAAAGTACATTTTTTCCATTTCTCATATTTATACAACTATTTAGGACCTGGCATAGTGTACCACTAATTGTGTTGTCCACAGTGCCACTCTGTGGTAACAACACTAACACTCATATGAATATTTTTACAGTGAAATTTGTTTTAATATATTTTTCTAAGTTTTCCTTCCTATTTAGTAAGGCCTTGCTAGTTAATTTCTTTTTTTTTAAAAGGGTGTCAAACCTTGATGATCTTTGATCTCTTTCATGTTGTTCACGTAGATCTCCACCTCTCAAAGCTTGCCTACCCTTGAACTAGGTGCTCTGATTTTTGAAGAGGTAGAGTCTCATGAGGAAGGTGGGGGGGAAGAGGGTTTGGAATTTTCATCTGTTTTGAAAGGGCATATGTGTAAGGTTTCTTTTATAGGCAGCTTCACTAGTGCAGAATTTGAGCCACAAGATTCTAATGCATATAAATGGAGATTACAACCATTCTGGAAACTTGCCTCATGACATGGTCAAAGGCATCCACACAAAAGAGCAGAGCATAAGGCAATTGCTGTATTTGCTCCATGAAAGCACGGTCCTGGAATACAGGATTCTTTTGGTTGTCCATTTCCCTAGTCCACTTATCTGCAATTTGACATACTGAAATTGCAGCGACAGCTGGTTGCAGAACAGGGCCTGCCAGAGTAAAGAGAGCCTTCAAAAGCATCTCAAACTTCATATCAAACATCTTCAATTGCTACAGTGAGATGTAGATGTAAGACAGAGATTGCAGGATCAACTACAGGAACAGACCACTTTTTATTGAACTCTTTTTCCACAGGATTGGGTTTGGCATAGATTTTTGGAGGGGGAAGAACATCTTTTCTGGAGTGATCCAATCAAAGATTGCTCATTGTATTTTTTCATGAACTGAGAATTTCTTTATAGATTTTGTAGGTCCTTTTGCACCCAAAGGGGCATGGCGAGATGAAAGGAGAATTAGGAACCACAATGCTGAGGCTTTTGCTCACAACAGCACTGAGCTTATCTGCATGATCATGTTGTGTGACGCTCCTGCTTCAAGAGTAAAAGAGCGCAGGGGCAGAAAAGTCTTCCACTGCTTCTTCTAACACTGTTTCTATACCCTCCTCTTTCCCTTCTGTGTCTGCCTTGACTAGGACAGGCATATTGAGATCTGACTCAGGTAGAGGAGCCGGAAAGGTGTGGGGGGAGGGGTTGTAGCCTTATATAAATATGTATTAAGGCCATTAGATGTCTCTGTGATGTTGTCATGGAGGAGTGGATGAGGACTCCAGTGGCAACCTGTGAACTCCATGCCCAAGAGGGTTAAGGCAGTGCTGGAAAATAATGGTGGCCACACAAAAAATTTACACTTTGGGTCCAATTTGGACATTTTCACTTAGGGGTGCACCCACTTTTGTTGCCAGCGGTTTAGACATTAATGGCTGTGTGTTGAGTTATTTTGAGGGGACAGTAAATTTACTCTGTTATACAATCTGTACACTCACTACTTTACATTGTAGCAAAGTGTAATTTCTTCAGTGTTGTCACATGAAAAGATAGAATAAAATATTTACAAAAATGTGAGTGGTGTACTCACTTTTGTGAGATACTATATGTATATATATTTATATATATATTGTGACAGGAAAATCTATGGGTTGTGTCCAGGATGGGAGATATATTTGTCCCCGGTTTATGCTGTACACTGATTGCTTTCTCATTTGTGCTGTGTAGTGAGCCTGTTTGGGCTCAATGAGGGTTAACAAGCTCAGGTGTAACAGGTAAAGCACTCAGGGCTCTATAAAACTCCCAGGTTGCTTCAACAAGGGGTTCCACTCTGGAACCAGATCTCTGTGCATGACATACTGTAGAGCAGTGTTTCTCAACCCTGTCCTCAAGTACCCCCAACAGGCCAGGTTTTCAGGTTTTCCTTTATCTTGCACAGGTGCTTTAAATCAGAGTCAATGGCTTGGTATTTTGTATAGCTATTTTATCTAAGAGAAATTCCCATAACATAGCCTGTTGGGGGGTACTTGAGGTCAGGGTTGAGAACCACTGCTGTAGAGCAGCAATACCTCTGAATAGTTGAGTTTAAGTCTGGGTGACTAAAAGCCCAAAGCGGCAAGGGTTTATTTTCTGTTTTGTTTAATTGTACTGGTTTTGATGTCTGCTCTTTGTAACCATAGATGTGTAAATAAACCTTTCACAAAGATCCTGCTGTGTGTCCGTGCCTACTTCGCTGTGCTGTGACCCATCCAGGGGGTCCTGCATACCCCGCTACTGAGCTAATCCCTTACAATATACAGTCAGGTCCATAAATATTGGGGCACCGACACAATTCTAATCTTGTTGGCTCTATATACCACCACAATGGATTTGAAATGAAACAAACAAATGTGCTTTAACTGCAGACTTTCAGCTTTAATTTGAGGGTATTTACATCCAAATCAGGTGAACGGTGTAGGAATTACAACAGTTTGTATATGTGCCTCCCACACATATACACAAAAGTAATGGGACAATATCTCATTTACAAGGAGCAGATAAAAGGTCCAGAGTTCATTTCAAGTGTGCTATTTGCATTTGGAATCTGTTGCTGTCAACTCTCAATATGAGATCCAAAGAGCTGTCACTATCAGTGAAGCAAGCCATCATTAGGCTGAAAAAACAAAACAAACCCATCAGAGAGATAGCAAAAACAGTAGGTGTGGCCAAATCAACTGTTTGGAACATCCTTAAAAAGAAAGAACGCACCGGTGAGTTCAGCAACACCAAAAGACCCGGAAGACCAAAGAAAACAACTGTGGTGGATGACCGAAGAGTTCTTTCCCTGGTGAAGAAAACACCCTTCACAACAGTTGGCCAGATCAAGAACACTCTCCAGGAGGTAGGTGTATGTGTGTCAAAGTCAACAATCAAGAGAAGACTTCACCAGAGTGAATACAGAGGGTTCACCACAAGATGTAAACCATTGGTGAGCCTCAAAAACAGGATGGCTAGATTAGAGTTTGCCAAACATCTAAAAAAAGCTTTCACAGTTCTGGAACAACATCCTATGGACAGATGAGACCAAGATCAACTTGTACCAGAGTGATGGGAAGAGAAGAGTATGGAGAAGGAAAGGAACTTCTCATGATCCAAAGCATACCACCTCATCGGTGAAGCATGGTGGTGGTAGTGTCATGGCGTGGGCATGTATGGCTGCCAATGGAACTGGTTCTCTTGTATTTATTGATGATGTGACTGCTGACAAAAGCAGCAGGATGAATTCTGAAGTGTTTCGGGCAATATTATCTGCTCATATTCAGCCAAATGCTTCAGAACTCATTGGATGGCGCTTCACAGTGTAGATGGACAATGACCCTAAGCATACTGCGAAAGCAACCAAAGATTTTTTTAAGGGAAAGAAGTGGAATGTTATGCAATGGCCAAGTCAATCACCTGACCTGAATCCGATTGAGTATGCATTTTACTTGCTGAAGACAAAACTGAAAGGAAAATGACCCAAGAACAAGCAGGAGCTGAAGGCAGTTGCAGTAGAGGCCTGGCAGAGCATCACCAGAGATGAAACCCAGCGTCTGGTGATGTCTATGCGTTCCAGACTTCCGGCTGTAATTGACTGCAAAGGATTTGCAACCAAGTTTGTTAATCTGTCCCATTACTTTTGGTCCCTTAAAAAGTGGGAGGCACATATACAAACTGTTGTAATTCCTACACCGTTCACCTGATTTGGATGTAAATACCCTCAAATTAAAGCTGAAAGTCTGCAGTTAAAGCAGATCTTGTTTGTTTCATTTCAAATCCATTGTGGTGGCATATAGAGCCAAAAAGATTAGAATTGTGTTGATGTCCCAATATTTATGGACCTGACTGTATATAAATGTATTATTTACTGCACACTTAGTCCCCATCATAGATTTAGAAATGATTACTGTTAGTGATTGCCAGAAAACTAGCATTTTCAAAAGGAGGGCAGCCATATTTCTCTCACTACAGGTTTTCATCAGAAAATTGTTATTTTGGAAATTAATTTATTTTACCTACCTGAATATTATACCAACTCGCTATGCAATAAATACGGCAATGCTGATCGTTATGAACACATCATCCACTTTAATTAGTTAATATTCAGCAAAATAAAATACCTAATACATAATAGCAAATTAACTTGTATTCTAAATGTCGCACTGTAGTTATATTGAACACGTTAAAAGTCTGGACTGAACCACCATAACTAATATAAAGTTACAGTTGTGGATATGAGAATGACAATATTTTTCACATCTAGTATTGCTTTAATACTCATTTTTTATATTAAAATAAATTAACATTTACAGTAGAGAAACATGCATAGTAAAAATATATGATAATGAGCAAATGGCTAATTTGTATAAAATAGTTTCAAGTATTGTTGTATGCACTAATAGCAAATTAAATAAATAACAAAATAGTGATATTACCATACAAAAACAAAATACATTAAAATACAGAACCATTACTCGTCATCTTTGATTTTATGTTAAAATGAAATACAGGTTTATAGTTATTAAAAACACTATTTCTGGGGTAAACTAATGTCTCGATTGCTTCCGAACTTGTACAGTGACAGAGAGGTCCTTAGACCATACTGACCACTTGCAAGTGAAAGCGCGATTGTTTACACTGCTTGGTGGTCTGAAGTCCAGTCTTCACACACCGTATAACTGTGCCAGTAGAATAACATTAAATCTCAATGGTTGTGCAGCAATATGAGATCTCACCTTCAGGTGAACTATAAAATTGAGTTTAGATAAACCATACTAACTGCACCTTTCAAGGGAAGTAAAGAAACCTCTCACAAGCTCACAATTTGTTCTGGGCTGAGCATGCATACATGAAGCCATGTATCATATGCACCATAGTTACTTCCAGAGGGTTTAAAATGATTATACTGGTCAGGCAACGCACTGACATCTTTGCTGCCATAGTGCTATGTGCTGGCTGTTCAGTGTGCCTCGGTACCTTTAGGAGGGGTGGGCTCCTACCAGGTCCACCTGCCCTCTACCTATCCATTAAAATTCATGTGCTCTCATTGTAGAGACTCGCTTAAGTTAGTCAGGACTACAGAAAACAGGGTGCCTTGATGGGACCTGTAGCTTACGCATGTATTTGCAAATGTGTGCAGACTAAACCACTGTCCTTAACGCATATGGTTAGACAGGTCAATTCGGTTGGTCGCTGGCTGGTTGGTAAATTTGGGCTTGGAAATCTCTTTGTATGTGTTTGACATATGTCGCCCTTTCAGTACTTCTTGCTGCATAAACCAGTTATAAGAGGGGGGCAGCGGCCACTTGTTTGTATTTTGATTATATTGGTCAGGCAACGCACTGACATCTTTGCTGCCATAGTGCTATGTGCTGGGTGTTCAGTATGACTCGGTACCTTTAAGAAGGGGTGGGCTCCTTCCTGGTCCACCTGCCCTCTGCCTATCCATTAAAATGCATGTGCTCTCAATGTAGAGACTCACTGATATTAGTTAGGGACTACAGAAAACAGGGTGCCTTGACGTGGCCTGAAGCTTGCACATGTATTTGCAAATGTGCGCAGACTGAACCCCTGTTCTTAACGAATATTGTTAGACAGGTCTATTTGGTTGGTCGCTGTTTTTATTTGTACATCGACCTTCCAGTGCTCCATGCTGCAAAGACCACTTATAGGTGGGGGCAGTGACTACTTGTCAAAATGAATCGGTGACAGCAACTTATGATCCAAAAAAGCCAATTTTCTACTGTGGACATTGGCGCTTACACATTTTCTAAAACTGCTGACCTAATAACATGTTAAACAGAACCTGTCTAGATGATATAGAAGCTGCAACATCTGAACATGGTCGGGGGCTGTCATCTTTATTCTTCCTACTACTTGTTTAGGCATTGGCTTGGAATAAGTATGTATATAGATCAGGTGCAGTAACACCATAAAGTGGGCCTAGTCTAGACAACCTTAATATTCAATGTTCAGCACCAGTTTTGAATGATATAACACAGTGCACATTCTGCAGATGCTCTATTGCCCTGTCCCACTTTGTTATCCATTCTGCATGGTCCAGGGCTGTCATCTTTATTACTTCTACTTAGTTAGCCATTGAATTGGAAAAAGCACGTATATATCAGGTGTTGGGACGACAAAAAGTGGACCTAGATTAGACAACCTTATCATTCAAACAGTGAGAGGCATGTCAGTTGTGAATGATATAGCACTCTGCTCTATTGCCCACTTTGTCATCCAATCTGCATTGCTGTGTGCAGACCACCATATTGCAGGTACAATCTATGAATGGGAAGCCCTTTCTGTTCCAAAATCTGGCCCTCTGTAGATCCCATTGGTATAAGGCCTCCTTCACATGACTGGTTAGGTGCATTCTCTGGATTCCAGCGGCAGATCCT
>BLSH010235833.1:1184229-1198067 GCA_018402905.1 Glandirana rugosa | reverse complement strand
TCAGTGGCTAGGAAGGACCGTGGGGTAGCCCTCGTTTGACACGGACCTCTTCCGCCACTAGTGTTCTATAGACCAGAGTTGGACGTCTAGGGCTAACCCCAACTGTGGACCATCCAATGTGTTTCCAGAAATGTCCTATTCGGAGAAACCCTGACTCCTCTGGTGAGCCCCATTCGTTAAATGTCCATTGAAAGGCGCAGATTCGCCGATCCCCTTGGTCTATGCGATGCCCTAGCTCTATAAAATGTAAATAAATAAGTAAATAATAATGATAATAATCATCATCATAATTAGAGGTTTGGGAATGTGTTATTTATGTAATTAATTGGCGCGCGAGGAGCGTGCACAGGGGACGACGTCCATGGACGTCGTCCCGGCATTCCAGATCCGCGCTGGAGCCGTACTATGGCAATAGCGCGGATCTGGAGTGGTTAATTAATGTATTTATTGTGTAAGGGTTTGGAGATTAATACTACTACTAATAATAGTAATAATAAATGAATAAATAAATGTAAAATATCTCGATCCCGTAGCGTATCTGGTTCCCCTAGCCGCTTAGACGCGGAAAGTTACCTGTAAATTGCTTACCCCGAGTGGTCTCCTCAGTCCCAAAGAGGCTTATCCTGTAAAGACCTTTGTGTAACCTACCAGGTGTCAACCCCAATCGGGATCTGCAGGTTGAGACCAGATATCTTGTGATCACCGCCTTCTCCAGGCACAGTTTGCTCCCGATGGGGTGCCAGGAAGGATCGGTGACTACCTGCTCCTCTGTCCCGACTGGCTCATGCAACAGTAATATTACTGGTGGTCAAGCATTTTTTTTTTTTTTTTTGAGACCCTCGGGGTATTAGCTTCTAAGTTCCAACCTTGAGTTAAGTTACTAGCGGTTGGATCTCCTGAATTACAGACCTGATCTCGAAGATAATTTTATACTATACGTGACTCTCTGTATTTCTGTTTATGTTTACAAAATTAATAAAAGTTTTTGAAAAAAAAATAAATAAAAAAAATAAATGTAAAATAAATACACAAATAAATAAAAATAATGATAAATAATAAATACAATAAATTAATACTATTATATGTAATAATAAATAAATAACCCTTAAAAAAATAATAATAAACAAAAACCCTAACACAAAATAAATAAATAAATAATTATTATTATCAGGCCCTGCATTCTGATTCAACCAACATGGCTGTGATTTTTCCCATAAACGCAGACATTGTAGCAAAAAAATTCTGAGATAAGCAGGAGTTGGAAGCCACCCCTGAAAGAGCTAAAGAGGACTCTGAGGAGGGTAGCAACTCAAGCAGGGGACAGTGGCCTGGCCTTCATGTGCCCAGGGGGTGCACTAAAACACACTCTCCCTCCCACCTGGAACTGTTAGTAAGCCATCAATGCCCGCAGGACCACCCCCTTGCATTGATCCATTACCACTGCAAGTGAGAGAGTCCCACAAAGGGTACACACAATACACTGTCAAAGCAGGAAGGACTCGTCACTGTAGACAGCAGAAAGCCCAATCATGTGATGGAGGAAGAGAGTACTGGAGCAGCTAAGAAGATAGTAGCTGAGAGTGAGCCGGTTCATGCGTGTAGTCCAAAATGGCACATGAATGTGCAGCACAAACAACCAAAAGTAGGCTATGCAGGCTCAGTAAACCAGTACAATGGCACAAAAATTAAAAATGATGTTGTAGTTGCCCCTCCTGCCACTGGACTGTGCACCAGGTAGATATTCAGGATCCAGTGGACCTGCCCATCCAGCAGTCTTCACCCTCATGATGGGCATAATTCCAAAGGAATCTTCAGGGACAGGGTTTCTTTGAACAGGTGAACCATGGCCCTGAACCTGTACGGCACTGGGTGACTAACTCTGCACATTGGTGAGCATCCTACTAGAAAAAAAAAAATCATCTAGGGAAAAGCAAAAGATGTCTATTCTCCTAAGACACTAGCAAAAAACTGAGGCTGGCGGGAAGTAATACTGGGCAGTCTTCAGTATCCGTGCAATGCCCCTATATTTGTATTGCCATACTGCCTCTGTCTGTCTGCTTTAGTGGCTTCATGTGCTCTGTCTGGTTTACCTTTGTACCTTACTGCAGCTGCTGAATACCGACAGGCGGGAGAGGAGGAGAAGCTAGATTTCAGCAGCTGCAGTAAGGAGTAAAATACAGCTGCTTGGTTCTAGTAAATGCTGCCCCTGCCGCCCAACCCCCCCCCCCCCCCACCCCCTGTCCAGGTGGGATAGGAAAGGCTGCACAGGTACCCTGAAGCATGGGGAGCCACAGTCCGGTCTGAGTAATATGTCCGCATTTCAACCAGACTAAAACCTGGACACATGATTCAAAACCTGGACTGTGAATCCCAGACAGGTGGCAACCCTACTCTGTAGCATCCAAAAAAATAAAGCACAGGACAGAGGCAAATGGCTTATAGCAGCTCTGACAGCAATGTGAGTTCAGATTAGCAAGCCATAGCTTGGCAGGGAGTGCGGCAGGGGCAGCATTTACTAGAACCAAGCAGCTGTATTTTACTCCTTACTGCAGCTGCTGAAAACTAGCTTCTCCTCCTCTCCCGCCTGTCGGTATTCATTGTCCACACACACCATCTACATCATCCACTGTCCTACTGACACTGTCCATACACCACCCACTGTCCTAATGACACTGTCCATACACCATCTACTTTCCTACCGACACTGTCCATACACCATCTACTGTCCTACCGACACTGTCCATACACCATCTACTGTCCTACTGACACTGTCCATACACCATCTACTGTCCTACCGACACTGTCCATACACCATCTACTGTCCTACTGACACTGTCCATACACCATGTACTGTCCTACTGACACTGTCCAAACACCATCTACTGTCCTACTGACACTGTTCATACACCATCTACTGTCCTATTGACACTATCCATACACCATCTACTGTCCTACTGACACTGTCCAAACACCATCTACTGTCCTACTGACACTGTCCATACACCACCCACTGTCCTACTGACACTGTCCACTCACCATCTACTGTCCTAATGACACTGTCAATACACCATTCACTGTCCTAATGACACTGTCCATACACCATCCACTGTCCTACTGACACTGTCCATACACCATCTACTGTCCTACTGACACTGTCCATATACCACCCACTGTCCTACTGACACTGTCCATACACCATCCACTGCCCTACTGACACTGTCCATAAACCACCCACTGTCCTAATGACACTGTCCATACGCCATCTACTGTCCTACTGACACTGTCTATACACCATTTACTGTCCTACTGGCACTGTCCCTACACCATCCACTGTCCTAATGACACTGTCCATACACCATTTACTGTCCTACTGACACTGTCCATACACCACCCACTGTCCTACTGACACTGTCCATACACCATACACTGCCCTACTGACACTGTCCATACACCATCCACTGTCCTACTGACACTGTCCATACACCATCTCCTGTCCTAATGACACTGTCCACACACCCTCTACTGTCCTACTGACACTGTCTATACACCATCCACTGTCCTACTGACACTGTCCATACACCATCTCCTGTCCTAATGACACTGTCCACACACCATCTACTGTCCTACTGACACTGTCCACACACCATCTACTGTCCTACTGACACTGTCTACACACCACCGTCTTAATGACACTGTCCATACACCATCCACTCTCCTACTGACACTGTACATACACTATCTACTGTCTTACTGACACTGTACATACACTGTCTACTGTCCTACTGACACTGTCCATACACATCCACTGTCCTAATGACACTGTCCAAAGTGTGCAAAGATCACATTTTTACAGTGACTTCTGTTTTATTAATCTAAGCATATTTTATGGGTACAAGAATGCTTTTGTTTTATTTTTGCGTGCCCCTTTAAGCCCCTCACACTGTTAACACAATTTGGCCATGCCCACTGCTCGTTGTGACGCGCAATGCATTAATACTCTCCTTGTGGCACCCAAAGTTGTCCCAAGTCTTTTACAATCCTATAGTGTATACTACAAAAAAAACTTGGTGTGCACCCCTAAAGTGCTCGGGTTTAGCTTGGAGAAATGGTGGCAACCCTACTTCAGAGTCTATTGCTATCCATAGCCATAGTCATCATAGTTTGATTATGAAGCAGCTCTATGTTTATTGGCATATATTATATACAGCTGTCAGTGCCACTATAGAAGATTACTACTAACCTGTGCTCTAGAGCGGAGGTAACTTTTTCAGACTACACTTGCACTTTAGTATAATACCGGTGCTGGTGTGGTTGATGTGTGCTAGTATGCAAGGCTGGGGGTGGCTTGACAATGTTGGCCCCTTTTAATGTTTATTGGGGGTGTTTTTGGTGAGGAAGCTGTAGTTGGTTTATTCACATTTAATACAATTCTATTGTGCATAAGGATTCCATTCAACCATTTTCTACACCTTTTTCTGTGTGTCCTTACAGCTCGTTTGGCAGTGTCCAGTCTCCTCAAGACAGCAGGTTAGCACTATTTACAATCAGGGTCGGTTTACGTGTAAGTGTGTGTTACCCTTCCCGTTAATTTGAATGGGCTGCTCAATTCATTGCAACAGACCAAAGATCAATCATGCAGGATTTAAACTAGCCCAGCGCAAGAGTGCGCATAGTAGTTGTGTTGGGGTGCACAAACACGTGTAACATGGGTTACCAATGACAACTCTGTTGACACAGCCCAGCTGTTTATATAGGCTCAAAAGGGTACAGGATGATATAGTGACCAGTGTACATAAGCACAGCACATAGCTGGAGACACAGGCATCTGAAAGATAGCAAAGAGAGAAGTCACCGCCTACCATGCAGCTATTATTTATTTTCCAGAATGTTTTTTTATTTTTTTTGAGACAATATAATCTTTTTATAGCTATAGATGAATGTTTTGTTTATTATGTGCATCTTTTTCATGTGTGTCAATTATTGGTCTCACATTCGGTTTCTGCTTTACAGAATAATACATTGTAACTCAATTATTGTTAGAGAAGAGGACAATGAAGAAATAGACAGAGCATTGTATGATATACAGTAAGTGACTTAGATGTCAGAAATAAGCTTCTCTAGGATAATTCTACATGAAGCCTGTTCATTATGTGTCAGGATCACTTGAGCAAAATGCAGTATATGCAAGGGAAGAAAACACTTTTAATATCTTCAGCAAAGATCCCTATACACACACCCTATTCACCCCTGCAGTATAATGGCACTCAGCGGAGGCCGGTCCATAAGGGGTGCAGGGGCGCCGCCCCTAATCTCCATGCGGGGCTCCAGACGCATTGATTTCTATGAGCTTTTCTTTTTTTTTAAGCACATGATAAGAGCCTGGGGCTCCAATTGGCTTCAAAAAGGTTGGGCTCGAGCCCACTCAATTGTGACATTAGCGAATCAACATTCGCTATTGTCTTCCTGCTTCTCCTCCCAGCCAATCAGGACAGGAGGCGGGTCTTAAGGCCACACTTCAAAGTATCAAAAGAAAAAACTACAAAAAAAGTCCATAAGTGTTCGTATTGTGAGTTCAACAACATCTGTGTTTAAAATAGTGCTCTCTCCCACAAGATAAGGAATTATGCGCCTCTTTACCAGAAGGAATGGATCCCAGATGATAGGGATCTCACGCGCTTAGTTACAATTAGACACAAGCTGCGATGTTCCACTTCAACACTCCGGTGAGGTCGCTTCTCTCTGGTGAGATATACATTTCGCTTGGATACAAAATTGTCTCATACAATCCCGATTCCACCGATCATCCTGCTATAAGTGCTCTCCAGCACAGTGAGATTTCAAGAAGGGAGAAACTTCATAGTGTAGTATGTAACAACTGATGTTTTATTTAAAATATCATATTGCACTTACAAGAATTTAGACGTAAGAAGGCAGATAAAACAAACACAGCCTCGGACCTCGTCCTCCAGGTTGGTGCGTGGTGACGTCTCAGAACACCTACCTGGAGGACGAGGTCCGAGGCTGTGTTTGTTTTATCTGCCTTCTTACATCTAAATTCTTGTAAGTGCAATATGATATTTTAAATAAAACATCAGTTGTTACATACTACACTATGAAGTTTCTCCCTTCTTGATCTCTCTGTGCTGGAGAGCACTTATAGCAGGATGATCGGTGGAATCAGGATTGTATGAGACAATTTTGTATCCAAGCGAAATGTATATCTCACCAGAGAGGAGCGACCTCACAGGAGTTTTGAAGTGGAACATCGCAGCTGGTTTCTAATTGTAACTAAGCGTGTGAGATCCCTATCATCTGGGATCCATTCCTTCTGGTAAGAGGCGCATAATTGCTTATCTTGTGGAAGAGAGCACTATTTTAAACACAAATGTTATTGAACTTGCAATATGAGCACTTATGGACTGGTTGTTCTTTCTTTTGATACTTTGAAATGTGGACTTTTTTTGATGAGCACTTTATATATCAGCATATATATTTAAATGGTTTGTGCACTTATTATTTTTTGTATATGTCTGTGGGTTGAGTATTTAGACCTTATATGAGTTGCGGCACCTTTATACAGTATTTAACAGGTTGTCTTTAGGGTAATCGTGAAGTATTTACTTTTTACACGGGTCTTAAGACTGGATTGGCCAGGAGGAGAAGCCAGGGAAGCCACCCGCGACCTGGATGGGGTAAGTGCGGACCTGGTGGGGTTTGCCGTGCCCCCCCCCCCAAAAAAAAATGGAGCACCAGCTGCCACTGCTGGCACTGATAAATCACAAATGAAAATCCATAGCCAATAAAACCCTGAAACTTAAAATAGATGTTTAAACACATTAACCCAAGTTATGTTAATTAGAAATAAAAGCAATGTGTGAAGAAACCAAAAGCCATTAATAGTCCAAGACCTAGCAAGTCTCTGCAGGGCTGTGGGAGCCGATTAATACAGGGAAGGCTTTTAATAGAGAAGTGCTACAAACACAGGCTGATATATTGAAGTGTTAAGTATGCAAGGCTATAAAAAATCATCACACTCATTAACAGTATTTGCTTTATGAGATCTTCATTTTCCATGTCACTGTGCAAATCACATCCATTTATTTTTACACAATGGAAGAACTTTGCTAAGAATGCATATTACGTATTAAAACATATTCTGCCAACTTTTTATGCTCTGCCCATGTCATAGATAGAAGGGAGGTTAGAATCAAGCAGGGGGCAAGCAGATGGCTTGTGGTGCTTCATTTTAAATCTGAACTCCAGTAAGCTTATAAAAAAACTACACAAGGGTGTCCCCCACTTAGAGATGGGAAGGCCTGCAAAAAAATTGAAAAAACAAGTGTGGAATATGTTCTTTTACAATGAAAATTATAGATCTATGACATGGTATTCAAACTATATAATATGAAGACCTTAATGAAAGATTTCTGAGACTTTATGTAAATTATTACTAAATAAAATTATTGCCGGTTCTCGCAGCTGAAGACAAGCAAATCCTAGAATACAGTTCAAGTGACACTGTACTTCTCAATGCAGTTCTCAAACAAGAGAAATATGCATTCTGCCACTAGAGGGCACTGCAGAGGAAAGGCTCCAATTTAGTTTGCTTGTGGGCTCAATCTTGTACCTCCTACAGTTGGGTGATTGTTGGGATAAAGTAGATAATAGTTTTTGTCCTCTCAAGCCTTAATTGACAGATAAGAGGGTACATTTGTCTGACAAATTAGTTTATCTTTATAACCTTTATTTCTATTAATGTTCTCCACCATCACAGCATAATGTCTCCCTATAGTCTGCTCAGTAAATAGTTTTTTTCTTTTCCTGCTCTCAGTAAAATTGTAAGGCCAACATCTAGAATTTGGAAACATTTCCACAGTGCAATTTCTGCAAATAATGTAAGAACTATTATTATTTTCCAAATGCTACAAGGATGACAAACACACATCCTGACATGCCAGTGGTACCCTAAAGACATTCAAAAATACATTATCAAATAAAATGATGAGAGCCATAATAAAAGTGCGGGTAGCTGTTCCCCCCCAGAGTTCTCGTTCCAGAAACACTCTTTCTGCTGCTATTGTATCATCACAACGTGTTTCTTCACCAGCAGCATCTTCAAGTAAGGAAATGTTACACACCGCTGCCCCCCAAAAATACACAATCCCTCCATTTATAATGACACCTGAAAATCAGGAGAACATTGATCAAGCTCTTGCATGAGCAATATATGCTTCTGGATCATATCAGCATATTGGCAGGAAACTTTTACATTATTATGAGGGAAAGGGGGGGGGAGATTACCTGTTCTCATCTATAGGTGAAATGTTCTTAACATACACAGTCTTTGTTAATCCATTTGTATTAAAAAATAAAATTTTAAAAAGCAAGTTTAGTTTATTTAATGAATATGCTGTACTTTTTATTTCAAGTATAATACTTTTATATACACTGCATTTCACCTTCCCTGTGTAACAGAATGACTTTAAATTTGTAAAACTACTACACACTGAATTTTTTCTTTATTTTTTCCCAAAATGTCAATTTTTTCAGGGAAAAAAATGATTTTTTTTCCCCATGGCTTAAAACTTTCCAGAAATGTTACACCCACCCCATATATTCAAGCTATAATGCTTATTTAGTCTGGGGGTTTTAATTGAAAAAAATGAACCTTGAGATCATATACAACACAGAACCAGAAGTAGCTAGGAGTGGTGGAAAGAGGGGAGGCAACACAACCAGAGGAGAAAAGCAGTATGCATTAACTCTTCCAAATTCTTTTTTTTTTTTTTGCTTCTCTGATCTGACCTCCTGTTAGAGGGTGGCTACTTTATTGCCCAGAGTAAATAATTATTTAATGAAAAACAAATTACAGAGCCATTAAGTGGTAGATGTGTGTGGATTATTTTTGGAAAATAAGGATATCATCCATTCCCACTTGTGGGACTTGTCATCTGACTTAGGACACATTGAGGTGCATGCAAATTCGCAGCCCATTGATTTCAATGCAATAAAGTTAAATGAAAAAAATAAATAAATGAAATAAACAAAATTAAAAGAATTATATATTTGAAAAGTAAGTAAAAATAATAGATAAAAGTTGAAAGCACCCTGCGCACACCCATGATAGGTAATGAGCGGACATGGTATGCATGTGTATGTAAACAGCGATTTATCTTAACTCAAAGTGCCTAGAACATAGCATATTGCCCCCATCCTTCTATTAGGCCCATGTGGTACTGCTTGCCAAGCCAGAAAAGAATCCCTTGTTTTGTACTTCTTATATGCCTATAGCCCTTCTCTACATGGATCTTATGGTCCTCACCAAAATGTTGGCTACTAGACTCATTGCTGTCTTCCTCCTTTTAGCATGTTCGGATCAACTGGGCTTTATGCCCCAAAAAGCCACAAACCTTAACCTTTTTTTATGTACACACAGTTGGGTTCTGTTGAGTCTACCAGAGCAGTCCTGCTGTTCCTGCATCTAGAAAAAGCCTTTGCCTCAGTAGATTGGACTTCTATATAAGCAGTCCTGTGGCGGATGGACTTTGAGCTGGGGTTCATGCAATCTACAGATATTTTATATTATCATCCCCCCCCCCACCCACCCAATGCTCTCCATATTTTTTCCAGTATCTAGGGGCACCGGACAGGGCTGCCCCCTGTCCCCAGGGTTATTTGCCCTAATGATGCAACCAACTGCCCTGGCACTGCACACATCCTCCTTAGTCCAGGGTATTCAGATGGGCAGTCTTGAAGAAAAATATATTTATATGTCATTGACCTGGTTCTATTTCTTGATCATTCCAAGTCATCTCTATCAGCTGCCGTATCTATTTTTGATAACTTTGCTACCTTCTCGAGCCTCCATGTTAATTAGAACAAATCAAAGTTTTAACTACTTGGCAATAGTGCCCCCCCCCCACAACTAATCCCTCCATTACCCCTCTTCAGTGGGTAACCCAAATTAAGTATCTTGGTAATACCCTCACCAGTTCAGTTTCGGACTTTATTCCTTTGAATGTTTTCCCCTTACTCTCCTTTCTAAACTAAATGCCTGGAGAAGTCTTCCACTCTTGCTAATTGGGAAAATCAAGCTCATCAAAATGAAAATTCTTCCACTTTTTCTGTATGTTGTCTGCAACTTCCCAGTATGAATTCCAAAGACTATTTTTAAAACAATGAATAGGTTGATATCTGACTTTCTTTGGCAGAGAGGTACACCCAGGATCAAACTCGCAGTCCTGCAGCAACCTTGGAAGGTAGGAAGTCTGTCAGTGCCTAATTTTCATAAATGCTTTCTAGCTGGTTAACTGGTTTTCACTCATCAATGGCTAACCACTCCTTTTGATGAATCAGCATGGTTCCTATGAAGCCCTGATAGATCTGGTATATAGGAGCCTGAAGTCTCCACATACTCAGACCTCCTCCATGAGATGTGTTATTAGAGCTTGGAGAATGGTTCATGGGATGGTGTTTGGTGGCTCCTACTCACTTTCCACACACTCTCCACTGTGGACGAGCCCTAGCTTGCCCCATTTTTACAATTATCCAGATCCAATCTTATGGACCAGGTTTGGTATTAAGACGCTGGAAGATGTTGGGTGTATGTGGATCATTCAACACTGTCATAGAAGATATGGTTTTTAGTTTATTATCAGACAGCGCAATTTCTTTCCTTTTTTTTTTTTGAATGCAATGGTACCTTTACATCCTTTGATGAGTTGAAATCCTTATACCAGCTCCATATCACTTCTTTCGTTATCTGCAGTTCAGGTTGGCCTCCTTTTAGCCAACCAGCCTTCAACAAATGTTATAGGATGATGGCCTTACTAAGCCACTGTCTACTATATAAAAACAGTTATGCCTGGGTAGGCTGCTGCAGGTATGGGCAGCACTGAGCAACATGGGTGGCTGATATCCCTGCATTAAATGTTGATGATTGGGATGAATTATGGGAAGCACCCTTTGCATGATTAGTATCAGCTAAAGACCTATTATAAATAAACCCAAAGATCTATTATAAATTTCTGCACAGTCTTCCTGGCCACGGCTAAACTGGCCAGAATTTACATAGATTCTTGTCATGCCAATGCTAATCTCATTCATATTTTCTGAGACTGCCCAGCTATCCAGCTGTATTGGTTAGATGTACTGGCCTGTATACAGTCGATTACGACTATTTCTCTTCCTCCCTCTATCGGGATATGTCTCTTAAGTTTGGTAGACACTATGGCATCTACTATAGTCATTTGTACTTTGCTTACACTGTTACTCCACTACACAAGGAAACTCATTATCCTGTCCTGGAAGAACGCCTTTAAGCCTACTCTTGCAGCCTTGAAGGCCTTGGTGAATGGAGCTCTTCCCGTTTACAAAGCCACATCCTCAAATAGAGGTGTAATTTCCAAGTTTGATAAGGTTTGGGGTGGTTGGATTAACTCTGCCTCTACTGTCTAGGATTAACCCTTCTGCACTACTGTATGTTCTTACAGTTGTGTTTCATAATACATTGTGGTTAATTTGACTGTCTATTCCTGGACCTCAGTATATGTTCTGTTGAATCAGATGCTTTTGCTCTTTATACTCTGGAGATGGATCTGGACTCTTTACTGGAATTTCTTTTATATTTTTATTTCAATTTAGGATGAGGAGATGCTGTATTAGTCGCAGGCGACAATATTTTCTATTGGTTTGTTTGACCATGCTGTTTTTCCAAGCTTTGCCCATGCACTTTAAAACTTTAAAATAAAAATACATTAAAAAAAAAAAAAAAAGTTTTGATGCCCCTTGAAATGTTGTTTTTGAATGGTTGTCCAAAAATCCCAATAGTTTAATGCATGTCAACCTGGCACACTCCTTGACTTTCTGTGGCTCCAGGGAAAATGAGAACCTTCAACAGAACTTGTACGATATTGCAGGTTTCCTGATGAACCAAAAGAGTTGGTACAATATAGGGTAAAGGTAACCAACAATAGAAAGTTACATTAGCGTGAACAATTGCAGGAAAGAAACAAATACTCTGGAAAGAGTGGAGGGGTGGGGTTGTATTTGTATGTTAAATGACCGCCATATGGATAATAACATTTTAAAAAAATAGTCATTATTTTGTTGATCTAGAATCTCTGTCAGTAGAGCACTGTAGTGTAGACCAGTGTTTTTCAACTCCAGTCCTCAAGGCACACCAACAGGTCATGTTTTCAGGATTTCCCTCAGATGAAACAGCTGTGGTAATTACTAAGGCAGTGAAACTGATCAAATCACCTGTGCAAACTCATGGAAATCCTGAAAACATGACCTGTTGGTGTGCCTTGAGGACTGGAGTTGAAAAACACTGGTGTAGACTAATCTATTTGCTGAGAGTTTTGACAGCAGTAATTGTTACAACTCTAAATATACACCCCCAGCCGCAAATTGTACCGCAGCTCTTGAGCACTTATGTAACACCGCAAACAAGAACAGGATTATCCTGATCGAGGTATTATTAATGCTGGGGATTTTAATTAGGCAAGGGAAACACTTTCATGAAATAAATACAGATAAAAAAAATAAGACAAACAAAAAGAATATAGCATATACAATTCCATTATACTACACAAGCCATATTGTAATTTAATCTTGATTAAACAAGAAATCTTTAAAGTTCATAGATTTCAGCAGTGGCGGCCGCACCATTAGGGGTGCAGAGGCGCTGCCCCCCTAATCAATGCGCCCGGCCCCAAATCTACATGCAGGGCGCACATGATTAGAGCCTGAGGCTCTAATTGGCTTCAAAAAAAGGGTGGGCTTGGGGCGCTGTTGTGTGACAATTAGGATTGCACTGATACCACCTACCAATTACCGATATCTATCGCATAGGTAGGGGGGTGGTTTGGGAGGGGGGGTTGTTAGGGGGCCGGGTGAGGGCAGGGTTAAAGGGGGGGTAGAGGGGAAAGTGAGGGCAGGGTAGTTGAGGGTGGGGTTAAATGGGGATTGTGGGGTGGGAGAGATGAGATGGAAAAGGCTGTGATCACTGGGGGAAGAGGATGGGGATAGGAGGGTCATTGGAAGACATGGGGGCAGATGTGACAGTTGGTGGGGGAAGGGGGAGGCAACACAGGGAGGGCACAGCACAGGGGATTAGAAGTGAAAAGTATAGGGGGTTTGGAGGGCACAGTCCAGGGAACTAGGTGGGCGCAGTACAGGGAGCTAGGAGGGCACAGTACAGGGAGCTAGGAGCAGGCCTGTACTGGCCATCGGGACTACCGGGAGTTTCCGGTTACCGGTTCAGTGACAGACAGCCTGTCAAAGTCATGGCTGTGCACCTCGCACAGCCATGACTTTGAACACCGCTATACACTGCTTAGTGGCAGGGCTGATCGGTGGAGTGGGGGGGACGCCAGGTGCTCCTTCCCGTACAGCGAGCAGCAGGTCCGTGGAGGAGAAACTGTTGTGTCCCTCCCCCCCCTTGAACTGCGTGAGGCTGTTTCCTGCCCCTCCCTCCTCCTCCTCCTTCGGTCAGCAGCAGGGAGAGTGTCTCTGTGTCTCTATGTGGAGAGAGCACTGCAGCTGCGGGCTCTTCACCCCCTCCCTCTCCTCCTCATGCTGCTGTACTCGGGAGCGGGGAATGAAAAGGGAGCACAAAGGAGGATCATGGGACATGTAGTCCGGAGAACTGGCAGACCCATCGCAATCCTAAGAGAGGAACTGCAACCCCCAGCATGCCCATCTGAAGGGAAGGGAGAGAGAGCCAGTCTATGTGTGGTAAGTGACATGTTGTATCTGGGGACCCTGCTGTGTGGGGGGCTCTCTGGGAACCCTGGTGTGTGTGTGGGGGGCTCTCGGGGAACCCTGGTGTGTGG
>BLSH010235833.1:1147192-1168195 GCA_018402905.1 Glandirana rugosa | reverse complement strand
CCTGCGGGTGTTTCGCAAGCTGTCGTAACTCACCAGGATGAACACCCGATATAATGCTTTTAAACCCTATCCTCTCCCCAAGTAACTGACCCAGTTTGATGACATATCGAGGGGCGTCCGCCGGTAATCCCCCCTCCCCTCTCATAGTGGGATAAAATCCGAAATATCTCCGTGCTCTGTCCCTACGGGGAATAGGGGAGAGGACAAACGCGACCGGTATCTCGGCAACCGCCTTGCATATGCGAGATTAGTTTCCTAGGTCCCCAAATCCATACCCCTGTAGGTACTTTTTAATTACGAAATACGTCTGCTATGAGACGAAAATGAACCCCTGTGTCCCTCCCGGGGAGCTATACAGTAGTTTGACCCAGTCAATGAACCCCTCTCCTATCCCAAATTTTCGTAATATAGCCCACAAGTAGGACCACTCAATGCTGTCGAACGCTTTGTGGGCGTCCAAGGACAGCAGAGCGCGGTCCCCCATATTGTCAGCTGTCGTCTGAATATTCAGAAACAGCCGTCTTAAATTTATTGCTGTAGACTTTTGTGGCATAAAGCCAGCCTGATCAGAGTGGACCACCGATGAGATCACCTTCCCTAGTCTAATGGCCAACACTTTTGCCAGTATTTTCACATCTGTTTGTAGCAAAGATATGGGCCTATATGATCCTGGGTCTAATGGATCCTTATTCGGCTTCAGCAGCAATACTATGTTAGCTTTAGTCATAGAAGGCGGCAGACGGCCAAGTTCCTTGGCCTCCTTAAACACCAGCAATAGTTGGGGTAGAACACTCTCCGCATACTGTTTAAACACCTCCACTGGTATGCCATCCTCTCCCGGTGCCTTTGAGTTAGGGAACGCCCCGGTCGCCTCTTGTAGCTCCTCAACTGTGAGGGGAGCATCCAGTTTTAATCTATCTGCAGCTGACAGTACCGGCAAATCCAGCTCTCCCATGTACTCGGTCAGAGATTCGGCCGTGTACTCCTGGTGAGAACAGTACAAAGTAGAATAGTAAGATGCCAGTACCGCCATAATCTCATCAGGGAGGTTCGTAATCCTGCCCGTAGGCCTTCTAATAGCACCAATACCAGGGGAAGATTGTTGGGCATGGGCAATTTTCGCTAGCAGGCGACCAGTGTGCTCACCCTCCTCATAAAATGCCTGCTTACTGAAGAAACGCTTTCGTTCCGCCCCGGAGCTCACAACATGCTGTAAAGCCTCCTGGGCAGACACCCAAGCCTCCCTATGCCTTTCTGTGGGATCTGCTATAAACCTGGCTTCTGTATCCCGCACTAGCCTTTCCAATCCTTCCTCCTGAGCATGTGTGGCCCTCTTAACCGCTGTGATTTCCTCAATAAATATTCCCCTAAGATATGCCTTGAATGTCTCCCAAACCACTCCTCTTTCCTCCTGCCCCTCATGTACCTTCCAGAATTCTGTCATCGCATCAGTCACCTTTTTTGGAGATGGGAATAGTTTGAGCCAGTTGGCATTCAGCTTCCAGGGGGCCCTCGATAACCCGGAAGGGGGACGCATCTCCAGGGCTACAATAAGCGGTGAGTGATCAGATATTCCCCTGTTGGCATATTTGATGTCATTGACATATCGCTCTGCCTCCCTTGAGCACAGACACAGATCGATACGTGACAATGTAGTGTGAGTCTTCGAGAAGCAGGAGAATTGTTTCTCTCCTGGGTGTTTGCCTCTCCAAGGGTCACTCCACCCCACCTCCTCCACTAGCTTTCTCAAAGGGGTAAGTTTTGTCCCCCTATCTCCCACTACCGGCGGATGTTTATCCAGCCGAGAGTCAAGATAGCAGTTAAAGTCCCCTATTACAAACAATGGTACCCCAGGATATTTTAACTGGTAATCCACAACAGTTTTCAGCACCTGATGCCCATACGGTGGTGGTATATAAACACAGATGAGAATACATTTCAAGGTGAATATTCTACAAAATAGCAAAATGTACCGTCCCTCTGTATCTATTTGACAGTCCAGTTCCTGGTAATCCAGGGAGGTGTGTATGAGCACACTCACCCCCCTGGAAAAAGAGGTGTGAACTGAATGATACGCTTTGCCCACCCATCTAAAGTTCAAGCAGGACACTGAGTCTGGAGTTAGGTGCGTTTCTTGTAAGAGACAAATAGCAGGCAGATATTTGCGTATGGAAGTTGAGACCATAGTTCTCTTTAGGGAATCGTTCAGTCCCCTGACATTCCACGATACCACTGGAACCGCCGTCATTTATATAGTCCCTTTCCCATCACTGCAACGGCACCTAACGGTGTCCTGTCATAAACCGGCCAGGGTCCATGTACATTGCAACCCCTCAATGCCTGAGCATGTACCAGACGTAAATTATGCAAAGCTCCAATAAAACAAATTTCCCTCATAGTAACCAGTATGCGTAGCTGCTCTTGAACATCATGTAGCTCTAACCCACCAGATGTGTACCCGGGCTGGGCTAGAGGTGAGGGTAACCACCCCTCCTCCTCCGCCGAGGCCCCGCCATTCTGGCTCAGTGGGCAGTTAGAGCGTACTAGAACCATCGGAAAAAAAAAAGAGTTATCAAAAAAACAGTCAACAGGTGGACAACAGGTCCCACAGTTTCCCAACCCACTGGGATCCAGCAAGTTGGTTGTCACTTTCTCCATCCGGATAAGTGTGTAGATTTTAAGTGTCACTCCTCACATCCCCAGCCGAAGATAGGGACAACAGAAGTCAGCGTTCCCCGGCCAGCAATAGTCCAAGAGTCATCCAAAGGGCACACTGTCCACAATAATTCCTGCATCAGTTAACAGTACTGTATTTTGGCATTCCTCTTGGGCACTATCTGTCACAGTCCTCCCTCTTCCCCTGCAGGTCTTCTCTCTTGGCGAAATGCATTTTCATTAGCATCCAGCCATTCCGAGGCCTCCGCAGCATGCTCAAAGAAATGGGCCTGGCCCTTGACAGTTATCCGGAGACGCGCTGGATACAGCATGGCGTATGTGGCCTGTAATCTCTGCAACCGTCTCTTTACTTCATTAAAGCGGGCTCGCTTTTTTTGCACTTCCGAGGAAAAATCAGGGTAAAAGGACACTCGTGCTCCATTAAACTGTATATTTTGTTTCTCCCGGGCAAGGCGCAGTACAATCTCTCTATCTTTATAGTGTAGCAGTCGGGCTAACAGCGGGCGGGGAGGGTGACCTGGTGGTAGAGGTCTAGTGGGTACTCTATGAGCGCGCTCCACAGCAAAAAGCGCCGTGAAGGCCTCCTTGCCAAACACCTCCGGTAGCCATCTTTCCACAAAGTCAGTGGGGTCCCTGCCCTCCACCTTCTCCGGGAGCCCAATAATCCGTACGTTGTTGCGACGCATCCGATTTTCGAGATCGTCAGCGCGGGTGTCAATAGATTTGACCATTATAGAGTTGCGTTGAGTGTCTCTGAGCAATGGCGGTAACTTGTCCTCTATGTCACTAATCCTGCTTTCAGCCGCAGTTGTTCTCTCCCTGATCTTTTGTAGATCCTGCCTGATCAGGCCCATTTCCTCTTTCAGTCCCCCAAAGTTCTCCTGGAGGTTATTAACCGAGGCAGTACACTTATGAATAGCTCTCAGGATCTCTGATAGAGAGGGCTGAGCAGCGTCCTCATCCTCACTGACAGTCTCAGAAGCTGGCTGGCTCTCCGTGTCCCCCACCGGGTGTCCCTTCACAATCTCTCCCTGCGCCTCACGGTCCTCCCCGGAGCTCTCCCCCTCCATTACGGGGTCCGCTTGGGCCTGGGTACCTGTAAGCTTCTGCGCATAGAAGCGCATGTCTTTGGGGTGGGAGAGGGATAGTCTAAACAACAACAAGTTCCTAATAGGAATTAAGAATCTTACATAGCCACATATATGTGTGTGCTGTAATGTAGATCAAGGTTAACATTAAGATACTTCACATCCCAATATGAAACCCTCAAATTGTGACAGGTCACACATATCAACCAGATATTTAAAATTTGAACCACCACATACTCCATGCCTACTTCTAAGTCAAGACCCATCTCTCTCGTATGGTGGGTCCTATTCTGACCATTAGCTAATTCTTCAGAGCAGAACAAGGTCTGAATCTGCATCAAAGTTTGTTACAATCCTCACAAAGTACATTTGATCACCCAGAGGGGATTGTTTATTCTCAGCAAAAGTGAAGTTACTCTTTAACCACTTAAGGACCGCCCCACATACATATACTGCGGCAGGGAGGCACTTAAGCGCAAAATCACATGCCTGTATGTGATTTCTTTAATTGGCTCTGGGGCGCACGCCGCCAGAGCCGCGCTCCCGCTGTGATTGGACACAGCGGGAGCCAATCAGCGGGTCCGGCGGCCAGCCACCCGCGATCGTTCGCTGAAGAGACAGAACGTTGTTTTGTCAGACAGGAAGAGAGAGATCTGTAATTCCTGCTAATCAGGAAAACAGATCTCTCTCTTCCCCGAGTCAGTCTTTCCCCCACACAGTAAGAAAGCACACCCAGGGAACACAGTTAACCCTTTGATCGCCCCTGATGTTAACCCCTTCCCTGCCAGTATTATTTATACAATGACAGTGCATTTTTTTTAGAACTGGTCACTGTATTGGTGTCACTGGACCCCAAGAAGTGTCACTTAAGGGTTGATTTACTAAAGCTTGAAAGTACAAAATTTGGTGCAGCTCCACAGAGAAACCAATCAGCTTCAGGGTTTTATTGTCAAAGCTTGATTGAACAAGCTGAGGTTAGAAGCTGATTGGCTAGCATGCAAAGCTGCACCAGTTTTTGCACTCTCCAGCTTTAGTAAATCAACCCCAGATTTGTCCGCCGCAATGTTGCAGTCCGGCTAAAAATCGCTGATTGCCACCATTACTAGTAAAAACAATAAAAAAATAAATAAAAAGTTCATAAATCTATCTCATAGTTTGTAGACACAATAACCTTTGCGCAAACCAATCAATATATGCTTTTTGGGATGTTTTTTTACGAAAAATATGTAGCAGAATACAAATTAGCCTAAGCTGATGAAGAAATTAGATTTTTTTATAGCAGAAAGTAAAAAATATTGTTTTTTTTTTCAAACTTGTCGGTCTTTTGCCTATAGCACAAAAAATAAAAAACGCAGAAGTGATCAAATACCACCAAAAGAAAGCTCTAGTTGTGTGAAAAAGGGACATCAATTTTATTTGGGTACAGCGTCGCACGACCATTTGCCGACAGCCGACTGCAGTCTGACAGCGACAAAGTGGCTCAATATCGCAAACCGCCGTCATATGACAGGGGCTGCGATATCCTCCACTGTGAGCGCGCGCTCACTGTGTTCGGGGCGGGCCAGGGAGTGGGTAGGGCAGACTCGAACGCCGCCAGCTACCCACGATGGCCCCCCCGCAGTGAAAGAACGGAGGTCTGTGTAAGTAAACAGGGATCTCCGTTCTGTTAGAGGGGGAAGGGCTGTGATCATAGGTTTCCTGTATATGGAAGCCGTGATCACTCCCTTCTCCCAGCCAGCCCACATACAGTTAGAACACGCCCAGGGAACAGAGTTAACCCTTACAGCGCCCCCTCTAGGTTAACCCCTTCACTGCCAATGGTATTTACACAGTAATCAGTGCATTTTTATAGCACTGATCGCTGTATAAATGCCAATGGTCCCAAAAAAGTGTCAAAATGGTCTGACATGTCCGCTACAATATCGCAGTACTGCTAAAAATCGCAGATCACCGCCATTACTAGTAAAAAATAAAAATTTTAAAACCCCAGAAATGAATTCTCAACATCTGTAAACGCAGCAACTTTTGCGCAAACCAATCAATAAATGCTGATTGCAATTGTTTTTACCAAAAATATGAGGAAGAATATAAATCGGCCAAAACCGATGGAAAAAAAATGTTTTTTATGGGTTTTTTTTTGGATTCGTATTTTAGCAAAAAGTAAGAAATTTGTTTTTTTTTCAAAATTGACGCTCTTTTTTTGTTTATAGCGGTGTTCAGAAATGACTCAGAGGTGATCAAATACCACCAAAAGAAAGCTCTATTTGTGGGAAAAAAAGGACGCAAATTTTGTTTGGGTACAACGTCGCATGTCCGTTCAATTGTCAGTTATAGCGACGCAGTGCTGAATCGCAAAAAGTGCTCTGGTCCTAAAGTGGGAAATCCTTCCGGGGCTGAAGTGGTTAAAGTAACGCAGTGCCGTATCGGAAAAAATGGCGTGGTCAGGAAGGGAGTAAAGACCTTGCGTTCCATTCACAAAGCAGTAGGTACCACTTTAAAATCTGCAGTAAAATACCTTTACACATTTTTCAAAAAATGCTACTAAAATACCGCATGTGGTGTTGTAGTTGTGAAGGCTAGCGCTATTGTAACACCTGCAGTCCTCGGCATCTTTAACAGCCAGTGAATAACTAGTTGTTAAGGAGTCACTGGCCACCGCGTCCTTAACAAACACGACTTACCTGCTATCGTGGGAGCCCTTCGGTTTTACATTTTTTTTAAATGGTGTGGGATCCCCCCAAAAGTTATATTAGACGCCTATCCGAGCATGCAGCCCATTAGGCCAGGAAAGAGGGAGGATGAGTGAGCGCCCCATACAACTATACCAGGCCACATGCCCTCAACATGGGGGGAACCTTTATGATGATCATGATAAACTGTCTAATACAGATATATTATTTGTTCCTGTCCAGAAATGATACACTTAGGGTGGTTTCAAACTGCTCCACTGCACTTTTTGGAGTTCTGTAGTGCAGACGTTTTGGTGCACTTTCTGAAAGCGCACCAATACCACGGGATATAACTAAAGTCTATGTGAATGCGCAACTAACCTGCACAAACACTGTTTCAATATTTTTATTGAAAGTTTTTCAAGAATAGGGTCCACGACGCCTAAAACCCCCCACTAGGGGAAACATTAGAACCCATACTTCGCCACCGGTTTATCTACGTATTTGCTAAAGGGCAGCAGGGCACTGTGAAGCCGCTAATACATTCAAAGAACGCGGTGCTTAGCACTGTGAATCCAAAGAAGGCTACCGGTCCTGACGGGGTGTCTAGGAGTATAATCAAAGCCCTTATAACCACTTTACTGGGGTTTTCACAAAGATGTTAAATCTTTCCCTAATACAAGCTAGCATTCCATCTTGTTTAAATTAAACAGTTATTATTTGAGAGGTTAAATGATTATAGGGATGGAAATAGAGGGTTAACAGCTTAGAAATGAATATTTTATAACGGGGTTGGTATATTTTTTGATATTATTTATTTTTTATATATTGATTTATATTGTGAAGTGTTGTGTGTGTTGTTCTGGAATCAATTTTTAGGAGTATAAAGTAATTTCATTGTACCTTTGTGCAATGATAATGATAGCACCACATTCCTTGGAAGGAACTGATGAGTGGAACTGCAAACTCAGCAAAAATTAAAAGAAATTAAAAAAAGATAATTAAAAAAAAAACTATTGTATTTCAATCAAAGTACTGTAATATGTAAACACACTCAATATATTAAGTCAGGTTAAGCACAAAAAATAAGTCCATCATGAGTTCCTCTCCAAGTAGAATGCCAAGAAATACCAATATAGGATTACAGTCCAGTTCAAAGGTTTAATCTGGGGACAAGCTCAAAGGAATCAATGGCACACAACATAACTGAATATTGCATGTAATGAAGTTCTGGGGTGGAAATAAGCTGGACATCAATAATAATTCTAACAGGCGATCATTTAAATAGGTTCCTACAACTGGCAAACTTGGCCTTTGGATCTTACAAAACAGACCCAAGATGGATAAACCACTTGCATGGTTTGCACATAAATGTGCAGGAATAATGGAAAATACACTCATAGAAGCATGCTTCCAAATAGAGCATTCAATGACAGCCATCACACCGAGGTATCACTCCATATGCTGTGAATACATAACGAGCCAGATGAACCCACTTAATTAGCAAACAGACCTCCCCCAGAGGGTTAGAACTGTGTGATTGAAGCTGTATGATAATAGGCAACAGTCAACTTGCTACAACAGTATTAGAGGTGTGCTGCTAACTCAATAATGAAACAATATGTAGGTCATATATCTAGGAGAAGCCTCATGATGCAGAGGATAAACAGAGTATGCCATCCAAGTATACAGGAGTTATTATCCACCAAACTTGTAACAGGAAAGTGTTCAATGCCAAGTTAGAGCCAGTTGGTTATACTTCACCTCGTCCAAAGTAGAGGCCATGTCCAGACTGTCCACTCATTTAGTAGCAAAAATTCCAGTAAGGAAAATCAGGTTTATACTTGTGGATTACAGTATTTTGATTCTTTTTATTATTGGAAGTCTTTGATTATTGCCGAGTTTGCAGTTCTACTCATCGGTTCCTGGTGATGTGGTTAATATTTTAATTGGGGGGTATGAGGGGTACAATCATGGGAATAAATATTTCTTTGTAGATTATTGACGTTTAGCTTTGTGTCTATGAGTTACTGTGAGAGACCTGAAGTTTTTTACATAGTTAGGTCCAAACTGTGGACTGACGCTCTACCCCTTGTTAATAATAAACCAAAGCACACCTGGAAGAAAGAGGCTGTAAAGCCGGTTATTGACAGTTAAGCAGGAACCGGCCAAGATTTGAACCCTGATTGATCAATCAACTTTAGTACAACCAGGCTGCTGGATTTTACATGCAATTATCACTAGCGGCTGTTATAGCTACTAGCAATAATCACTATCTTCTCCCGGAGGGGACGGCCCCCCCCACCAGGAGAACACAATAGCTGGACAGGAGGGATTCCCCGCTATATGTGTTGATGGGGGAATCGAGCTGCAGGAAGGAAATTTGCTCTCCATCAATGGGCGGCTTAACAAAAAAGATCAACTATGGCAAAGCTGTGCAGAGATAATTTCCCAATTGCTTGGTCATGTGACATCACAGTTAAAGTGGAACTTCATTTTCCCAATCATGTAACATCACAGTTAAAGTGGAACTTCATTTTCCCAATCATGTAACATCACAGTTAAAGGGGAACTTCATTTTCTCAATCATCACTGATTATTTTTCATCCTTATGCTACTAGCATTACTAAATAGAAAATTATATCATATTTACTTGTTTTAAACTTTTAATTTTACATTTCTTTTCAGTTACTTCCTGGTTTCTTGCCTAGGCAAACAATGTCATACATCCCAGGAGTCTTCAGGTACTTTCCAGCCGCGACACCCCAAATGGGATGGGGGTTGCTTTTCAAGGTGATTACTCAACAAAATAAAGCATGGAGTCATGGATGGATAGGCGAGTTTGCTTTGAATATTAAAAATTAATTAAATAGTGTTTCTGGTTTGTGGTGCTTAGATGCAGTGAATATCTGCTTTAAAGTCACAATGAGCAAATGTAGGGAACACATGGGGAAGCATCACTGCACCGGTCATCAGCAGCTCTGCTGTATAGGATGTTCTTGTTCCACTTCTTACATTTTATTGTGAGGGGCAATAAGGGATTTAGGTGACTTTTCTGCTGTTGCTGTGCTTCCAGTCCTGGGCATGGTTGCAGAGATCCCTCGTCCTATGCTCCAGCCTGCTAGAGGTCTTGTCTTTTCAGAACACCAACTGGTAAATTATGTGAACATTCTGGTCAGGTATTCTTATCGCATGCACAGTAAGGCTGGCCATACATTATACATTTCTTTTGTACAATTTTCCTTTAGATTACCAAAACCATATAATCTGAAGTCAAATCTAAACACTTTCAAATTGTATGCAGTCAAGCAGGCCCTTGCACTACATAGTTGAAGGTAAATCTAAAGGAAATTGAATAAGAAAATTGTATAATGTATGGCCAGCTTAAGATTCATGCCATCTATCCCAAAGCAAAACTATAACAGTATAAAGTCATAAGGCCAGGAGCTGAAATTCAACCCAGCCGTGATGCATAATAAAGTATCTGAGGTTCCAACAGATTTGTTTGGTAATGTTTATTACAAATTTGCCTTGGGATTTGCTATTAGGGCCCATTCACACTAGAGCAGTGACTGGTGTTTTTTCACAATGGAAGATCACCAGTCATCACTAGGGCACATAGAAAGCAATTGTTTTTCTGTGTGTCCTATTCTCACAACAACGCAGCTCGGAGCTGTGGTGCAATGAGAGGTGATAATATGCAGACATGCTGCAGAATATCGCATCTCACTACATGGCACTGCTGCTGTGCGGTGACAAGGATATACAGTTGTGCTCATAAGTTTACATACCCTGGCAGAATTTATGATTTCTTGGTCATTTTTCAGAGAATATGAATGAGAACACAAAAACATTTCTTTCACTCATGGTTAGTGTTTGGCTGAAGCCATTTATTATCAAATCAACTGTGTTTACTCTTTTTAAAATCATAATGACAACAAAAACTACCCAAATGACCCCGATCAAAAGTTTACATACCCTGGTGATTTTGGCCTGATAACATGCACACAAGTTGACACAAAGAGATCTGGAGTGGCTATTAAAGGTAACTATCCTCACCTGTGATCTGTTTGCTTGTAATTAGTGTGTGTGTTTAAGGCTGGGTTCACACTTGTCCAACAAACGGACCAACATTGTGAGCACAAGTCGCATTACGTCACCAAATCAATGTTTCCCTATGAAAGCCATCTTAACTGGTCCGACACAAGTCGGTCCAAATTTGAAAAAGGTTCCTGTACTACTTTGGACCGACTTTGGTCCTACTTCAGCCCATTGAATATCACTGAAGTAGGATCAAAGTCGGATCCTTGTTCTAACCATCCGACTTGTGACATTCGACTTGGTGATTACAGCAGCAGTAAAAGGAATTTATCTCACACTGGGATTGTTTTGATTGGTCAAAGGACAAGTCACTATCTCAAAGTCGTAGCAAAATCTTATCTTGTTCATTCAAGTCGGATGGAAGTAGGACAGAAGTAGGACCGATGTTGCAGGACAAAGTAGGATCAAAAGTCTGACCGTTTTTGTGTCGTATAGTGTGGACCCAGCCTAAAAGGTCGATGAGTTTCTGGACTCCTGACAGACCCTTGCATCTTTCATCCAGTGCTGCACTGACGTTTCTGGATTCTGAGTCATGGGGAAAGCAAAATAATTGTCAAAGGATCTGCGGGAAAAGGTAGTTGAACTGTATAAAAAAGGAAAAGGATATAAAAAGATATCCAAGGAATTGAGAATGCCAATCAACAATGTTCAAACTCTAATCAAGAAGTGGAAAATGAGGGGTTCTGTTGAAATCAAACCACAGTCAAGTAGATCAACTAAAATTTCAGCCACAACTGCCAAGAAAATTGTTTGGGATGCAAAGAAAAACCCACAAATAACTTCAGGTGAAATATAGGACATGTGCTGTGGCTGTTTCGAGATGCACAATAAGGAGACACTTCAAGAAAGATGGGCTGCATGGTTGAGTCGCCAGAAGAAAGCCATTACTACGCAAATGTCACAAAGTATCCCTCTTACAATACGTCAAACAGCACAGAGACAAGCCTCAAACCTTCTGGCACAAAATCCTTTGGAGTGATGAGACCAAAATTTAGCTTTTTGGTCACATCCATAAACCCTACATTTGGAGAGTAGTCAACAAGGCCTGTGAAACACGGAGGTGGATCACTGATGTTTTGGGGATGTGTGAGCTACAAAGGCACAGGAAATTTGGTTCAAAATTTATGATAAGATGAATGCAGTATGTTATCAAAAAATACTGGAGGAACATTTGCATTCATCAGCCAGGAAGCTGTGCATGGGACGTACTTGGACATTCCAACATCACAATGATCCAAAACACAAGGCCAAGTCATTGGCTACAGCAGAATAAAGTGAAGGTTCTGGAGTGGCCATCTCAGGCTCCTGACCTCAATATCGTTGAGCCACTCTGGGGAGATCTCAAACCTGCAGTTCATGCAAGACAGCAGGTTTTCCAGGAACTGGAGGCTTTTTGCCAAGAGGAATAGGCAAATTTACCATCTGAGAAGATAAAGAGCTTCATCCACAAATACCACAAAATACTTCAAGCTGTCATTGATGTTAAAGGGGGCAATACACGTTAAGAACTGGGATATGTAAACTTTTGATCAGGGTCATTTGGATAGTTTCTGTTGTCATTATGATTTAAAAAGATTAAACACAGTTGATTGATAATAAATGGCTTCAGCCAAACATTAACCATGAGTGAAATTTTTTTATCATTCATATTCTCTGAAAAATGGCCAAGAAATCTAAATTCTGCCAGGGTATGTAAACTTATGAGCACAACTGTATAGTGTCACTTTGTACACTTCAAATAAAGTTCCCGATAAAAAGAAGGAGATGTGTGTACATCGCTGCAGCCCAAAACAAACTGCTCCAGTTTAGTGTGCAGGCAAGTGTGAATGGACCCTTAAAACTGAATTCCAGGCAGATATAAATACACAGATCTGTATTTATTAATAATTAAAAGTATTTTTTTTAAACAGAAGCAATGTGGGTACCAGAGTTTGATCTGGTATCAGTCTATTACATTCCACTGTACAATAGGAATCCTGGGAGGGGGAGAAGCAGCACAAGGAGACAAACAGCTGGGCAGTAGTGCTCATATGTTAATTAGAAGCATGCTGATAAAAGGAAAGAGCAGAGTGACAAAAAGGTGAGCTGATCTGTCTACTGCTTCTTCTTTCACCATCCAGTCACAGGATGGAAAAGAGGCAAGACCTGTAAGGCCTCATGCACACAGGACGTTTTTTGATGTTTTTACAGCAGCTGTTTTTAGCTGCAGACGTTTTTTTTTCTACAGTCATTAACCACTTGCTTACTGGGCACTTAAACCCCCCTCCTGCCCAGACCAATTTTAGGCTTTCAGCGCTGTCGCATTTTGAATGACAATTGCGCGGTCGTGTGACGTTGTACCCAAACAAAATTTTTATCATTTTTTTCCCACATATAGAGCTTTATTTTGGTGGTATTTGATCACCTCTGTGCTTTTTATTTTTTGCGCTATAAACAAAGAGCGACGATTTTGAAAAAAGAACAATATTTTTTACTTTTTTGCTATAATAAATATCCAAAAAAATAAAAAAATTAATGATTCATCAGTTTTGGCCGATAAATATTCTTCTACATATTTTTGGTAAAAAAAGTCACAATCGGCATATTTTGATTGGTTTGCGTAAAAGTAATCGCGTATACAAACTTTGGGAATTGATTTATTTTTACTATTTTTTTTTTTTTTTTACTAGTAATGGTGGCAATCTGCGATTTTTATCGGCACTGCGATATTGCAGCGGACATGTCAGACATTTTTGACAAATTTTTGGGACCAATGACATTTATACAGCAATCAGAAATGTAAATGTCCACTGATTACTGTATAAAGGGGTTAACCTGCAGGGGGGAGTGAAGGGGTTAAGTGTGTTCCCTGGGTGTGTTCTAACTGTGTGGGGGCGGGGCTGGTCGGGACATAACAGATCTAACTGATCACAGTGAGAGGGATCAGTAGATCTGTCATGTCCTGTTCACAGAACGGAGAACCGCCGTGTTTACATCGGCGGTTCCCTGTTCTGCAGCTGCTAATGGTGATCGGCAGGTCTCGGGCGGACGTCGAATTCGCCCGACTCGCGGGCACGCCCACATAGCGTGCGGCGGCCCCGAGGGCGCGCCGCCACAGGCTGCGAGTGCGCGCGTGGAGCTTGCACAAAGGAGGACATCACGTTGCTGTCACTCTTTGAATGACAATTGAGCTGCCGTGCGACGCTGTACCCAAACAAAATTGGCGTCCTTTTTTTCCCACAAATAGAGCTTTCTTTTGGTGGTATTTGATCACCTCTGCGGTTTTTATTTTTTGCGCTATAAACAAATAAAGATCGACGATTTTGAAAAAAGAACAATATTTTTTACTTTTTGCTATAATAAATATCAAAAAATAAAAAAACAAATGTATTCATCAGTTTAGGCCGAGATATATTCTTCTACATATTTTTGGTAAAAAGAAAAATCGCAGTCGGCGTATATTGATTGGGTTGCGCAAAAGTTATAGCTTCTACAAACTATGGACATTGGTTTATGGCGTTTTTATTTATTTATTAATTTTTTTTACTGGTAATGGCGGTGAACTGCGATTTTTAATCGGGACTGCGATATTGCGGCGGACTTGTCGGACGTTTTTGACACTTTTAGGGACCAATGACATTTATACAGCGATCAGATCTAAAAATAGACACTGATTACTGTATAAATGTCATTGGCAGGGAAGGGGTTAACACTAAGGGGGCAGTGAAGGGGTTAAATGTGTTCCCTGGGTGTGTTCTAACTGTGGGGGGGGGGGGGGTTGGGGGCATGAGAGATCTAACTGATCCCAGTGACAGGGATCAGTAGATCTGTCATGCCCCCCCCCCTCACAGAACAGGGAACCGCCGTTTACATCGGCGGTTCCCTGTTCCGGCTCTTTGTGAGCAGAACGCGGGTCTCTGGCGGACATCGGGTCTGTCCGACCCGCGGGCACACTCAAGCAGCGTGCGGCGGGCCCGAGCCAAAGGGGAGGACATCTACTGACGGCCTCCCGGCATTTTAGAGCCGCGCTGTAGCAGTCATTCGGCTATGGCGCGGATGGGAAGTGGTTAACGTCCTGTGTGCATGAAGCCTAAGGCTCATTTAGACATGCGGCCAGGATGCAGGTAAAAGCAGGGGGATGAGACACAGTTGTACCACTCCCCCTAAATAAAGACATGCAGCCACTCAGGGCTGTAGACATGCCGTGGCAAAAATGAAAACCTCCATAACATTCAGCAGGCAGTACCGCCATCAAACATAGCCTATTAAAGGTAACAGGGCCATGCCACAGCCACACTGCAGCAATGGACAGTTGTGGCATGGTGGTTTGGCCTTTTTAGGGTTAAAATAGGTGGTGAGTAGGCAAACTCAACCCCAACTCCCAGCTGTCTGTCAACAGCCCTCTAAAACGTGATCCATCATGGACCACTGCGGAGAACAATCCCAAAGTGTTACCTAAAGTGGCACTGAACAATATACTTATTTTCCAAAAAGCCACCCTCAAGTAGGAAGTCAGATCACAACAGCAAAAAAAAAAAAAAAAAAAAACAAATATGGAATTAGTTTAGTGTCACTTTAAAGTGGTTGTAAACCTCAGGCATGAAAAATGAACAAAGCATATCCTTTCTCTATAGTGTGTACTTCTCTCAATCCAGAACACTAACTGTCATTTCTGTCTGCTGCTTCATTCCTCTGCTATCAGAATGAATCACACGTTTCCCTGACACCGAGAAAAAAACTGACAGGGGAAGGAGCTCCAGCTGATTGACAGCCTCAGCTCTGCTCATGTGTGCTGTGTGAAGGGGGGTGCGCCCCTTCCCTCCAATCAGCTCTCAGAGCTCCCCTCACTGAGCTATGTAGAGTGTAACTTCAGCTCTCCACCCCCTGATTTCTGACAGCTCAGACAAGCTTTAGAGATTCTGAACTTTCAACAGCTATACAGAGACATATACAGATACAATAATATATTGGGGGGGGGGGCCAAACATCAGTGCTCTGCGCCCAAAGCCCACCCTTTTTTTAATCCAATTAGAGCCTCAGGCTCTATTCACGTGCTTCCAAAAAAAAAAAAATTGGAATCCATGCGTCTGGCGCCCTGCATGCAGATTAGGGCCTGGGGCATGTGTTAGGGGGGCGGCACTCCTGCACACCTTATGGATGGGCCGCCACTGTATAGAGAAGAAACCGCAGATAAACAGGTACAACTTATGTAGGAGGATTTTTTCATCTCTGTGTATCATCTGAGGCCAGTTACTTTACTAGGTGTATATATAAGGGTTTACAACCACTTTAACTGCAGCATAGAAAAATTAGCTCTTGCCCTGCACAGTATAAATCTCAGGACACCATGAACAAAAATACAAATCCTCTGGCAAGGTAAATCTGCTGTAGCAATACCGCAGTGAGAAGCTTACCTATATCCACAATGAGACTGCCTGGCTTTTGATCCAGCAGAAACTGTCGAACCTTCGGCCAAGCTTTACTCTGCACTTCATTGAAGTACGGAGCTGTGCTCTCATAGACGCTGTGCACATGTTGATTTTCCAGCTGGGCAGCTTCATAGTCCATGCTGAAAGAGAACAGCCAAACACCGCTTAGTTTAAGTATGAAAGAGAAGGCTAGAACAGCAACATCATAGATAAATACATCTCATCTAGAGCATGCCTGTCTAAACCAGCCAAAATAATCCTTTCATTAAACAGAAAAAAGTCATATTAATTGTACTGACTTGTTTGGCACGATGTTCAGACATTTGTTTTCACAGACACCAATACTGGAAGCAAAAAAGAGAAATCAGACATTGATATGGAGTTGGATTTTAATCATTAAAGTGTTACTAAACCCACAACAGTAAAATCAGTATGTATATTAAGCAAAACACGCTTGTTATACTCACTGTGGAATCTAAGGGTTAATCCTCTGCAATGTGTAAAAATGCTGTTTGATCCTGTCTTCTCTGATCCTCCCCTTCTTTTACCATCCCCAATCCATCTGTTCATAGCACAGAGCCCTAGGAGGCACTGTGCAAATGCTCAGTTTGGCGTGTATTGCAAGAGTTGGATTATTTTGTTGTTGTTTTTTTGAGAGGGTGCATGTGATCAACACAGGGCTAATCAGCACTTTTCAGGTAAAGGGTCAAGGGTCATGCAGCCTCATAGGACAGTCAGGGGAGAATGAAAACTCCTGCAAGCTTTAACCAGACACTGATAGAAGTCACAAGACTGCTATATACTGCTGATGAGAAAAGGTTGACTTTCTGAGAGTTGGTGTTTGCAGCCAATTATACATTCCCAATGCCCCCACTTGACTGTGCTTCACCTTTGCAACTAGCCTCTAAGGTAGAAAAAAAACACTGCATTTTGGGAGACTGGCGCAAATGGGTCTTAAGCAGAGCTCAGCCTGCAATGCCCTACCAATAGCAGCATCACACCAACCTTTTCTCTAACCTTAACATTAATCCTGCCCAGTATAAACATAATTCTTTGTCTGTATATACACTTCTCCAAAACCAGTGTCCTCTGTATCACAGACCAATCCTCTGTACATGAAAAACAGAAACACTGGGGTCTACTGACCATATTGTGCCTTCTCTACAACTTAACCATTATTCTAAATCAGGGGTATTCAATTTAAATTCAAGGAGGTCCGCTCACTATTTTTTTTTTTTTTCAGCCACAGTCTGAATCTCAAGTTTTGTGCTATGACTCAGGAATATTGTAGTCAATGTATGTCTATCAAAAACTGAGAAATGTACAATTTGCATAGCATTTCAATAATATTTATTGTCAGGTTTCAGTTACACCATTCTTACATCAGCTGTCCCCATCAGAGTGCCCCCTTACAACAGGTATTCCCGTCAGAGTACCCTCTTACATCAGGTTTTTCAATCAGGTGTCTGCATCAGAGTCCCCCCTTAAATCAGATGTCTCCCATCAGTCTGCACCCTTACATGAGTTGTCCCTATCAGAGTAACCCATTACATTTTGTTTCCCCATCAGAGTGACCCCTTACATAGGATGTCCCCATCAGAGTGACCCCTTACATTAGGCATCCCCATTAGAGTGTCCCTTTACATCAGGTATCTCCACCAGAGAGACCCTTTCCATCAGTTGTCCCCATCAGAGTGGCCTTTCCATCATATGTGCTCATCAGAATGCCCCTTTATATCATATTTCTCCATCAGAGTGCCCCTTTACATCAGATGACCCCACTAGTGTGCCCCTTTACATCAGATGACCCCACTAGAGTGCCCCTTTACATCAGATGACCCCACTAGAGTGCCCCTTTACATCAGATGACCCCACTAGAGTGCCCCTTTACATCAGGTGACCCCACCAGAGTGCCACTTTACATCAGTTGACCCCACCAGAGTGCCCTTTTAATCAGTTGTGCCCATCAGAATGTTTCTATCATATGTGCACATCAGAGTGCCCTTTTCCATCATATGTGCACATCAAAGTGCCCCTTTACATCAGTCGTCCCCATTAGAATGCCCCTTTCCATTATTTGTGCCCATCAGAGTGCCCCTTTACACCATATGTACCCATAAGAATGCCCCTTTACATCATATGTGCCCACCACAGTGCCCTTTCCCATCATACGTGCCCAGTGTGCCCCTTTACACCATATGTGCCCATTAAAGTGCACCTATAAATCCCATCCAAGTGAACAGCCTACCTGCATGTGTCCAGTAGCCGGTCAAGATGGGCAGGAGATGGGAGAAGGGAGGAGCTGCAGGGGGCAGGAACTGGCAGAAGGAACTAGCTGCAGGGGCAGGAGCTGGGCTGAGAAACTTGCTACAGGGGGAAGGGGCACATGTGACATTACTGGTTGCTGGGACACTGGTGGTCCAAGCAAATAATGCCTGCTAAGCAGCAGGGATCAGGCGCTGCAGGCTGATGGGCTGACGGTTGCCATTTAATGACGGCTGTTCCAAATACTTATTGCTCAATAAAAGGCTTACGTTTTGTTTTTTTGTAGATTTCCCCCTCCAGTCTTTCTGAAAAAAATAAATAAAAAAAACACTACAAATCATCTCTGTTCCAACCCTCCGCTACCTCCTATGTGGTCCTGCACCGGTCCTTTTTCCTTTTCCCATGTCCTGTGAGCCCCATGAGGGTGTGTTATTCCAGTCAAGCCTTGTCCTGGGCTCACAGAAGAATGCCGAAGAGCCAGGCACTTAGGTAACTTTTGTTAGTCATTTTAATATGTTCTCACGGGTGAAGGATAGGCCTCTGGTGAGTAAAGTTAACTGGGAAATAAGGGGGTACCATCATCCTGGCAATTTATGAAATAAATAAATAAATAAATAATTATGAAAATGAACTATCTTAGTACCCAAAAACTTACAAAATCATAATAAAAAGGTAAATTTTTATTGGTACAAAATATAAAAGTCAAGTATCCAGATACAGGAATAAAAACAACAAACACATATTCAAACCTTATATTGTTGAACATATAAAAGCAAGTTACACTGGTAATGTCCGCGAAACATGTAGAGGATTTACTGTACGCTAAGGATTTATGACATTCCTTACTCCCAGTTAATCTCTGAGGTTATTACTTTACCAATATAACTTGTTTGTATATGTTCAATAATATATGGTTTGAATATGTGATTGTTGTTATTATTCCTGAATCTGGATATTTGACTTTTATAATTTGTACCCAATAAAAGTGCACCTTTTATTATCATTTTGTAAGTGTATGGGTACCAAGATAGTCCATTGTTCATTTCCATCTGAGGACATAGTGGGGATTGTCTCCTGTTTCTCATACATGTTTTCAAGGGTCACAAGATTAACCCCCATCATTCATTCCTTTCAAAAGCTATCTGTCCAATTATACTATCACTGGTAAAACTAGCACATTCAATAACCAAAATGGGAATAAGTGGTAGGAAATTTATACCCACATTTCAAACAAAGATACAGTTTAAAGTTAAAAAATATTTTCATGAAAAGTATATATTTTGAACAACTCCTCTCCGCCACCACTCAAACACAGGTTGTTGGGGGCAAGCGGAGCCTGTCCATTCACACAATAGAGTCAATTTTAGTAATTTCCCCTCCAAATATGGGTCAGGTGTCACTCAGCATCCTCACATCTCCTTCTTACTTCTGCAGAAATCGGTCAATTGTCATTTGTCCTTCTCAAATCTCCTCCTCATGTCTCCTCCAGTCATGGGTAAGGTGTCACTTATCCTCCTCATTACTTTTTGAAATATGGGTCAAGTGTCACCATCCTCTTTACCTCTCCTTCTCGCTCTTCTCCTCCGGATGTGAGTCAGGTGTCATTTGTCCTATTCGCATCTCCTTCTCTCTCTACTCCTCCAGATATGGGTCAGGTGTCATTTGTCCTCCTCACATCTCCTTCTCTCTCTTCTCCTCCAGATATGTCCTCCTCACATTTCCTTCTCTCTCTCTACTCCTCCAGACATGGGTCAATTGTCATTTGTCCTCCTCACATCTCCTTCTCTCTCTTCTCCTCCAGATATGTCCTCCTCACATTTCCTTCTCTCTCTCTACTCCTCCAGACATGGGTCAGGTGTCATTTGTCCTCCTCACATCGCCTTCTCTCTCTTCTCCTCCAAATATGGGTCAATTGTCATTTGTCCTCCTCACATCTCCTCTCTTCTCCCCCAGATATGGGTGAGGTGTCATTTGTGCTCCTCGCATCATCTCTTCTCTCTTTTTCCTCCAGATATGGGTCATGTGTCACTTGTCCTCCTCACATCTCCTGCTCTCTTTTTTCCTCCAGATATGGGTCAGGTGTCATTTGTCCTTCTCACATCTTCTTCTTTTTTCTCTTCCAGATATGGGCGAGGTGTCATTTGTGCTCCTCGCATCATCTCCTCTCTCTTTTTCCTCCAGATATGGGTCATGTGTCACTTGTCCTCCTCACATCTCCTTCTCTCTTTTCCTCCAGATATGGGTCAGATGTAATTTGTCCTCCTCACATCGCCTTCTCTCTCTTCTCCTCCAAATATGGGTCAATTGTCATTTGTCCTCCTCACATCTCCTTCTCTCTTCTCCCCCAGCAGAGGCGGCTCTAGACTTTGTGAGGCCTTAGGCAAAACTTAAACATGAGGCCCCACTTACGCCCATAATGGGAAAAATAATTCATGCGATAAGAAAATTAACTAATTGCATATATTAAGAGCTTTAAAGTGCGGTGTCAGTGTTCTCCCTATCTCAGTGCTGGTGTCAGTGAGGGAGATAGCAGTAGAAAAGCCAATCAGCAGGCAGTGCCAGCGCAGGATGCAGAGTGCCTGGGCTATCGTGGCTGTGGTGGAGGAGGGGGGTACAGACGTGGCTGTGGTGGAGGAGGGGGGTACAGAGGTGGCTGTGGTGGAGGAGGGGGGTACAGAGGTGGGGCAGGAGGTGGTGTCCGTGGAGACATGGGGACAGGAGGTGGTGTCGGTGGAGACGTGGGGGGAGGAAGTGGTGTCGGTGGAGACATGGGGGGAGGAGGTGGTGTCGGTGGAG
>BLSH010235833.1:1078535-1099789 GCA_018402905.1 Glandirana rugosa | reverse complement strand
GTCTCTTTCCGTACGCACAAACTCGAAACCCCACGTGTGTGGTCACAACGGTTGGCGGTCATTTAAATGACTGTCAAACATTTTTAGTCACTAAAAACGTTGACAGATATTTATAGTCCCAGACTATTAAACAGTACGACACGACTGAAAAATTCACATTTGGCCCGTTTGATGAACTATACCAATAACAGTCACAAAGGTACAACACAAATTTATAGTTAACAGAATCAAAAATTATCCTCAAGTCAATAAAAAGTCCAACGGTCATTTTTTGTTGGCAACACTGGTGTGTGCACCCCAAAGCTCAAACACGCATGCCTTTCTCTGCAGCCTCAGCTGCATGGGGCAGTGATTGAATGGGAAGCGCTCTGTGCTGAGTGGCTTTCTGTTCATTCACAAACTGAAGCATAATAATCACAGTTTACTATGCTTTAGTTATGATTGAACACAGTGAGTGAGCGTGTTTACTGTGTTCATTTGGAAAAGGAAGGTGCTGGTAAATGACATATTTACTAGCCCCTTCTCCCATTCTCCATCCTGAAACATCCCACGCAGCAGCCAGGGGGAGAGGAGGGAAGCCAGCAGCACTGCGGAGCGGGGGTACAACAAGGGGGAAGCCTGGGCAGTAGAGAGAATCAACACCGCACATAGTGATTAAGGTGTACCCCTGTGCATGCCTATGCTGGGACCAGATGAGCTGGGTTTAGATCCCAACTCAGCCTGATCCCGGTTCACCTGAACTCACGGGAAGCAGTCACATGATCCCATCCCTGCTAGCCCTATGAGCTGCAATCAGAACACTCCCCGCAGCTGCACATAACAAAGGGCGAGGGATGCTTGTGACATCATTGACCTAATATGGCCACATGAACTACATTCATAGTGACACTAAACTCTGATTGAAAAAGAAAATGTATATTCAAGTATGTATTCTTAAAGTGTTTGTAAACCATCACCTTGTAAAACAACCCATTCAATTTAAGGCTCCGTTCACATCTCCGCGTTGCAATAACGGCAAATCAGGGGGCGCCCAGGCATTCCCTGTTGATTCTAATAGCACCCCAAACGTGTCGCTATTTTCCCATCGGACGACAATTGCGGTAAAAACGCGCAAACAGAATCGCAGAAGCTTCTTTTGGGCGACGGGAGTCCCGCGATTCTATATGCGTGTTTTTACCACAATTGTCCCCCCATACGCGGAGATGTGAACGGAGCCTTAAAAAGAAATGAAATGCAAAACATTTTCTCAGCTGCATATGAGATGGGGGAGAAGCAGCAGCACACTGAGCTTCCCAGTGAATGGCTGTGCAGCAGGGGGGTGTCAGGACAAGTCTGATCATTGGAGAAGAGCAGCCTGAGTTCCCAGCATAGCTAGAGAATAGGGATGGGCTCAGGCGTGTTCAGATCCTAACCCCAACCCACCTGAGCAATGCCGCCAGGAAGCCATCACTGCCCACCGCCAATCATGAGCAGCCTAGTCGGGGTGTGTATGTATGAGCAGCTGCGGGCTGGGAAATGCCTCACTGCCTATGATTGGCGGTGTGCAGTGAGGGCTTCCTGGCGGCATTGATCAGGTGGGTTGGGACTAGGATCCGAACACGCATGAGCCCATCCCTACTGGAGAACTGACCACGGTGTGCTCTCCTGCTTAGCGTGGTCAGTTTTAATAGGAAAGCAGAGGGACTGACAGGAACACCAGGAATTTCACACAAAGGAAGCAATACAAAGAGAACAGGATACTTTCTCATACAAGTACATGGTACAGCAGGCACATATCAGAGATATGAAATGCTGGGGTAACAACTCAAACAGCACCTTCAACTGCTCTCAGCTTCCTCCAGATCTCTAACGTCTTTATTTGTTTCTGCTGTTATCCAAATTCCTGGTAGAAGGTGACTGCGCTTGTCCTCTGTGGCCCCACTGTATGTGGAATGGCTGTACTGTTGCTATGTTTTATAACAGAGACCTAACAGGGTTTTTCACTTTTTTGTCTTTTATTCTTTATATATATTTTTTTTAAATGGTGGTTAAAAACCACTAAAAGAAACCTCAATGTGTCTCTAAAAATAATATAAACTCCAGTAGAGTAGTGGTGTGTGACTGAGTAATTGTCAGTCAAAGTATCGCTTTTATTCATTAAGTGGGACTCTAATGATATGGCTAGGCAGATAAATGACACTTGCTTGCCATGATCTTCCCATTCCATTTCCCATCCTAATGCATGGCTCGGGGTGCACATCCAAACACAGTGACATTCCTATGACACATATGGCACGGTTCCTACTGGGCATGGCACTGGATGGCGGTGTCTCTCAGCTGTCATCTGATGGAAACACTCAGAGTTCCATGCTGCTCTCCCGGGACTGGGGCTCAATGGTGCCCTGTGTGATCAGTGATCCCTATGTGATCTCTATCCTCCATGCGATCCCTATGTCGGTGATCTCTATGCGATCCCTATGTGAGTGATCTCTATGTGATCCCCATGTGAGTGATCTCTATGTGATCCCTATGTCAGTGATCTCTATGTGATCCCTATGTGAGTGATCTCTATGTAATCCCTATGTCAGTGATCTCTATGTGATCCCTATGTGAGTGATCTCTATGTGATCCCTATGTCAGTGATCCCTATGTGATCCATATGTCAGTGATCCCTATGTGATCCCTATGTCAGTGATCCCTATGTGATCCCTATGTGATCTCTATGTCAGTGATCTCTATGTCAGTGATCTCTATGTGATCTCTATGTCAGTGATCTCTATGTGATCTCTATGTCAGTGATCTCTATGTGATCTCTATGTCAGTGATCTCTATGTGATCCCTATGTCAGTGATCTCTATGTGATCCCTATGTCAGTGATCCCTATGTGATCCCTATGTCAGTGATCTCTATGCGATCCCTATGTCCAGTGATCTCTATGTGATCCCTATGTCAGTGATCCCTATGTGATCTCTATGTGATCCCTATGTCAGTGATCTCTATGCGATCCCTATGTCCAGTGATCTCTATGTGATCCCTATGTCAGTGATCCCTATGTGATCTCTATGTCAGTGATCTCTATGTCAGTGATCCCTATGTGATTTCTATGTCAGTGATCTCTATGTGATCTCTATGTCAGTGATCCCTATGTGATCTCTATGTCAGTGATCTCTATGTGATCTCTATGTCAGTGATCTCTATGTGATCCCTATGTGATCTCTATGTCAGTGATCTCTATGTCAGTGATCTCTATGTCAGTGATCTCTATGTGATCTCTATGTCAGTGATCCCTATGTGATCTCTATGTCAGTGATCCCTATGTGATCTCTATGTCAGTGATCTCTATGTGATCTCTATGTCAGTGATCTCTATGTGATCTCTATGTCAGTGATCTCTATGTCAGTGATCCCTATGTGATCTCTATGTCAGTGATCTCTATGTCAGTGATCTCTATGTGATCTCTATGTCAGTGATCCCTATGTGATCTCTATGTCAGTGATCCCTATGTGATCTCTATGTCAGTGATCTCTATGTCAGTGATCTCTATGTGATCTCTATGTCAGTGATCTCTATGTGATCCCTATGTGATCTCTATGTCAGTGATCTCTATGTGATCTCTATGTCAGTGATCCCTATGTGATCCCTATGTGATCTCTATGTCAGTGATCTCTATGTCAGTGATCTCTATGTGATCCCTATGTGATCTCTATGTCAGTGATCTCTATGTCAGTGATCTCTATGTGATCTCTATGTCAGTGATCTCTATGTGATCTCTATGTCAGTGATCCCTATGTGATCTCTATGTCAGTGATCCCTATGTGATCTCTATGTCAGTGATCCCTATGTGATCTCTATGTCAGTGATCCCCAGCACAGAGGACTGTCATGCCCTGCACAGCTCATTAACTCCGGGAAATCAATGAAAAGTTGGGGGTGATGTGCGGTAGGTGGTCCTGTGCTGTGTGATCCCAGGACCGGTAGGTGTCCTCATCCCCCCCTCCGGGTCAGCAGGAGCCCCGGCTATGACTTACCTGCGGCGGATGGATTGGACGGTCAGTGGGCAGCATGGTGCCCAGCACGGCTCAGCCCGCACAGATAGGTAGGTGGCCCCTCCATAGCTCACGCCGATCGCCCCCCCTCGGTGAGCGGATGAAGGTCAGGCTGTGGCCGGTGTCGGATGGACGAGGTTCGGTCCAGATGTCTCCTCCAGTCCCGGCTTCATCACACAGCCGATCGGGGAGGAGGGGGAGGGGAGGGCTGCTCATGTGACCTCGCTTCTCTTTTCCTGCCTGTGTGATGAGCTCTGCAAGGTGACAGCTCCATTCCTGCACACATCCAGGGGACATCACATCCACACTAAGGTCACCTTCCTAAGACAATGAGGAATCCCATTGTCTGATACCTTCCACTACCAATAATGAAGGTAAAGTGGGAGAAGAGCCCAATGCTCTATCGGAGGAATGATGGGGGGGTTGCATGCTAATCTCTGATCGAACCTCAAGTCTAAAGTCACAAAGATTCTCGTACGACAGAATAAAAATTCGGAAGCGATCTCATGTGTTGTAGTGGATTTGTATTGCATTTTCCAACGACAACTGTACTGATTAAATGAAAATCATACGATTAGGCATGATACGAATAAAATCTGCTCGGATAATATCGCATGAACTGTCATGATTGGCTCTCGAAATCCCTGAATTAACGATCCAATTATCGTACAAAGCGGTATTTTTCGTGTGATTTTCTGATCGTTCATGTGTACGAGAGACGAAAGTCTCCGATCTGTGTGTGCTCCTCCCTGTTCAACCGAATCCACGAAAAACTCACAGAACAATCAAAAAATTGGGACTTTTGAGGCACAACATCCTTTTGCTTAAAAAACAATATTTATTCATTTCATATTAAAATGTAGAAAAATGACATAAAACGTTTTCATATTGCAATACTTGGTTAGACATCAGCCAGAATTTATCAGTGCGTTTTATCTTGTCCATATCTGGCAATCATAGAGGCTCTACGCGTTTCCTGGACATGGTCCACTTCCTCAGGAGCCAATGAAAAACTGTTTTATACAATCTAAAAGAGATGACAATTTATTTATTAAACACAATTTATACATAATTCATCTTAACACCATCACCCACTCTACAGAATCATCCAAGGTGTGCCCAAACAACTATGGGAAAAAGGGGTACACGGGGGGCAAACCCTTCCAAAGGGAAGCCTCTGACCACTCACAGAATCCAATCATTACATCAACTTCTGTCCAAAAGCCACGTTGGAAAACTTGATCAGCGGCTGCAGCTGCTGATCAGTGTATGTTGACAATGTCGCAGTGGGGAGGATCAATCTATCCATCTCACTTCATTTTTTTTCCCATGCCCCATGCAGCCCACCTGCTGATCAAAAAAACTAAACTGGCATACCAAGCTGATATTAAAGGTTCAGCTTTATAAAAAAAAAAAAAGATAACAAACATGTTATACTTACCTGCTCTGTGCAAACCCAATGCACAGAGCAGGTAAGTATAACTCTTCTTTTTGGGTCCCCCAGCAGCGCTCCTGGCTCCTACCCCTTGACCAGTGCCCCCATTTAGCAAGCCACTTGCTATGGGGGCACTGGTGCGTGCTAGCTCCTGAGCCGTGGCTCAGCCCCGCCACCACTCTCTCCTCATTGCTCTCCTCATTGACCAATGTCTCCCTCTGCTGTCTCAGCCAATGAGGAGAGGGAGCCCTGAGACAGCTGTGGCTCTTGTGAACATCGCTGGATCGAGAGGGGGCCCAGGTGAGTATTAGGGGCACTGTGGGTGTAGCAGTAAACAAAAGGTTATTTTACATCCCTGCATAGAAAGCATGAAGGCATGGGTGTCTGCAGAACTTTTTTCAGGGGGGGCATCATTTTAAGGTCACCCATGCTCTGCCCCTTTTCGACAATGTTATTATCACATTATCAGGGTCAGAGACTGCAAACGTAGTACAGGAGATGGTCAGAGACTGCAGACACCTTGAGGGAACCATGAATGCCAACATGTACTGTGACATACAGAAGCAGAGCATGAGCCCCTCCCTTCAGAGACTGGGCCACAAGGCAATATTCCAACATGATAACGACCCCAAACACACCTCCAAGATGACCGCTGCCTTGCTAAAGAAGTTGAGGGTAAAGGTGATGGACTGGCCAAGCGTGTCTCCAGACCTAAACCCTATTGAGCATCTGTGGGGCATCCTCAAATGGAAGGTGGAGGAGCGCAAAGTCTCTAACATCCACCAGCAACGTGATGTCATCATGGAGGAATGGAAGAGGACTCCAGTGGCAACCTGTGAAGCTCTGGTGAACTCCATGCCCAAGAGGGTTAAGGCAGTGCTGGAAAATAATGGTGGCCACACAAAGTATTGACACATTGGGCCCAATTTGGACATTTTCACTTAGGGGTGTACTCACTTTTGTTGCCGGGGGTTTAGACATTAATGGCTGTGTTGAGTTATTTTGAGGGGACAGCAAATTTACACCGTTATACAAGCTGTACACTCACTACTTTACATTGTAGCAATGAAAAGATATAATAAAATATTTACGGAAGTGTGAGGGGTGTACTCACTTTTGTGAGATACTGTATGTCCCAGTGGCGTGTGTAATGCTCAGTACAGTACCTTGCATGCCAGTGGGATGTTCATGATGTCCAGCAGCTGGCAAGACCTGTTTTCATTCTGGGTGAGGACAGGAGGTGCTCTGTTCCTTCCATCGGATCTATGATGTGACATGGAGCGGTCCCTGTCTGCTTGCATTTCCTGCCCGTCCTTGTTCTCTGAACACCTGGTGAGTCTGTCCTCCGGGCCTGGGAGCGGTGAGGAGGTTTATGGTCCAGGGGTTCCAAACTCTGGGAGGCGCCGGGGACGCTGTGCTCGCTGTTCCTGGCGTCTTGCTGCTCTCCTTTCCCATGGCCTCCATCTCCTGGGCCGCTCACTCGCACTATGTAGACCGGGTGATGTCATCCTGCCCACCCCTTGAGGTCTTCAGCCGTGCCCTGCTAAACTGTGTACAGCTGTGAGCAGGACCGGCCACTGGTGCTAGGATAAGGTCTGTGCGGGGAACCCCCGATCCAATCCCTGATTCCAGGGGGGCCCTTGCCCCCCCATTGCCCCTACCGGTGGACACCCATGCATGAAGGTAAAACACCTTCAGCCTTTACAACCACTTGTCTAACTATTCTTAAAAATGTTCCCTACCCCCTCCTATCCTGCCTAACCTGTATAAAAAAGATCTGTGCACTTACCTATTTTTAACCGTTCTAGTACGGTCACGCTCCTCCTGTGAGCCTGCATCTCCAGCTCCCCTGTGTTAGTGAGCAGCTGCTGCAGGGGAGAGGAGGTAGCACTGGACAACAGCTGGGAATACTGAGAGCCATGATGTCAACCATAGGCTTCCATGGCTCAGCCGTTTTAGGCCGTTTTAGGCGCCCCCTCCTCTCCCCTGCAGCAGCCACTCACTGACACAGGCGACATGGAGTTGTGGAATCACAGGAGGAGAGTTACTGGACTGGGGCAGATTAAAAATAGGTAAGTGTACAGATCTTTTTATACACAGGTTAGGCAGGATAGGTAGGAGGAGGAGGTAGGGAACATTTTTCAAGATTTAAGAATTTCAGCAATGACAGTCTGAGATTCCATCAATGTATGGGCAGGCTGATGGTACCCAAGTCGATCCATCCTTGAGTACAACCAGCCTGTCAGATTTTCCCACTTGCGACTGCCAGTCGCTAGCAGTAATCATTGTGTTCTGGCGGCCAGGAAGGCTCCCCCCCCCCTTGCAGAACACAATAGCACTGTGGGAGGCATTCTGGAACCTAGCAATTTTATTTCCTTCCACCTGTGGTGGAAGAAAAGAAATCAATCATTTATGGGCTGCCTTAGACTTTTCTTCCACTTATGAAACATTTTTTCCTTCATTTTTGATGCTCAAGAAGGGGACGAGTGCAATCATACCTAGTGCATCCACTGAGTGAAGGTCCGCTCTAAATACCAGAAAATAACATGAAGTGCTACCCCCACAGTAACCACTTGGTAGATTGGAATCTCTGTTCTTCTGGTATGGCTCTGAGAACAACCTCAGCTCCACTGACACATCAAATTAAAGCAGAACTTAAAAATTTCCCATGCAAGTGGGGCTGTGCCTGCACTGCATGGGTAACTGCTTATTTTGTCTAGGTGTGAATGCCAAGCTTATACTTACCCGATCCTTTGACACTCCAGAAAACGGCACTCCCCCATGTACTGCGGTGGACTGTTCCTTAGAGTTGAGCGAACCCGAACTGTAAAGTTCAGGTTCGTACCGGACTTTAGGGTGTCCGTGTCCCGAACCCGGATATTTGAGAAAAAGTCGGGGTTCGGGTATTTTTTCGCGCCTTTTGAATAGCTGCAGGGCAGCCAATCAACAAGTGTTTCACTCGTTTGCCCTTAGAAGCCATCACAGCTATGCCTACTAATGGCATGGCTGTGATTGGCCAGTGCATCATGTGACCCAGCCTCTATATAAGCTGGAGTCATGTAGTGCTGCATGTTACATCATCTCATACTGGTGTAGGGAGAGGATCCTGCTGCTCTGAGGGACAGATTAGCTTTAGAAAATCATCTCATACTATTGTAGGGAGAGGATCCTGCTGCTCTGAGGGACAGATTAGCTTTAGAAAATCATCTCATACTAGTGTAGGGAGAGGATGCTGCTGCTGCTGTGAGGGACAGATTAGCTTTAGAAAATCATCTTATACTAGTGTAGGGAGAGGATGCTGCTGCTGCTGTGAGGGACAGATTAGCTTTAGAAAATCATCTTATACTAGTGTAGGGAGAGGATGCTGCTGCTGCTGTGAGGGATAGATTAGCTTTAGAAAATCAACTCATACTAGTGTAGGGAGAGGATGCTGCTGCTGCTGTGAGGGACAGATTAGCTTTAGAAAATCTGTTAAAAACAGCGATTTATTGGTGGGTGGGTGCTAGAGGAGATTTTTGTTTGCTAGAGTACATTTTGTTTGCTAAGCAAAGTGCCTCATATTAAAACCTAAGCAATTTTTCTGTTTGTTAGGTGGGCGTTTGCAGCCATTTTTGCAAGTGCAGTGCACTTGCAACTGCTTGTGTGTCAGGGACACTACTTTAATCGAGTTCTGTTAGTTCAGTTGGCAACATTTTGGCATATTTAAAGCGGTTGTCTACCCTTTTTGTTTACTTTTACCTACAGGTAAGCCTAGAATAAGGCTTACCTGTAGGTAAAATGAATATCTTCTAAACCTGTATGGTTTAGAAGATATTCCCTTTCTAATGTAATATATCGTTACGGCGCATGCGCCGTGTATGTTCCGGCGCATGCGCCGTGTATGTTCCGGCGCATGCGCCGTATATGTCCCGGCGCATGCGCCGTATATGTCCCGGCAAAAGCCGGCATTTGTTCCGGACCCTGTCGGAAAAAACGAGCCCCGCGTGCATGCGCGGGAGTGACGTCTCGCGGCTCCGGCCAGTCACAGTGCCGGAGCTGCGTACCTGGAAGCAAGATCAGGGTGAAGATGTCCGCTCTCACGGAGGGGACCGAGCGGCTCGGTTGGATCTTCGTTTCAAGGTGAGTATTTCATAATGAGCTAGTATGCGTGCATACTAGCTCATTATGCTATTATCTTGCAGGTTTTTATTTTTTTTTTTTTTTTAATTTTGAGTAGACAACCGCTTTAAATACAGCTTTTACATTGCATTTAGACAAATTTAAAACATTTTTTTTTTTTTTTTTGTGCAAAATATTACATTTGCGGCCAGTGGGGCATTTCTTGCAAAAAATTAAAAAGTGCGTCTACATTGCTGGTTTAAAAAAAAATATATTCTAAATACTACATTTGCGGCCAGCGGTGCATTTCTTGCACAAAAATAAAAAGTGTGTCTACATTGCTGTTTTAAAAAAAAAGAATAATAAATAGAGCTACATAGTACATTTGCACCTTGCTGTGCATTTCTTGCACAAAATTAAAAAGTGCGTCTACATTGCCGGAACAGCACCACTTCACCACTACAGGTCTTCGCCTCCATGCGAGACCTGTGTCCTCAACCTCCTACTCCACATCCACCTCCTCCTCCATTTTTTTTTTTTTTATGTGATTTTAAGTTATTTCCCTATACACATATGTTTGCAGGGCACTTGTCCTACTCTTACCCCCATTTTGCTTCCTTTTGCAGCCCTCTAGCCCTTTCCAGGACTTTTTTAGAGCCATTTTAGTGCCCAAAAGTTCAGGTCACCATTGACTTCAATGGGATTCGGGGTCAAGTTCGGGGCTGAACTCGAACTTTTTTGCGAAGTTCGGCCGAACCCGAACATCCAGGAGTTTCCGCTCAACTCTACTGTTCCTGCCATCCTCACGTCCAGAGCCGGTCTATGGGTGTAATGATGTCAGGAACAGTCCACTGCACAAGACTGCTAGACCACAGGAGGAACCAGTCTTGCATTGGGAGGATCAGCAGCTTAGTTAAATATATCTCCGCTCTGCAATCCCCTAGAAAAAAACAAGTTAACCCAAGCAATGTGGGCACAACCACACTACATGGGGAAACCATGCTTTAAGCAAATGGATACTGCACTGCTAGTGGGAGAACAAATATAGATGTTCTACACACAACTAAGGTTCCGTATCAAAAAGCAAACATCAGACTGGTTAGTGGTAAATGAATCCAATATATTGTAACAGGTTGCAGTAAATGGCAGTATGCACATAAATGAGTAAGTAAAGGATTAAGTCAGTCACAGTTCACTAGACAATATGTTCACTAGGCACTTGGCTATAGCAGCATAGAATGGAGTTCCATGCAGATAAATTATAGTAAACCTGGTAAACCACAAAATCAACAATCAATAAGTAATGCATTAGAAAAGAGTAACAGCAATGATAATCAATACTGCGATAAATCCTCTGTAAACAGTAGGCTATATCCACTCTAGAGCACACTCTATATGAATGGCAGAGCTGATATTTAAAACTCCCTAAAGAGGTACCTGTTACCATGGACAATAGGTCAAGTTCTTGTGAAGCAGCTATCTGACTGAGCAGTATTTAGCCCTAGTTCTTCAGCCAGCTAAGGTTGGGGCCCAGACTTTATGGTGGTGCAGAAGAGCATAGTCCCAGTAAAATCTGCATGCAGTAAATAATGCTGCTAGTTATAGATGGCTATTACCTGTGTGCTCAGTCTCTGCTAGCAGAAACAGGTTAATGGCAGCAGTGTCCTCTCACCAATCCCAGCGATACAGCCACAAGAGTCCCTCTGTTCAGATGTCAACTCACTTCTGGATCTTCCTGGAGCGACTCTGGTCTGCAGCACATGGATGCAGGCTTGTGCACACAAGAGCAGGGATGTGCACACCTCAGTCAGTCTCCACACAGCAAAGAGAAAGTTCCTAAGCATTTAGCCTGAAAAAATTCCACTCCCTCTCCCCTTACCCAGCTTTCATTGGGCATTGTAGTCCAATGGTCCAAAGATTGACATTGTAAAGTTTCTTTCCAGAACTTCATCTTCCATGACTCAATGCTGCCAACAATCAGATCTCTTGAGCCTCTTCTTCTTATCAGCTCCCCCTGGTGGATGGAGGTGAGGTAGTGTTAAGTCCATTGGGGGAACAGAGAGTACTGCGGCACAGTGTCATGAATTGCTGTCTGTCTCTAGCCAAGAAATGGGCTACAAACATTTTCACATATTAAAAACATCAGCAAGCTTTTTATTAGTGACTTTTGTATGAATGCTCATACATCTCCACAGTGAATTATATTATAAATGGACCCTTATTATAGTGTACCTGCATCACTGCACTCCTCCCCTCCTCTGCAATCAAAAACATTTTTTATTTTATTATTTTATTTTTTAATTTTATTATTTTATTTTTTATTGGCATTTTGCTTTTTTTAGCCCAAGCTCCTGGTCCCCATTCTCACCAAGGCAAGAGTGATGTATCCTCCTCACTTAGGCCTCCTGGGATATGCAGGAACCAGGACACACAGCTGCTATCAGAGGCCAATCCCTAGGTCCAAAAGAGGCAGCTGGCTCCTGATGACATCAGAGAGGAAGATGGCGGTGTGGGAACCCAACTGTAGCACCTGAAAAACAGCAGATCACAGATTTGACCGACAAGTGCATATATGAATTGGGGACAATCCAGGATAAAAAAAAATAATTTGTGTTAATGTGTTACTAAACCCAGGGCCCTGCATATACTTCATCTAGTTTCCCACAGTACACAGAACATGGAATGCAATTATTTTAGTAAATATAAACTGCTAAATATCTGTTCTCATCTGCAGTGTATAGCAGTCTTGTGACTTCTATCTGTGTCAGGCTAAAGCTCATAGAAGGAGTTTTCATTCTACTCTGACTGTCCTATTAGGCTGCAGGACCCCTGACCCTCTGTCTGGACAGTGCTGATTGGCCCTGTGCTGATCACAAATGCGCCCTCTCAAGAAAAAAAAATCTCACTAGCAATACACACCAAACTGAACATGTGCAGAGTGCCCCCAAAGCTCTGTTCTATCAGGAGATGGATTGGGAAAGAAGGGGAGTATCAGAGAAGACAGGATCAAACAGACTGTAATGTAGAAGCATAATGGGCTACTATGCATCGCATAGTAGCCCATTATGTGTCACTTACCTGTAAACAAAGCCTGCGACATCCAGCGCTGTCCCCTGTCCTGACGGCGTCCATCTTCTACCCCTCTTCCTTCCGGGGCCGCTACTCCGGCGCTGTGACTGACCGGAGTCGCGTGACGTCACTCCCACGCATGCGCGCGAGAGCCACCAGTCATCGCACGGTCGCATCGGAGGAATGGCACGGAGGCCGTTTTTTCACTGCGCATGTGCCGACATGACGTCGGCACAGAAAATACACTGCATATCTCCTGAACCATACAGGTTTGGGAGATATACAGGGCACCTACAGGTAAGCCTTATGATAGGCTTACCTGTAAGTTAACCACTTGCCGACCACCCACCGTAGCGTGACGGCGACAAGGTGGCTTGTTATTGCGAACCGCCGTCACGCGCGATAACTAGCATTGTGAGCACGCGCGCGCTGCCGAAGGCGCGCCCGTGCGCTCATTGTGTTCGGGGGGAGCCAGGGAGCGGGTGCGGCGGACTCGATCACCGCCGGCTACCCGCGATGGCTCCCCCGCACTGAAAGAACAGAGGTCCGTGTAAGTAAACACGGACCTCCGTTCTGTGAGAGGGGGAAGGGCTGTGATCACAGCCTTCCTCTACATGGAAGCTGTGATCACTTCCCTTCCCCTGCTAGGGCAGCCCACACACAGTTAGAACACGCCCAGGGAATACAGTTAACCCTTAGAGCGCCCCCTGCAGGTTAACCCCTTCACTGCCAATGGCATTTACACAGTAATCAGTGCATTTTTGTAGCACTGATCGCTGTATAAATGCCAATGGTCCCAAAAAAGTGTCAAAATGGTCCGACATGTCCGCTGCAATATTGCAGTACTGCTAAAAATCGCAGATCGCCGCCATTACTAGTAAAATATAAAAAAATAAATAAAAACCCCAGAAATGAATTCTCATCATCCGTAAACGCGGTCACTTTTGCGCAAACCAATCAATAAGCGCCGATTGCGATTATTTTTTACCAAAAATATGAGGATGAATATAAATCGGCCACAACCGATGAAAAAAATTTTTTTTATATATTTTTTTTTGGATTTGTATTTTATCAATAAGTAATAAATTTCGGTCTTTTTGTAAAATTGTCGGTCTTCTTTTGTTTATAGCGGCGATCAGAAATGACACAGAGGTGATCAAATACCACCAAAAGAAAGCTCTATTTGTGGGAAAAAAAGGACGCACATTTTGTTTGGGTACAACTTCGCACGACCGCGCAATTCTCAGTTAAAGCGACGCAGCGCCGAATCGCAAAAAGTGCTCTGGTCCTAAAGTGTGAAATCCTTCCGGGGCTGAAGTGGTTAAAGTGGTTGTCACAAGTTGACAACCACTTTAACCACTTGCCGACCGGGCCATAGCCGATAAACGGCTGCAGCGCGGTCTGATAATTCTGGGAGGTCGTACTATAATGTCCTCCCAGAATCGCGCGCCCTCGTGCTCCCCCACACACCCCCTGGGGCGTGCACCCGGGAATATCCGTGACCGCCGGGTCCGCATCCCATATCACGGGAATTGGCCGAAGACAGCAGTCATTCAACACGTGATCGCTCCATCAAATGATGGAGTGATCAGTTGTAAACAAGCCAGGGCATGCTCGGCTTAGCTCTTCCTCTCTCCGTACCGATCGGTACAGTGTGAGAGGAGAGGGGAGAGATCGGGTGCAGCAGCACTGTGGGCTGGATCTGTAGTGCCCACAGTGCTGATCTGTGCCCATTCCTGCACTCCATCCCATCCATATTCAGCCAATCCATGCATACTCAGCCATCCCATCCATACTCAGCCATCCCTTCCATGCTCAGCCATCCCCATCCATGCTCAGCCATCCTCATCCATACTCAGCCGACCCATCCATGTTCAGTCATCCCATCCATACTTATTTATACTCAGCCATTCCATCCATGCTCAGCCATCCCTTCCATGCTCAGCCATCCCCATCCATGCTCAGCCATCCTCATCCATACTCAGCCAACCCAACCATGTTCAGTCATCCCATCCATACTTAGCCATCCCCATCCATACTTAGCCATCCCATGCATGCTCAGCAATCCCCATCCATGCTCAGCCATCCCATCCCTACTCAGCCATCCCTATCTATGCTCAGCCATCCCATCCATACTCAGCCCTTCCCATCCATACTCAGCCATACCATCCATGCTCAGCCATCCCCATCCATGCTCAACCATCCCATCCATACTCCGCCATCCCTATCCATGCTCATTCATCCCCATTCACGGCTCATCCATCCCCATCCACGGCTCATCCATCCACATTCATTGCTCAGCCACCCCCATCCATGCTCAGCCATCCCCATCCAAGGATCATTCATCCCCATCCATGGCTCATTTATGCATGATCATTCATGCTCATCCATGCCTCACCCATGCCACATCCGTTCTCATCCATGCCGCTACAGTGCCTCACAAAAGTGTAATAGGTAGTCAAATTAGATTTGAAATGTATGCCTGATGGTGCTCCCAGCATGTTGGGCCTCTGTATGTGGCCAGGCTATGGAAAAGTCTCACACATGTGGTACCACCATACTCCGGAGGAAAAGCAGAATATATTTTGGGGTGTAATTTGTGGTATGCATATGCCATGTGTGAGAAATAACCTGTAAATATGACAATTTAGTGAAAAAAATCTTCATTTTTCAAAGAATTGTGGGAAAAAATTACAACTTCAAAAAGCTCACCATGCCTTTTACTAAATACTTTGGAATGTCTACTTTCCAAAAAGGGGTAATTTGGGGGGTATTTGTACTTTCCTGGCTTGTTAGTAAGAATGGGCTCGGATTTGTTTGCAATCACAAGTGCCCGAGCCCGCCAGGAAGCTGACACTGTGTAGCGCCAATCACAGGCAGTGAGACATTTCCCAATCGGTGGCTGCACAGATCAGGAAATGTCTCACTGCCTGTGATTAGCATTGTGCAGTGTCAGCTTCCTGGCGGGCTCGGGCACGTGCGGTTGCGAACAAGCCTGAGCCCATCCTTACTTGTTAGTGTCTCAAGAAATTAGGCCATCAGTACATCAGGTATGATCAATGTTAAGTGAATGTGAACGTTATAGAGTCTACAAACTATGGTGCCAAAGACCAAATAATATACACTGATTTGGGTTATTTTACCAAAGATATGTAGCAGTATAAATTTTGGCTAAAATTTATGAAGAAAAATTACTAATTTGCAGTTTTATTACAGAAATGAAAAAAAATGCATATTTTTTACAGAATTTTCGGTCTTTCATTTATAGCGCAAAAAAATAAAAAACCCAGTGGTGATTAAATACCACCAAAAGGAAGCTCTATTTGTGTGAAAAAAAGGACAAAAAATTCATATGGGTACAGTGTTGCATGAGTGAGCAATGGTCATTCAAAATGTGAGAGAACTGAAAGCTGAAAATTGGTCTGGTTAGGAAGGAGGTTTAAGTGCCCAGTGGGTAAGTGGTTAAAGTGGATGTAATCCCTCCATATGCCCAGTGAAGTGAACAGTCTCAGATGATACACAGAGATTAAACAAATCTCCCTACATACATTTTACATATGTATCTGCTGTCTTCAGCTGTATATACCCTTTAGAAAGTGGAGATCGTGTTAACATTTTTCTCTTCCTGGTTACCTCTGGGAGTGGATCATTGGCATACAGCCAGGACAGCTGATTGGAGGAAAGGCACATGCCCCCTCTCCTCATAGGCAAATGTTAAAAGGAATGTGCAGATCTCTGCTCTTAAACAGCAAGTCCTCCCCGTCACACACTTCTATCTCCCATCTAGGAGAACGTGTAACAACTTATCAAGGTGATAACAGAGCTATGGAGCAGGAGACAGCTACAGGGCATAGTTCTTTGAAGAGAGATAAGAAAACACTGCAGATCTATGTTCCCAGCTCAAATTTCTTGAATCGGGGTTACATCCACTTTAACTACAGATTTTAATCTGTGATTTTTCCCTTTTCTGTAAAAAGCACTAGAATCAGGTTTTTGGTACAAAGCATTTTTTTATTTGGCGTTACAAACATGAATGATCACAAACATACAAACCCAAAAAATCAACAAAACAAAAACAAAAAACTAAATGCTAAGGGATTGTACCTAAAAAATGTAAAGAAAATCTAAAAGGGCAAACTAAGGGCTAAAAGGTTGTTTTAAAAAAGTTTTGTCACACTAAGGGCTCATTTAGGCTGCATTCACACCTGAGCGTGTCGTTTTCTGGTAGAAAGTTGCACGCTTTTACTGCGATTTTGCCGCAACTTTTACCGCGATTTTGCTGCGGTTTTGGCGCCTTTTGCTGCAATTTTGTACAGGTCAAAAGGTCACCAATGTAAAAAGCAGGAAAACGCCTAAATCTGCATGAAAAAATACTTCCAGAACTTGTTTGAGCTTCAGATGTTTTCAGGCTTTTTGCTTCAGGCGTTTTTGAGTGGAGATGTGAACCAACTCCATAGAGAATCATTGATTTTTTCCCCTCCAGCGTTTTTAGCTTCAGGCTTCAAGCTACAAAACGCTCAGGTATGAATGCAGCTTTACAGGGGCGGTCAGGAGGCTGTAAAAGCAGGCAATTGAGCTATGGTTATGCCACCCCTTTCTGCCCACGTAAACAAGACATGCAGGGGCTGGTTCAGAGGGGAGTTGCGCTGGTTGTACAGGAAGAGCTACGATCTACAGTATCTCACAAAAGTGAGTACACCCCTCACATTTTTGTAAATATTTTATTACTTCTTTTCATGTGACAACACTGAAGAAATGACACTTTGCTACAATGTAAAGTAGTGAGTGTACAGCTTGTATAACAGTGTAAATTTGCTGTCCTCTCAAAATAAAACAACACATAGCCATGTGGACCCAATTAGCCATTTTCCCTCCCCATGTCAAAATGAATGCCGACATGTACTGTGACATACAGAAGCAGAGCATGATCCCCATGATCCCCTTCCTTTGGATACTGGGCCACAGGGCAGTATTCCAACATGATAACGACCCCAAACACACCTCCAAGATGACCACTGCCTTGCTAAAGAAGCTGAGGGTAAAGGTGATGGACTGGCCAAGCATGTCTTCAGACCTACATCCTATTGAGCATCTGTGGGGGCATCCTCAAATGAAAGGTGGAGGAGTGCAAGGTCTCTAATATCCACCAGCTCCATGATGTCGTCATGGAGGAGTGGAAGAGGACTCCAGTGGCAGCCTGTGAAGCTCTGGTGAACTCCATGCCCAAGAGGGTTAAGGCAGTGCTGGAAAATAATGGTGGTCACACAAAATATTGACACTTTGGGCCCAATTTGGACATTTTCACTTAGGGGTGTACTGAATTTTGTTGGCAGCGGTTTAGACATTAATGGCTGTGTGTTGAGTTATTTTGAGGGGGCAGCAAATTTACACTGTTATACAAGCTGTACACTCACTACTTTACATTGTAGCAAAGGTTCATTTCTTCAGTGTTGTCACATGAAAAAAAAAAAAATATTCACAAAAATGTGAGGGGTGTATTCACTTTAGTGAGATACTGTACATGATAAAGCTGCAGGATTGAGGTATCAGTTTGACAGTTCAGTTCTACACAGTGCAGGAGGTGGCAGGGTGATGCAGAGGCAGGGAGGATGCCGGGCCAAGGCGGGTGCTTTTTTGGCCTCGGTCCAGCCCTTTGTTTGCCTACCTGAGGTTGGGGTAGACTATTTTTTAAGAGGTGTAGTTATATCATCATTTATCTAAATATGGCAGGAATACAATAGAAATAAATAGATGAGTATATATTCAAAATAGTTAAAGATGACATAGCTGCTGTTCATGCAGTAATCCCTGCTCACCTTCAGCAGTTCTGTCACTGTCGTGGTGTGATGTAATCCTCTGGTATGTGAGAATTATAGGTGTGAATGGTAGATTCATTAAACAGTACACCTGCTTTTTTCTTCTAGCTTTATCAGAATATCTGCCAAGTCACTAACATTTTTGCTGCTGGAGCACACACATGCTAACATTCTTGGCACTTTTTAATGAGAAAACACACTTAAAACCCAATGGGCGCAATGATTTAAAAGATAGTAGATACAATTTTTTATGTTGCACAATATTAGGCAACTGTTTATCAAATCTATATTTTCAATAAAAAATAATACACAAGAAAGCACAAGCCAATCTCCACATTTTCTGCAAAATATAAAAGCTGAGACTTAGGCCCCGTTCACACTTGTGCGACTTATCCTGCGACTTGGGACTGCAAAGTCACATGACAAGTCGTACTCCATAATTTCCAATGAGTACCGTTCATATCTGTGTGACTTCAAAATAGTCCCTGCACTACTTTGGTCCGACTTTGATGCAACTTGAGGTCCATAGACCTCAAGATTACACAGGCATTGCTTTAAGTCGCGTCAAATTCGCTGCAAAATTGCTGCAAAAATTGTGTGACTTTCAGGTCGCACAATTGTGAAATGGGCCTTAGTCAAGTACATGGATACCAAAGATGTCATGACAAACTACAACGATACCCCAAATTTTTCATAAGTGATGCTTTAAAAAGCTTTACAGCTCATTAGCTTAGAGTTAAAGTGCACTTGAAGTATAACTAAGGCTGCTCTCACACGTGCTACTTGTTCTGCAACTTGGGACTGCATAGTCACATGACAAGTCATACCCCATGATTTCCAATGATTTCCAATGAGTACCATTCATATCTGTGTGACTTCAGTCCCTGCACTACTTTGGTCTGAGTTTGATGCGACTTGAGGTCCATAGACCTCAGGATTACACAGGCATTGCTAAAGTCGCTACAAAATCAAGCAAAGTTGCAGCAAAATCACTGTAAAAATCACAGCAAAATTGTGGCAAAGTGGCGAGACTTTCAGGTTGCACAAGTGTGAAAGGGGCCTCAAGGCAAAACTTTTTTTTTTAGATTTGGATAGAGTGGAGATAAAGTAGAATGGCAGATTTTATAGTGCAAACTGAGCCATTGGGAGATTCACCCTCTCTATTTGTCCTGTTTACCATTATCATTAGAAGTGAAAGTAAAAGAAAATCCCAAATTTTGGGTTGTCCCCTGAAAAGTAATAGAGGGGAAATCTTCCAATGGGGCACTAGTTCTGGTGACCTGGGGGTCCCCATTGAATTCCCTTAATTTGCAGAGATTTCCTCTCACTTAAGCCTCGTACACACGGGACGACGATCGCGCGTACGACCGTGTTGAATCGTACGTTGACGGTCGCATGTAGCCTACTGACATGCACACGACGGTCGTGTGTACAACGTGCGACCGGCCGAACGTGATGACGCGAACGAGCGTATAAAAAGGAAGTGCTGGTATCGTTGCGCCACCCTTTGGGCTCCTTCATCTAATCTCATGTTAGTTGAAGTTTGGTGTGTGTTGATTCGCGACTTTCAGACGTTCTTCAGATCGTTATCTTTGGATCGTTCTTTGGCTCGTTTCTGGACGCTCGTTCGTCAACGATGTTGCCTTCTCGAGAGAGAAATCTCGCTGCTGTTGGCCTAGGAGTTCAGGCTTGGACCCGAAACCAACGTAGGAGAAGGAGAGAGAGGAGTTGCTGGACCAAGAATTGGTTGCTGAATCGTGATCAATTTGGTCATATGGCTTTGGTAAGGGAGCTCCAGGAGAATAATCCTGATGATTTCAGGAATTATCTCCGGGTGACGGACCCCTGCTTTAGCCACCTCCTGGCACTGGTGTCCCCCTATATTCAGAAGGCGGACACCTGCATGCGCCTTGCTATCACCCCTGAGCAAAGGCTCATTGCTACGCTGAGATACCTGGCGACAGGAAGAAGCCTGCAGGACCTCAAGTTCACCACAGGCATCTCCCCCCAGGCTCTTGGAGTCATTATTCCGGAGACATGTTCAGCCATCATCCAGATTCTGCAGGAGGAATATATTAAGGTATGTTTCATGTTAATACCACGTTTTATTTCTTTATGTTTGATAATATAGTATTTGCCCTTTTTGCCAATACCTAATTAGTAACATTACAATATGCTGTGAATGTCTTCTTTGGCCTCATGCATGCTCTAGGCTTTTTTTCACCCCCTCTTTTTCCTCTGCATGCCTCCCCAGCATGTTGTCCAGTGTCCATACACACTCTGAGGGTAGGGTTGCCACATCATCCCTTTAATCCAGAACACATATGAATTACACAGGTTCTGAGGCTGATTTAATGCAGATAAGGCACCAATTGAGTTTAATTACCACCTTAATCAGCCACAGAACCTGTGTAATTAATATGTGTCCTGGATTTAAGGAATCATGTGTCCACCCTATCAGAGGGCTGCCATCAGGGGGTACAGGCAGTACTGTTGTAAGGGGCTCCAGTGTCTCAAGGGGGCCTTACAACCAATATTTTAGCAGTGTTTAACATTGGAGTCTATGGGAGTGGGGCATCACGTTTGGGGAGACCATTCTCCTGAACCCTAGGCGACATAACTAACCAACTTTCCCCACAAGGTGAGGCCCCCCTGGACCACAACTTGTTCAAATTTGGGGCCTGTATCAACTATGCTTTCACACAAGGTCTTATTGCAAGCATTGAGTGAGGCTGTGTTGCCTGTGCACTGCTTTTGGAAGCCCTTAGATTTCACACTAGCATGCACTGCACACTTTGCTGGGTCATGCTTG
>BLSH010235833.1:1058235-1074578 GCA_018402905.1 Glandirana rugosa | reverse complement strand
CCCCCCCCCCCTCGTCGACATCCTCAACTGCTTACAACGGTGAACAGATCATAAAAACGTGTCGGTTTACCGTAGTAACAGACAAACAACAACAAATAAAAGTCTTTCCTGAGGGCTCCCGGGAGTCCACTAACAATACTCGGGTAGTCTACACCCGTCGGGTCGGGTTAACCTTCCAACCAGGTTAACCTTGTATAGGGCGTTACATACACAACTTGGACATCACTAAAACCCTACGAGTTACTTACAAAAAAAAAGAACAACATCTTCTGAGTCGACCGGTCTACGGGGTTGTAGGGGTCAGGGGCTCACATTCATTGAGCATCCCAAAATCACTACAGGTTCAACACATACATTGCGGGATATGTTCCAATTGGACCAACCTTCCAATTGGGCTGGGCTGCCCACATCTGATGGGCTCATAACAATCACCTGAGGGCCCTCGGGAGTCCTTTCTGAAAATAAACAACAACAAACAGACAATGATGCCATTTGGCTGTGCAAAAATACTAGACAAGTGGCAACATTCGTCAACTCCTACAGCTGCTCCCCCCCCCCCTCGCTTCTATGGGATGTGCACTGTCTGCTATCCAAAATATGCATTTGTGTGCCTTCCAGCACTGGGGGCTATCCTCTCACCATGTCTGCACTAGCAAGGCTGGATTAATGGGCACTGATGAATCAGGCAGCAGCCAGAAAAGTGATACTTATCATTTAATTTAGGCCTGACACCCCCGCCCCACCCCCTTTTGGGCACCTAGCAGCACCCCTGGCTGTGTCACAATTTCTCTATTTGTCATTTAGCACTTACCTTCTGAGATGACGGTGGGCTTACCGCCACCTGAGCTGAGGGGCCAGGGGTGGGCTCATCGGTGGGTTGTGGAGGGGGGTGGGCCGCAGCTTTTTTTTGTTTTCCTGTAGCAAAATACAAAAAGAACATAAGTGCAAAAGCTAAAGGAATGTCTGCAAACAGTCTAAAATGGTATTCTTCATATACAGTATGCTGGATTTATAAATTACATTTGGGAACCACAAGGCATACAAAGATTCCAAAAATTCACAGATAATTCTCTCTAACTACTTTGACCAAGAACAGATCCACACACTGAATTTACACATCTACATTCTGGTTACAAAAATAAATTGCTTACTTTTTTCTAGGATCCTATGGATCTTGCGCAGCTGGTCGGGCTCCCTGTGTTTCAGGTCCGACCAGCGCTTGCGGAGCTGATCCTTGCTCCGCCGGACCCCGTGTTTAGCAAATATGCGCTGGACGACCCTCTCCAGCACATAGTCCTTGTGGCTATTGGGCCTTTTAATGCCCCCCCTCCTGCAATCGTAATCCTGGGCCTCCAGGATGGCCACCATATTGGCCATCTCCAGCCTGGACATGGGGGTGGCCTTTAATTTTCTGTGGCTCCGACGTGCCGCCATCTTTATACTTTCTTTCGTCTAGTCGTCCTGCTGCGAGCGTTCGTTCGTTCCGTGGAGGCGTTGGTACGTGTCACGCCCCAGCGTCGCGGCGTACCTGAGGGCGGTGCGCATGCGCAATGTAAAGCACGGTATAAAAGACGAATGATCGAACAGGAAATTGTCGTAGGTAGCAACTCGCTGTGGGACGAGCGCTGTGGGACGATCGTTGCGAGACGACGTCTGTGAGAACGAAGGTTTGGCAGGATTTTCAGATAGAGGTGGGTAGAGGCCTATACTGTTATGCTTGGATTGCAGGTACATGGGGGCCCCATGCTAACCTCTCATACTTTACAATTGTCCCTGATTGAGCAGGAAAGTCATGCTTTTTACTAAGCTGGACCAGGATATCTGTGTCCTGGGCAGCATCCCATAACCTGTATTGTGCCCTCCTAAAGCACCCCTGTACTGTGCACGTCTGCTCACCCCTTTGTGTTGTTTAGTGTTTGATTTATGGCATGTTTTCAAATCAAATTGATTGAAAGTAGTGATGAATATATGTTTAATTCCATCAACAATTTAAACGTACATTCTTGAGAGCAGGTGCCTAAAACGGAGCAGGCTGGTAGGGGCCCTAGTGCCTTACTTTGCCCAGGGGCCCATGGTTGTATTAAGAGCGCCCTGTTGGGCCAAATGGCTTATACTCAGGGGTGGGCGGATAGGGGTCGCAGGAGTCGCCATGGCGACCAGGCCCCATGCTGAAGGTGGCCCATAAGGGCCCCCTGTGTGCTTAGATTAGGAGGGGGTGAGAGATGGAGCGCTGCGGGGAGCCTTGTCACACTGTTTACACTGTGTGTGAAAGTGAAAGCAGTGTGACTGTGCTCTTTGGCTCCCCCTACAGTGCAGTACCTGGCATAAAGAGAGAAGTTAATGCTGTTTTTTTTAAGAGACTTTTTGCAATTCTGCATGTGTGTGTGTGTGTGAGTACATGTGTGTGTGTGTGTGTGGCTGCGTGTGTGTGTGTGTGTGTGTGTGTGTGTACATGTATTTTTAGTGGTTACCCTTGTGTGGGTGCATGTATGTGGGTGCATGTATATAAGTGCGTATATATATAGATATATATGTGCATTAATGTGTGTGTGTGTGTTTATATGTGTACATATATACAGTATATATGTGTGTGTGTGTGTGTGTGTGTGTGTGTGCGTGTGCATTATGTATGTGTACATGTGTGTGCTTTTAATACTGACCCCCTTTGTGTACAATCACTAATTTACTTTACCCGCTTGTTCATAGTACCAGAAATAAAAATGCTGTTTCTCTGAAAGCGATCCATGCTCAGGCATTTGACAGCTGGTAAAGAGGCAATCTGTTCCCTCCTGACCGCCTGTTTGAACCCTCTAAATGCATCACCACTATGCTGCAACTCTGCAATGCACACAGTTGTGGAGTGGTTGCAGTGCATCCTCATTAACCTAGGGGTAACCTTCAAGGGAGCCCTGACTATAAAGAGACTGAGAAACACCGGCATAGAGGACCCAATCTCTCCATTTTCCTCCTGCAGCCGCTGAATGCCTGCGGGAGGGAGTGGAGGAGAAGTGTGGGGTGAAATGGAGAGATTGGTTCCTTTTATACGCAGCCACACACTTGCGACCGGGCCCTGGCATTACGCCACCGGGCTCCGAGGAAAGGGCCCTGTCAGGGGGGGCCCTTCATGGTTACTTGCATCGGGGCCCTGAGGGTTCTAGTTACACCACTGCTTATACTGCTTCTGTTTGCTACATCATCCCTTTAATTCAGGACAGATATTAATTACTCAGGTTCTGTGCCTGATTAGGGTGGGAATTTAACTCACTTGGTGCCTTATCTGCATTCAATTAGGCTCTGAACCTGTGTAATCCATATGTGTCCTGGATTAAATGGATGATGCAGCAAGCCAATTACTGCTTAGCTTGGGGCCTAGATTTGGTGGGGCTTTTATAGGGGTATGCTGTGTGAAGTTGCCTGATGCTTTGTCTTCTGTCTTGCAGGCATAATGAGCGACCACTTCTTTAGCCAGGACTTCTTGAGCAAATTTATCGAGCTCTACCACCAGCTCCCCTGCCTGTGGGATGTCCAGAGAAGGGACTACCACGACAAGGCCCGGAAGCAGGGAGCAATAACACAGCTGGTGGAGCCTTCGCACAACCTTTGGCAGGGAGGTGAAGAAGGTAGAGCAGTCCAAAAGGTCTGGAGCTGCAGCGTCTGATGTGTATGTGCCTAAACTGTGGTACTATACCAGCCTGCTCTTCCTACAGGGTGGATCTGAGGTTAGGCCATCCCTCTCCACCCTTCCTTCCACATCAGGGGAGGCCGTGTCTCCTGCTAGACACGAGGAGAAGGAGGAGGCCGGCATCACCCAGGTATAGTGTTGGGGAACATATTGTAAAAATACAATCCAATGATAATAACTAAACATTATTGGCCAAACATTGGAGTCTTAACACATTTGTTTAGAGATCCAAACACAGTTGTGGCCTAAAGACATTCAAAGTAGAAATCCAAATGCTGGTGCCAGAATGCTAGTGTTTGTCTTTTCTAATTATTCAATAAGCAACAGTAATGAAATGTTCATTTGTTTGGATTCATCACCCACACAAACAATCATATTCTAATAATGTCACTTTTTTACACTCAGGAAAGTGTCACCGAGGCAGCTGGGCCATCACAGCCCTGTGTGTCCCGAATTCCTCCCCTGGAGGTTGGGAGGAGAAGGAAGAGGAGGGCCCAGGATGCGGATGAGGCTGCAGCCCAATTCTTTTGCGATGCCAGCCAAGTCCTCCAAAAGGACCCAGATGAGGCGGAGGCATTTGGGGCATTGGTGGTGACCAAAATCCGACAAATGGACTTTGAGCAGAAGCAGATGGCAGAACAGCTCATGCTTGATGTCATGGTTAAGGGGGTGAGGGGCCAGCTTAAGCCCACAACTAAGCTTGTGGACGACGAGCCACCACCACCTCCACCTCCTCCACCACCTGCCCCATCACATCCCTTGCCACAGCAGCATCATCCCCAGTGGCAATATTGTCAACAATGCCCCCAACAACCCTGGTCTGGGGATTACGGCCAGTACCCCCATTGAGGGTTATTTTTTTTTAATTTTATATTATTTTGTATTATTTTTATTTTTTGGGAATTGTATACATATTTGGTTTGACTCCATACCTTTGTTTTATGTTATATTTTCTTTGCAGATAATTTCATCTGATTATTTAATTTATATTCTTTATGATTTTCGAATAAAGAATATTTAAAATTACAATACTTGCCTAAATTTATTAAAGAAAATGGAAATTTAGAATGAGGCAGTTACATTAAAAATCAAAGTTAAAACAAATTGCAAGGAACCACAAACACGTACAATTCTAGGAATTTCTGAGCTTATAATATTGAGGAAATGGTAAATAGAAGAAAATAGATTGAAATTAGTGCAATTTCTATTCATATCACTACAGTATAGCTGACTTTTAGGATATTAGTATCATGTGTACCACTAGCAAGGTGCATCTTCGTTATTACCCCATTTAAAAAGATGCTAAGGTCCGCCGCATTTCACTATTTGAATGGAATTGGCAAAATAAAATTGAATATGCAATTGTGAAACAGAAGCCTAGTTGTACACGAACGGACACTTCCGCCCGTTCCGGACTTGGCGCATGCATGTTTAGCACAATACAACTTTGTTGTACACAGCTGCTCTACACACGACACAACGGTCGTATGCGAGCTTGTTGACACGACCAAATTTTCTAGTCTGCACATACAACTCCCACGAACGACCGTCGTATGTTCAACTGTTGAAAGAGCGGCCACAGACGATCGATTCTGCATGCAACGGTCGTGAGTACGACGTGTTGAACACGATCGTCGTCCCATGTGTACGAGGCTTTACTCTTTGGCTATGGGATGGGAAGTGAAGGGAAATCTCGCAGTGGGACACAGATGGCAAAAAAAATCTGATAGAAGTTTTAACCCTCCCTCGCTCTGTCAAAAATGAAAAAAACATGTTTTGCCTATAGTTCTACTTTACATTCAAACTTTTTTTTTGTACCCCAACACATTCTCTGCATTAACCACTTCCACACTGCCTACCATATATTTACGTCAGCAGTGTGGATGTGTCCCGCAAATCGCCGTAAATAAACTTATTGGCAGCTAGGGGGAGCGCGCGCCTGCCGTACTCAGGAGGAGTGTGCCCGCAGCTCGGGCAACCTCGATGAGCTTCCAGAGCCAAAGAGCGGGGAACCGCCGATGTAAACACGGCGGTTCCCCGCTCTGTCATTGCAGGCATAGGAGATCTACTGATCCCTGTCACTGGGATCAGTTAGATCTCTTATGCCCAAGGTAGCCCAGCCCCCCACAGTTAGAACACGCCTAGGGAACACATTTAACCCCTAGATCTCCCCCTGCAGGTTAACCCCTTCACTGCCAATGGCATTTACACAGTAATCAGTGCATTTTTATAGCACTGATCACTGTATAAATTCCAATGGTCCCAAAAAAGTGTCAAAATGGTCCAACATGTCCGCTGCAATATCGCAGTACCGCTAAAAATCGCAGATCACTGCCATTACTAGTAAAAAAAAAAAAATAAATAAAAACCTCAGAATTGAATTCTCATCATCCGTAAACGCGGCAACTTTTGCGCAAACCAATCAATAAACGCCAATTGCGATTTTTTTTTTTTTTACCAAAAATATGAGGAAGAATATAAATCGGCCAAAAGCGATGAAAAAAAATGTTTTTTTATATTTTTTTTTTTTGGCTTTGTATTTTAGCAAAAAGTAAGAAAAACAGCTTTTTTTTTTTTGCAAAATTGTCGCTCTTTTTTTGTTTATAGCGGCGATCAGAAATGATGCAGAGGTGATCAAATACCACCAAAAGAAAGCTCTATTTGTGGGAAAAAAAGGACGCAAATTTAGTTTGGGTACAACGTCGTATGACCGCGAAATTGTCAGTTAAAGCGACGCAGTGCTGAATCTCAAAAAGTGCTCTGCTCCTGAAGGGGGAAATCCTTCCGAGGCTGAAGTGGTTAAAGTAATAAAGCCCCACTACACGTCCAATTACCCCCCCCCCCAGAGCTAAACACTTACTTGTCTCCATGTCATGTCAGTTGACATACACCTAGTCTAGGTTCACACTTTGTTCATGCGATGTAGCGCACACATGTTTCCACACGTTTCCACACATGTTCATGCGCACATCGCATCCATTTCAGTGGGCTTGGCTAAGCATGACGAATGCGCATAAGACATGCCTGACCCTTTTCTAAATCGAGTTGCACCAAACCGAATGGTGCTGAAAATGAACAATTAATGACACCGGCCTGCCGCTGCTAAATGGCAGCATATTTCTCTGTCGGGAAAGCGCACAAATTTCCAACATGCAGGAACTGTGTGAACCTGGCTAGGATCCCATCTATGTAGGTTGCAAGTTGATGCCTTTTTGTGTCATGTTTTGAGGTGCGTTTTGCGGTTTTGATGCGTTTTGACAACTTTTTAATGTGTTTTGTGGGGGGTTTTTTAGCTAATAGGAAAGTATGACAGTTCTGTTCATGGAGTGTGACTTTGATGCGACTTTACACTCTTTGGCACTCAAGTAACCCCAAAGTCACATCAAAGTAGTGCAGGAACCTTTATGTGTCCAAAGTCCCATGTTAGGGTTAGAGTTAAGGGCTGGGGTTAAATGTAAGGAGTTTAGGGTTAGGGAAAAATGTTAGGGTTAGGATTAAGGGCTAGGGTTATGGTTAAAGGGGTTGTAAAGTCAGAAGGTTTTTAATCTTAATGCATTCTATGCATTAAGATTGTAGCGCCCCCATGGAGTATGTGTGTTTTCTAGCAGGGTTTTGCTAGGTGAGGTAAAATTCAGTCAGGCCTGAGTGTAAAAGCAGGTCTGAATGTTTTGATCTGGGCTGGGAGGAGAGGCTCAGGGAGGATTGGGTGGACTTAACAGATGAGGCCACCAGAACCTTCCACTTCTTTCTAGAAACCAGGGGAAGGTTTCTGGTCAGAGAGCTGGGAGATAGGTGGAGCCATCTGGAGTATTCTAAGGAGCCCTGACCAGTCCCCAAGCAGGATTGGCAGGGGGCAGGCCTCCTTAAATACTCTGAGTCAGCCCAATCTGGGAGGAGAAGTGTTGGGTGAAGGTCTGAAGATGTAGCAGAGGCGCTGTGGAGGCCTCTACCCAGGAGGTCGCCCCCATGCAGGGGGGGTGACCTTGGGACCTGGAGTTTCGGGTGCAGCCAGGAGTGGTGGTGATTCCTGGAGTCGCACTGGGGAACAGGAGAACAGCAGAGGTGCTGCAAGGAGAGAGACTTTAAAGTGATCCACCGGTGTGGTGAGTGACGGTCCCTGTGGGCTGGAGGAGAAAGTGCTGGAGCAGGCTGGGAGAAGAATAGTGGACAGTCTGTGGAAGCCATGGGAGCCAGTCAGGGGAGGGAGAGTCACTAAGGAAAAGCAGGTCAGTGGGACCTGAAAGAGAGATGGACTGGGAGTTGTAGTCCATCAAAGGCCCGGCTAGCACTCAAGTACTTTGCTACACATTCAGAGGCCCATGATCCCTGGCCTGAAATGGGTGTTCCTGAGGTCCTGCTAACACAGAATAGGCCTCACGATGTGCTAGCTGCAGTGAAGAGGAAGGAGTAGAGAAGCTTGATAAATTTCCTATCAGGCTGGAAACTAAGTAAAGTGCTGGAGAGAAGTAAAAGAGTGACAATCTGCAAGTTCTGTGCTAGAGAGAGAACTGTAGAAGAAACGGTCAGCAAGTTGAGTGCTGGAGAGTTGTGAGGAGTAACAGTCTTCAGTGCAAGTGTGCATACACAGGACTGTATATGGAGTTTGTGTATCATAATTTTTTGGGCATCCCACAGTCATCCCTTTTCCCCATCCAAGTTATTTCCCCTAAATAAAACAACAAAAACAAGAGCTGGCCTGTTCAGTGTCTCCAGATGTGTGATATATGGTGTGATTGAGGTCAGCTATAAGGTGAACCACTACTACGAGCCACTCTCAAGGGAGCACATGGATACAAGATAAAAAGCCTTCTGTGCGCAACAGCCCCCCTTTGCCCCCTAACACTTACCTGAGGTCCCTCTCTGTCCACGAGTGTCTCAGGCGTCCGATATTCTCCCTCCTGATTGGCTGAGACACTGCAGCAGCACCATTGGCTCCCGCTACTGTCAATCAAAGTCAGCTAGCCAATCAGGAGAGAGAGGGGGCAGGGGCAGGTCTGGGCTCGGTGTCTGAATGGACACAGGGAGCTGTGACTTGGCTCGGGTGCCCCCATAGCAAGCTGCTTGCTGTGGGGGCACTCAACAGGAGGGAGGGGCCAGGATCACACAAGTGGGACCAAAGAAGAGGAGGATCCAGGCTGCTCTGTGCAAATCCACTGCAAAAGAGCAGCTAAGTATAACACGTTTGTTATTTTTATAAGAGAAAAAAAACAAGACTTTACAATCACTTTAAGGTTTAGGGCTAAATTTTAGGGTTACGGTTAAGGGCTAGAGTTAGGGTTAATGGTAATCATTAGGGTTAGAGCTAGCAATAATTGTTAGGGTTAGCATTCTAATTACAGCTAACTCTAACCCTAACATTTATCCCTAACCCTAGCGACTTTGGACACATAAAGGTTCCTGTACTACTTTAATGCTACTTTGATGCTACTTGAGTGGCAGAGGTGTAAAGTCGCATTCCATGAACAAAACTGTCATACTTTCCTATTGGCTAAAAAAAAAAAAGTGAGGTTTACTCAGTGTACTCTGCTGATGCTCATGCTGTCTAGATGTTTCACACTGATCCAATAGCTATGGAGCATATTGGATAGTGGGAGGAAACCTGGCAGGTGAGAGCATGGATGTATGTAGAGCAATGGCCAATTAGAAGGGGATGTACCCCAAGGCATGCTGGGTACCTGTATTTATATCTGAAGAGCACATGGGCTTGTGGTCCAGTCTTCCTCTGAAGAGAGAGGTCCATGTGGGGAGGGGGCTGCTTTCTACTAACAGCATTCCAGTGCACTCAAGTGGTTATAATCCAGCCTTCTTAGTCTGATGGTAATGCTCAGATGACTACTAACTTTCTTTGTGAGGTATTAGATTACACAGATCAGTACACTTATAGATGGGCCTAGGCCCGCTCACCTAACCAAACACACAACTGCAGACGAACGTGTCACGCCTTGACCAGGGAGCTATCCTGGGACCTGTGTCCTGGTGGTCAGTTCCTTACGGCTCTAACCCCAGAGTATCTACTATCTTGTGGAAGTCCTGGCTATCTACAGCTTTCTGATTGTGACTCTGGCTCCACCCTGTAGCCAGCTGTAGGCAGTCACCTCAATTAGCACTCTATAAAATCTCACTTCCACTTCCTTGCCTGATTATAGGTTTTGTTACTGCCAGTCGCTTATCCTGTTTGATGCCTGTTACTAACTTTGCTTGTTCCCGACTATGCCTTTGGATTGCCCGCTAGTACTTTGTTGCCCGATTGTTGCCAAACCTTGCCTGTCCCTGACGCTGTTTCTGCTTGATCCCTTGGACCTCTGCCCGGATTTGCTTCTAACCGTGAGTCCTTTATTATTTGTTGTTCCTTGATTGGGATTGTTTGCACCTACCATGAAGGTCCCAGAATTCTGGCTGCAGGACCACAACCGTCCTCCACCTGATACGGGGAAAACAAGACTACTGGTCAGGAAACTGGAGTGATGATTGGGGTTCCTGGCAGACCTAACAGTATAATCAGACCAGATGGACCTCCGTGGGTTGGTGCAGGCAGTCTCTCATCAGGGACTAATGCTGGGAGAACAGGCTAACCGTGTGCAGTCATTGGAGGAGAAACTAGGTCCTATCACAGCTATGTTGGCCTCTTTATCTGCTGCACATGGGTCCAGTCCTGCTGCACCAAGTGACCCAGGGGCTGGGGCTAGGGAACCTGTGGCTATGTCTATACCACTGGATCCCCCCGCTCCTAAAATCCCTCTCCCGGAGAAGTATGATGGTAACCCTGCTGATTGCCGGGGATTCCTCAACCATTGTCGGTTACATTTTAAAAACCAGCCTACTGTGTTTGCCTCTGCTCAAGCCAAGGTGACATTTATAATTTCCCTGCTCAAAGGCAGAGCTTTGTCCTGGGTGTCGCCTCTTCTTGAGAAAGAGTCTCCAGTGCTCACTGACTATCCAACCTTCATGAAGACGTTTGAAAAAAATTTTGACGTTCCCGGCAGAGTATCGGCAGCCGAGTCCTGTGTTCTTGACTTACGTCAGCGTAAACGCAGTGTAGCATCCTACGCCATTGTATTCCGTATGCTAGCAGCAGAGACCAACTGGGACAATAGCGTCCTTAAGGCTGCGTTCCGCAGAGGGTTAATGGAACGCATTAAGGATGAATTAACACACCGTGAGATCCCAGCGGGCCTAGAGGAGTTTATCAACTTGTGCATCCTGGTGGACACTCGCTTTGCTGAGCATCAGTTAGAGAGAGAGCGCCAAGGACAATATAATCCTCCCAGACTTGGTACTAAGTCCCCTCCTCAACAATCGCTAGTCCCTTCTGTCCCCTCTCCTGTCAGGTCTGAGGAAGAACCCATAGGGGTGGTGCGGTTGTCGGACAGTGAACGCACCAAGCGCAGGACCTTAGTCTCTGCTATTTTGAACCCTCCTCAGGAGAGACTTCTAGTCCCCATCTCCTTGTCCTGGAATGACCAGTGCTTCTCCACGGTAGCCTTTGTGGATTCTGGCGCAGGTGGTGTGTTTTTAGATGCTGCTCTGGTTAAGAGACTCCAGATTTCCATGGTTTCAAAAACTCTACCGCTCTGTGTGACGACCCTTGGTGGAGCCCCTCTGGGTGATGGTCTTATTACCCATGAGTCCAAGCCTCTCTCTGTCCGTTTGGGGGCTCCGCATCAAGAGGTTTTGTCTTTTGACATTATCCTGCCCCCGAAAAACACCCGGTGATTCTCGGGTTCCCTTGGTTACGTAAATATAACCATCCATTGACTGGTCCTCTGGTCAAATCTCAGCATGGAGCACCTCCTGTCATGTCCACTGTCTACAAAAGGTGAAACGCAATCAAATGTCCATCCATGAGGTGTCTACCAACCCTGAGTTGTCTGAGGCCTACGCGGATTTTGCTGATGTGTTCTCTGAAAAGGAAGCGGAGGCTCTTCCTCCACACCGCCCTTATGACTGTGCTATTGACTTGCTTACCAGTACTCCTCTACCTAAGGGGAGAACTTATCCCCTTAACCTGGCTGAGACTAAGGTAATGGAGGAGTACATTGAAGACAGCTGGAAGAAGGGATTTATTCAGCCTTCTACCTCCCCCGTGGGAGCTGGGTTATTTTTTGTCGAGAAAAAGGATGGAAGACTCATACTCTGTGTAGACTTCAAAGCGCTTAACCGAATTATGGTAAAGAATCAGTATCCTCTTCCCCTGATTGCTAAATTGTTTGATCGGGTACAAGGATCGAAGGTCTTTACCAAATTGGACCTTCGTTCAGCATACAACCTTATTGGAATTAAAGCAGGAGACGAATGGAAGACGGCCTTTAATACGAGAAGGGGATATTATGAGTGTCTTGTGATGCCATTCGGTCTCTGCAATGCCCCCGCCGTATTCCAGGAGTTTGTGAATTACATTTTCAGGGATCTACTTGACTCTTTCATTGTCATCTATCTAGATGATATACTCATTCACTCTAAAGATTTGAAGCTTCATCGTTGCCATGTACGCACTGTTCTCCAACGTCTAAGAGATCACCAGTTGTGTGCTAAACTTTACAAATGCTCTTTTGAACAATCGGAAACACCTTTCCTAGGGTATATAATTTCTTCTCCCAAGAAGCTCAATGCCATCTTACAGTGGCCCAGACCTTCCACGTTAAAAGAAGTCCAGTGGTTCAATAGATTTTCAAATTACTATATGAAAATTCATCAAGAATTTTTCCAAGATTCTGGCTCCCATCACAGCCCTCACTAAGAAAGGGACCAACTGCTCTCAGTGGACTCCTGAAGCTCTGGAAGCCTGTGACCTCCTAAAGACTGCTTTCTGCTCTGCTCCTGTGCTTCGACATCCTCAGCCTTCTGCTCAATACTTCTTGGAAGTGGATGCCTCCAAAATAGGTGCAGTGTTATCCCAATGAGACCCTCCTCCCAACAAACTATATCCGGTAGCCTTCTTCTCTAAAAGATTCTCTGTCGCAGAACAAAACTATGACATAGGGAATAAGGAACTTCTGGCTATAAAACTAGCATTCTCCGAATGGCGACATTTATTAGAAGGTACGGAACTCCCAGTTGTGGTTCAAACGGGCTGTCAGGAAACAACCGTTGCCCCTGGAATTCGGGTACGCGGACGCACATAGCGTGTGTGTGCTCACGCTTATGCGACGGCACTGGCGCCCAAATGGCCCATTTAAGCGGACAGCACCCTGCAACCAGTGCTGTCCGTTCTACAGTGTCCCAGTATTCCGTAGCGATCTGTTCTGATATTTCCTGATTACCTGAGACCCAGCTTGACCCTGTATCTGCTTGAACTCTGCCTGCACCGACCCTCAGCTTGCCTACGACCAATCGCCTGCCTGACCCCTTTGTACTTCAGTTGCCCGCCTGTTGCCGAACCTGCCTGCACCCGACTGCCTGCTCCTCCTGTACTGCTCCGCCCGCCGGTTATTGACCCCGCCTGTACCACTACTCTTCACACTTGCACGAACCTCTGGCCGACATCGAACCATCATCTGTGTCCAATCCAGCCCTCATGCCCCCCTGCGCTCTAGAACTCCCTGTCTGCTCTACCAGAGGTTCTGGAACCAGGGCCGTAAGAGAGGTTGCCCACTGCATAAGTCAGACTCTACCATCAGGTACATGACACGGACCATAAAAAGTTAACCTTTTTGGAAAAGGCCCAGAGACTGTATTCCAGACAAGCCCGCTAGGCATTATTCTTCACCCGGTTTAATTTTGTTGTAACTTACATTCCTGGTACTAAGAACACCAAGGCCGATGCCCTGTCTCAGCAAATAACCAAGCTCTCCCAGAGCATATTGTTCCTCCTGAACTAATTATTGCTCCACTAGATACGACCTTACAAAGGAGTTTTTGGCTGCTCAATCCCAGACTCCTGCCAATCTCTCGGTTCCGGATAATACTTTGTGCCTCCTGACTTACGTAGAGAAGTTTTGCAATCTGCCCATGGACAAAAATTATCCAGACATCCTGGTATGAAACAAACCTTCTTTCGCCTGAAATCCCTGGTTTGATGGCCTACACTTAAGAAGGATGTGACTGCTTTCGTTAAAGCTTGTACCATTTGTGAAGCCATCAAAATGCCTCGATCTGTTCCTCAAGGCCTACTACAGCCACTACCTGTTCCCCATGCTCCATGGACTCATATCAGTATGGATTTTATTGTGGATTTGCTGGCTTCCAGGGGGAATACCATCATCTGGCTAGTTGTAGACAGGTTTTCGAAATTTGCACACTTCATTCCGATGCCTGCCCTACCTTAAGCCCCAAGTTTGGCTCTATCCTTCATTGAAAATGTTGTCCGTTTACACAGTATTCCGGTTGATATTGTTAGCGACAGAGAGCCACAATTCATTTCTTCGTTCTGTAGAGATGTTTGCAAACATCTGTGTATCAAAAATTCCTTGTCCTCTGGATACCATCCTCAATCTAATGGCCAAACGGAAAGGGTTAATCATGATTTAGAAACATATCTAAGAGCTTACGTTAATGCTGAACATGACAACTGAAGTGAGATGCTTCCTCTAGCTGAATTAGCCCACAACTCACAGTGGCACTCTAGCTTGAAATGTTCTCCTTTCCAAGCTGCCTTTGGTTATCAACCCAAAGTCCTTCCCTTCCAATTTTCACAAGTAGAGTTACCTGCAGCAGCTAACATGGTGTCTAGGTTAACCAAGCATTGGAAGGAAATAAGGAGAGTGTTGCTGCAGTTGGGACACAGTTACAAGGTGTATGCAGATCGACGCACAAAACCTGCACCCCGTTTTCGTCTTAATCAGCTTGTATGGTTATCCACTAAGAGCAGCAAACTGAGAGAACCTTACCCCTGTTTGCCCTCACATCTTCGAATTCCCAATACCCTCTACACACCCTTCTCCTGTCTTGGTTGACAACCACCAAGAATATGAAATTAGTAAAATTCTGGATTCCCGACGTAAGGGTAGACAATTGCAGTATCTTGTGGACTGGAAAGGCTACTCCATTGCAAAAAGGACTTGGTTACCCGCTCACGATGTCCATGCCCCACGACTAGTCAAGCTGTTCCATAATAAGCATCCTTCCAAGCTCAAATAGTTGGGGCATCTTTGTATGGGGTGTACTGTCATGCCTTGACCGGGGATCGATCCTGGGACCTGTGTCCTGGTGGTTAGTTCCTTACGGCTTTAGCCCCAGAGTATCTACTATCTTGTGGAAGTCCTGGCTATCTACAGCTTTCTGTGACTCTGGCTCCACCCTGTGGCCAGCTGTAGGCAGTCACCTCAATTAGCACTCTATAAAATCTCACTTCCCCTTCCTGTCCTTGCCTGATTATAGGTTTTGTTACTGCCAGTCGTTTATCCTGTTTGATGCCTGTTACTAACTTTGCTTGTTTCCAACTACGCCTTTGGATTACCTGCTTGCAGAACCTTGCCTGTCCCTGATGCTGTCTCTGCTTGATCCCTTGGACCTCTGCCCGGATTTCCTACTAACCGTGAGTCCTTTATTATTTGTTGTTCCTTGATTGTTTGCGCCTACCATAGAGGTCCCAGAATTCTGGCTGCAGGACCGCAACCATCCTCCACCTGATACCGGGAAAACAAGACTACTGGTCAGGAAACCGGAGTGACAGTTGGGGTTCCTGGCGGACCTAACAGAACGGTCCTGCTGCTTAGATGATGGTGGTGATAATGATTCTGGAGATAATGGTACACTCCCGCTCAATGCTCCTGGAATCAGCCTCCACTGCACTCCTTCCTGCAGGTCTTCCTGATCGATCGCTACAGCTGCCCTCTCGGTCTGGAACAAACTCATTCACTAGTAGGGCTGGTCCTGCAGATCATCCTTTAGAACACTGTAGAAATGCAGCCCGCTGGAACACTGTAGGTAGGCAAATACGCTGCAGTAGCACACAGGGTCCTGCAGATCATTCATCGCCGTCGAAATAGACTGTATCAGGCCGCACCCTTGGCTTAGATAGCCTCTCCCATGAGGCACTGCTGCTCCCAGGAACCTCTCTCTGCAGCACAGTCTGATGGGAAATGAGCTTCTCCTGCTGGTCTGTCTAATGGCAAATCCTTGAAAAGCAACTACATATCCAGAATACATCACTTTCTCTGAAGGGAAATGACACACAGCCCCTTTGTATCTTCTGTTTGTTAAAGCCCCATGCATTGGCTGCTGTAACTGTTCTCCCCATAGGTACACAGTACAAGTGCAGCGTAATCCGATCCTTGTGTGTGTAGGGAGAGAAACTCATGCAGGGAGAGGCAGGCAGAGTCAAAAGGTACCTGCTACATGCAGTGGCGTCACTAGGTGGGTGCGGGTCGCACCGGGTGACACCTGTGGGCAGCTGCGCACTGCCTACACTGATATGCATCTCACGGCACTGGTGATCTGTCAAATTAGCCAACCCATCAAAAACTCTTACCGTGTCCTTTACGGGTGGAGATTTTGACAAGTTGGCTAATTTTACAGAACACCGGCTGTGTCCTTCAGTGGAGCGGAGCGAAGCCGTCTCCCCCTCCTCTCTGTTTACATCTACAGAGGAGGAGAAGGGAGTCTGAGGTCTGTACAGATTATATTAATTTAGATGGACATGTGCAGGGGGGGGCGTTATGGTAGGGGAGAGAGGGGTCTACACTGGGAGGGTGTCTATATTGATTGAGGGGGGTCCACACTG
>BLSH010235833.1:1037316-1050621 GCA_018402905.1 Glandirana rugosa | reverse complement strand
GTTAACCTATAATCTCTGTAGGTCTATGACGTTAATGGTTTGACTTCGTTGACGTCGGTTTAGAGTATCGGTAATAAGTATCTTTCGACGGGTTGGACGGGGTACCGGAAGTGTTGGTATATTATAAATGTATACTCTTTTTTCTACTTTGATAATAGTGTATAGAGGTCTATAGAGGGGTAAGTTTTATGAGTATGTTGTGTCTTAATGTTAGAAATGTTAAACCTCCGTATATAGTATAGACAAGTTACGAATGACATATTCGACTATTGAATGGTACCGTTCTTGATCGTTCCCCGATATTTTAGGGTGAGGAGGTGAAGAAATTGCAGTATCTGGATGTCTCTAATATCCAATTGGGTGTGTATCTAATTAGACAAGCGAGTTTATAGACTTTTGAATTCAGAAAATGTTACTCTTCCTTATTCTTTGTGAGATAGAGTAATTGTATTGAGGGCTGTGGTCGTTCATTGTGGCAGAGGAATTTGTGACATTGCCTGGATCAATTGATTGTTATTTTCATGCTTAGGTAGAAGCAGAATTGTTATTGTTTAATTCCTTTAGTCAACGATTGATAAATAGAAACCAAAAGCTTCTTTTTTGTTGGGTATTCTGGGAAAGCAAAGAAAGATATCAGACCTATTTTAGTATATGGTACAACTGGATTACTTTCAGTTTTAAAAGTTAATATAAACAAAAATGAGTCTCTAATAGCTGGCTTATAAAGCAATATGCTAACAAACACAAATATGAAGGTACCCCTATTTTTTCTAGAAAGCAAATTAAGTATTATTTAAGCTAAAGCCTTGTACACACCACTATTTTTTTTATTATTATTCAACCCAGCAGGTTGAACTAAAAAAAAATGGCAGCTCAAGTCGGAGCCGCTGTACTAACAATTGAACATAAGTTGGATTGTTAGTTGTGCTGTGCTGTTGTGTTCTGAGAGGGGGGTGGCGCCCCTTCGCCAACTATTGGCTGAGAGCACTGAATGGGAGCCGGTCAGCAGACCTTTTCAGTCATGAGCCTTCGACAGAAGCCGGCTGAAGGGCCAGCTTCTGTCAGAACTGCTGCCATACACACGGGCCGAATGTCGTCCGGTTTCTATTGAACCGGCCGATGCCAGCCGACATTCGGCCCCTGTGTACTAGGCTATATGTTCTAATAATTGTTAAGTTTGTTTTGTTTTCTTTCCCTTTCCATATTCAACTTATAAGTGCAGCAGCTGCGTGTCCATTCATTAACATACAGTAGGCTGTCTACACGCAGCTCCACACACAAACAAAGCCTCATTCACATGGCCTCTATGCCTTTGTGAATGAGGCCTAACACATCAGCCACTGCTCATTCCAGGGAAGACTTAAATTATGCCCAAATTAGGAAAAGGGTGTGGCCAGTACTTAACCCCCCCTGCATACTGCTAAACAGCTCTTCAACTTCCATTAGCTTTTCTCAGATAACACCACAGTCTAGGGGGCATGTACAGCCAATCCATGATTCTGCCTTGGACCTCAAAAGGCTGTCTGTCACACAGCCAAGTGGTATCACCTGCCTTCTTTTGTGATATTGTACAAGAGCCCAAGACTAGTAAATCACATTAAAATGAATAGCTAAAGAGTGTACCCAAGTACCCTTTGCTTTCTGCTAAGGCAAGTATTGTAATTTCATGCAGCATAGTTTTTGTCAGTCCTTTGAATAATATGATGAATAAGTTGCTATGCTTAATCCTCCCAAGGAAAGCTTTCGACCTTGACCCTCTGCTACTGTTAGCTTAGGCTGTAGGAGAGCAATGGAACACACCCAGTCAGTTTACAAGGTCTATCTCAATTTATTTTGAGTGTTTGTTTTCTTTTCTCAAAACCAAGCTTATTAACATGCCGCCTTGGACATTACGCTTGGCCCATAGAAAAGCAGGCATCAAATTCTTTCCCTTAATAGCAAGCACGCTCCACACCGCAAATGACCACCTGTGTCATAATTCCCACATTTTGAATCTATCTACGTGTCAGCATTAGCCCCAAGGGTTCCAGATCAAATTGCAGCTTATGTCAGGGTCCTGCATGCCTTTGGAAGCATTTAATATCTGTTAGTAAAAGGAGTCTGTAAAGAGAACATATTAACCTTTTACACTTATGTGCAAACTGGAGTGTTGAGTCTTAGCACATTACAGAGATTCTTGCCTTAGAAGAAGTGGTCTTGTCATACAGCGGTAATTTCTATCCGGCAGGACATAGGAGTCTTAGCAGACTGTGTGTGTCGCAAGCCAGAAGTAAGGTATAACTTTGCAGAAGGGACCTTTTTAGAACCATAGAAACAGCCCTGTAACTGATGTCAATAAAGATTTGTTGGTATCGAGTAGGCTCTAAACTGTTTCTGAAGCAAAAAATTTCTTTTTAGTTTGAATAAAGGGGGAAAGGCTTAAAATTCCTGTTGAGTTTTTATTGCTGTGTGTGACCCCATTAGGGAGATTCAGGCTCAATGTTTGTCCTAGTGACTTTTCTCACCATGGCTGAAACAGATGAAAATCCACTGGGACCTACTGGGACAATAAGGTTAAATGTTCTAGTAAGGCTGTCACATACCTCGGTTTAGGTTGTAGTGATGGGAGGGCTTTCCTTGCGGCTCTGGCTCAAAGACACCTAAATCTGGGAACAGGAGTGTGAGGCTCAGGGTAGCACGCGTGCCAGGACCTGGGCGGCAGGTATTGATCAGTAGAGATGGTCTGCAGATAAGAGAGCACCTCACAGTCAGTAGTAGTAGTAGACAGTCTGTGCAATAATTGTGTGGGAATGTCAGACATGGCCCAGAAGGCAGATCTGGTAACTAGGTTCTGAAGGAGTAGGCAGGAAGACATAGTCAGTAAACTGAGGTCATACATGGTCAGAAGTCAAGAGCCAGGCCAGGGTCATAAACAAATGAACAGAGGTAGAAGGAGCAGAGTCTGAAAACAAGCTGAGACAAGCACAAAAGATCAAGCAGTGGCGAGGTCAAGCAGCAAACCAGAATGATCAGGGGAGAGCCAGAGGGAAATCCAGGAAAAGACAGAGTCAGGAACCGGATGTCAGGCAAAAGGGTAACCAGGAAACACAGGAATAGGAATGAGGAACACAGAGAGCTGAAGAACATCCAGTAATCAGCATATGGCAAGTCCTCCTTTAAATAGGCTGCTTGGAGCTTCTTTCCGGGGACTGGATGTGCATGAACCTGCCCCAATGCTGATGCACACGAGTGCACCAATGTGTCTGTGGATGCTGGTTTCTAGCCTAAGTCCATCTATGTACTGGCACATGCAAACAAGCATTAACTGCACAAGTACTGGTTCCATGATGGGCTCTTCTTCCGGTAACATCTGTCTAAAAGGGGATTTTCCTTCCCTTGCAGTGATTTCCTCTCATTTACTTTGTTTATATGGGTAAGGAAGTGAAGGTATTTCTCCCAATAGGCCACAGGCAGCAAAAAAAAAAAAAACTGACAGGGATTTAACCATTCTCACCTGTATTCAAAGCTTTAGATCAGGGGTGCCCAACCTTTTGAAGAGAGAGGTTCAATTAAGTGACTTGGTAACCGGTCGCGGGCCACAGTGAGCGGAGCAGGCAGATGACAGGTTTGTGTCCATTCTGCATATGCACAGCAGACATGGACACAGCCCACTCTAGACTATGGGCACTCTTCAGATCGGAGGCAGGCGGATGTAAACGGACACAAGTCCGTTTACATCTGCCGCTCCATAGAGGTGAATGGTAGGTCTAATTGTGTCAGACCAATTGTGTGAAGGGGGCCTAAGGCTGCTTTCACACTGCTGCTCTGTGGTTTACCTACACCGTGGGTGCAGCGCAATGCACCTGTGGCTTTCCTGCGTGTTAGCTGCACTTTGCCATAGACTTCTATTATGCAGGTGTACTGCACGTTCTAAAAGAGCATCAAACCCGCAGGTAATAACAGAAGTCTATGGCTCAATGCAGGTAATCCGCAAGTGCACTGTGCTGCACCTTTTCTAAATAACAAACACGTCATACTTAACCTGCTCTGTGCAGTAGTTTTGCACACAGCTGCCCTGATCCTCTTCTTCTCGGGTCCTCCTCTGGTACTCCTGGCCCCTCCTTCCTGCCAAGTGCCCCTATAGCAGGAGAGGGAAGGGGACAATAAGAGAGGGAAGAGGGAGGGAAATAAAATATAGCTTAGGTAGGGAAACAGGATCAGTTAGGCACACTCCATGATGGCTAAATGGCATCTGCCACCAGTGCTGAGACAAGGTCATCCAGTGCCCAAGGCAAATATACCAAGCTGCAACCCCCCCCCCCCCACACACACACACACACACAAACACACACACACACACCATAGGGGAAGGGGAAGGGTTGGCAAGTGGGTGTTGGGGTGGATAAGGTGGGGTGTATGAGGTGCAAGGTAGGTGATGTGACCTGGAGGGTGAGAGATGCATCGCACAAAGGCAGTGTAATGAAACAGGGTGGGGGGGGATGGATAGGAGGGAAGTTCTGGAAAAGGTAAAAGATGGGTAGACTGGAGGTAGCATAATGGAGGAGGAGAGGTTTGCATTCAGAGGTGCTGCGATCTGTAAAGTAAAGTAGTTGGTACTGAGGCACAGTGACCAGATAGAGTTGGGTGGGAGATGCTGTAACTGTGTAGAGAAGCTGAGTTGGTATGGGGAGTTTATGGTGGCAGGGAGTCGCTGTGACTAGGAGAGGGGGTGGACTGTAATGAAAATGGGATTGGAGGGAGGTTTTGTGATTATGGGACCTTGTCAATGTTACCACTAGCTTCCTCCTGAGGTATATTTTACAATGTTACCACTAGCTTCTTCCAGAGGTATATTTTACAATGTTACCATTAGCTTCTTCCAGAGGTATATTTTACAATGTCATCACTGGCCTCCTCCAGAAGTATATTTTTCTCAGCAGACTCCTGACTCAAGGAGTTCCTCCTCCAGATCCAGGGCTGCTGATCCCACTTTTCAAAGAGAATGGCAGCAAATCCATTACCCTCTTCTGCAGTAATTATTGCTTCTGGTCAGCCTGGAAAAGTGGTAGAGTTGCTGTTGTCTCACCTGCTGTGATATCACTGCCTGCACTGTGGCTAGGTGCGGGAAAGGGTTCAGTGGGTGTGGGTAGCAGTTTAATTTCTGGAGAGCCAGTAACACAGTACTGCCAGCTGCCAAAACTGATATTGCAACTGCTGTCCGGGAGCTTGCTATCAGTAGACGCCATTAACAAAATGTCTTTAGGCACATTGTTCTCCTCCTTCTACAATTTAGCAGCACCGTGCAGGGACTGATATTGCAGCAGGCAGCCTGCAGTAGTCATGGGACCCCATACAGACTGACAGGGTCCCCTCAGCTCAAGGCCCTGTGGCTCCCTTCTGCTTTGGTTAGCTATGGTGTATATATAGCTATGGTTGGGGGGGGGGGGGGGGGTTGATAAAGCACATGGATCGAAATGTGGCCAATTCAGCAGGGACTGGGCAAATTTTGATTCATGTACACTGTGCAGGCTAGCTTGTTGTACACAAATTGATTTGGAGGCCAGAGTCAAAGAAAGATTAGAGAAACTTAATGCAAATAAATCACCAGGACCAGATGGCTTACACCCGAGAGTCCTCAGGGAACTGAGTCAGGTTATAGCCAGGCCATTGTTCCTAATATTTGTAGATAGTATAATGATGGGATAGGTACCAGCTGATTGGAGGAAAGCCAGTGTGGTAACAATATTTAGAAAAGGGCTGAGACATATTCCTGGGAATTACAGGCCAGTCAGCCTAACATCAATAGTGGGTAAGTTATTGGAGGGGATAATTAGAGACTATATCCAAAAAGTAACTGAGGAAGGTAACATTATTAGCAGTAATCAGCACGAGTTTATGAGGGGTCGTTCCTGCCACACAAACGTGCTAACATTCTACGAGGAAGTGAGCGGCCATCTAGATCTGTTCTTGGGTAAAGAACTGGTTACAGGGGACAGAATGACCTGAGCAAATGAATGAAGTGGGCAGACAAATGGCAAATGAGGTTTAATGTAGAGAAAAATGCACTTGGGGGCAAAAAACATAAATGCAAAGTACTCACAGAGTACCCTCTGGGGGAATCAAGAATGGAGAAGGATCTGGGGGTCCTAGTAAATGACAGACTGAGCAATAGCATGCAATGTCAAGCTGCAGCAACCAGATCAGGTAGACTATTAGCATGCATAAATAAGGAGATATGCTCCAGGGATAAAATTATAATTCTGCCACTTTATAAAAGCCTGGTTAGGCCACATCTGGAGTATTCTGTCCAGTTCTGGTCACCAGTCCTCAGAAAGGATGTACTGGAGCTGGAGAGAGTCCATAGGAGGGCAACCAAACTGATAAGGGGAGTGGAAGACCTTACTTACGAGGAACGATTGCTAGTGCTAAACTTATTCTCTCTGGAGAAGCAACGCTTGAGAGGGGACATGATTGTGATCTATAAATATCTCAATGGGGATCCAAGCATAAAAGATAAAACTGTTCAGTCTCAGGGAACGTAGGAGGACAAGGGGGCACACAATGAAACTAATTCGTAAGGGGTTCTTCACTGTCAGGGCAATAAGGATGTGGAACTCTCTTCCACAACTAGTAGTGACTGCGGGGAGTATGGATATAGTTAAAAAACTCTTGGATGTATATCTCAATAAGTACAACATACAGGGATATGGGTACTGACAAGCCTACACCTACACAAGTTTGGGCCATTCATTCTAATAGTACAATTGTTACTTTATCAAATAAATCCATTTCATGTTGAGATGAAATGTATCTTGCTCTCAAAGAAATTGCCTGGGCAACAATTTTGCAAATTTGATAATCTATTTTGTTTTTAAGAATGCTTGATTGTGAAATCTCTTCATGTTTTGTAAATATTTTTTTTCTCAGTCACTTTCACTTGCTGCTGTCCATATCTGTTAGGAAAAGATTGTGCTGAGGACGTGTTTGCATTTGATTGTGGTTTCCTCTAGCCCCCGAAGGAGGCGGTCTGGGCAGCTCTATTTAAACACCGTGCTTCCTGTGAGCAAGTGCTGTCTGTTCTACAGCGTTTAGTATGAGTTCCTTGCTTCCTGACTATCTGATACCTGTTCCTGTGACCCGGCCTGCTTTGACCCTGCTCTGAACTCTGCCTGCACCGACCCTGGCTTCCACAACCACTCTTCTGCCTGCTCCCTTGTACCTTGCTGCCTGAACATTGCCAAAACAGCCTGCACCCGACCATCCGTCTGCCTGAACCCTTGTACTGCACCGCCCGCCAGTTACCGACCCGGACCTGCACGAGCTCCAGCGGACATCTACCTTGCATCAGTGACTGTCCAGCCCTCGTGCCCCCCCGTGCTCCTGAGTTCCCTGTCTGCACTACCAGGGACTCACGAACCGGGGCCGCAAGAGAGGTATCCCCTGCATAAGCCAGACTCCATCACCAGGTACGTGACAGTAACGGACAGCCATGCCTGAGTCTGCGCGGGGGGCCTCTCCTGTGAACGAACTTTGCTCTCACCTGGCCGGGCTGTCCCAAGCCATACAATCCTTGCAGGAGGACTACTACCGCTTAGAGAGACGGCTCCAGGAGCTCACCACAGGCCAATCTACAGCCTGCACCACAGTGACCATGACCTCTGAACCTCAAGTACCCCTACCGGAACGGTTCTCAGGCAACCGCACCAAGTTCCGGGCCTTCTGGGTCTCTTGTGAACTCTATCTTGCTCTCCAACCCAACACCTACTCCTTGGAGACTACGAAAGTGGGTCTTGTGATCTCCTTGTTGCTGGAAGAACCCCAGTCTTGGGCACACCGCCTGCTGGAACAGAGGGCTCCGGAAGTCTGTAACCTGACCGCCTTCTTCAAGGCTATGGCCTGCCTCTATGAGGAACCACATCAGGCAGCCATGGCGGAAGCTGCGCTCCATGCACTCCAGCAGGGCCGCCGCACGGCGGAGGACTATGTGGCCGAGTTTAGGTGCTGGAGTGCCGACATGGAGTGGAACAACTCTGCGCTCCGTCATCAGTTCCGTTTGGGTCTCTCTGACCCACTGAAGGATGAACTGGCTCGAGTGGGGGTACTCCTGACTCTGGAAGCATTAATCGAGCTCTCAATCCAGATTGACAGGCGTCTCAGAGAACGGGGAGCTGAGCGGTCAGCCGCATCTTCACGACTTACTTGGAGGCAACCCCGGGCTCCCACGGTCGCTACAGTAGCTTCTGCTCAGCCCGAGCCTAAAAATCAGGTATACTCCGTTCTCCCCTCACCCAGGAGGAGCGGCAATACCGCCTGAATCACCGCCTGTGCCTCTACTGTGGAGAACCAGGACACATAGTGGGGTCTTGCCCTGCCAAGCTTGGTCAACGCACACCACCTGTCATTGGCAATGCACCAGCCTCATCAAACCTCTTCTCACCTGACCCTTCCTCTTTTCCTTCAGCTCCCTGACAAGACTATCCGAATTGCTGCCATCATAGACTCGGGTGCCTGCAGTGGGTTTATCGACCGGTCCTTCGTGGCCCAGCATCAGATTCCTCTACGGCCAAAATCTCACGGACTGGTGGTACGCCTGGCTGATGGCACCAACATCAAATCGGGTGTGGTCACCCACGAGACCTGTCCCCTGCCTGCTACAACCTTGGATGGTCACCAGGAGTTCCTCTGCTTGGATGTCATTGCATCCCCCCTGTTCCCTATTATCCTGGGTATACCCTGGCTGCAGGCCCATAGCCCCAGCATTAACTGGGCTACAGGTGAAACCAAGTTCCAGTCACCCTATTGCCGCCAGCACTGCTTCCCAGTGACTAAGGAAGCTGTTCCTACGCTGCTCAGTCTGGACACAGATGCAGACCTAGACGTCCGTCAGTTGGTGCCTTCGGTGTACCACAGTTACCTAGATGTGTTCAGCAAGAAGGGCGCGGAACAGTTGCCGGCCCATAGGGCATATGACTGCCCTATCGAGCTCCTCCCCGGAGCCAAAGTCCCTTTTGGAAGGATTTTCCATTTAACAGAGCTGGAACTGGTGGCCCTCAAGGCCTATATAGATGAGAACCTACAGAAGGGGTTCATCGGACCCTCTACGTCGCCCGCAGGAGCAGGAATATTCTTTGTAGAAAAGAAGGATCACACGCTGAGACCTTGCATTGACTACCGCGAACTAAACAAAATAACGGTGAAAAACCGCTATCCTCTCCCCCTGGTCCCAGAGCTCTTCCAGAGGTTAGAAGCGGCGAGTGTTCACCAAGCTGGACCTCCGCGGAGCATATAACTTAGTCCGTATCCGGGGGGGGGGCGATGAATGGAAGACCGCATTCCGAACCTGGTTCGGACACTTTGAGTACCTGGTGATGCCCTTTGGGCTTTGTAACGCCCCAGCCACGTTTCAGCACTTTGTAAACAATGTGTTTAAAGACTTCTTGGATCAGTTCGTCATCGTTTATTCGGATGATATCCTGGTTTTTTCCCCTACCCTGGAAGAGCACCGCAGGCATGTGGTTAGTGTCCTGAGCCACCTTCGACAACATGGGCTCTATGCCAAGGCGGAGAAATGCGACTTTAAATGGTCAAGTATCCCCTTCCTGGGGCTTATCATCTCCGTCACCGGCATTACCATGGACCCACAGAAGGTCACGGCTATCCTGGATTGGCCGGCCCCTAATGACAAGAAGGGAGTTCAGCGGTTCATTGGCTTTGCCAATTTTTATAGAAAATGTATAAAGGGGTTCTCAGCCATTATTGCCCCAATTACCCAGCTGACCAAGCTGAACACACGATTCATGTGGACCACGGAAGCCCAGGAAGCCTTTGTGACCCTTAAGAAACTCTTCACGTCTGCACCCATCCTCAGGCACCCTGACCCCGCCTTGCCATTTGTCTTGGGGTAGATGCCTCTGAAGTAGCCGTGGGGGCGGTGCTATCTCAAAGGCATGGAGTCAAGGCTGCCCTACACCCTGTGGCGTTCTTCTCCCGCAAACTGACCACCCCAGAAAGGAATTACGACGTGGGAGATAGGGAGCTTCTGGCAATTAAATCGGCCTTGGAAGAGTGGCGCTATCTGTTAGAGGGAGCCAGGCACCCCATTTTGATCTTCACGGATCACAAAAATTTGGAATACCAAGAGACTGAGACCTCGCCAAGCCCGGTGGGCACTCTTCTTCTCACGCTTCCTCTTCCACATAACATACAGGCCAGGGTCGAAGAACGTCAAGCCTGACGCCCTATCAAGGATGTTCTGTAAACCTGGTGAGCCGGCGGCCCCTGAAACAATCCTGCACCCCCGAAACTTCCTGTTAACCCAAGGGGACCTGTTGTCCCGAATCAGACAGTCCATAGCCAGGACTCCCGGACCAACAGACCCCAACCTACTAACCAGAGATGGCCTACTGTGGCATGGCAACAGACTTTTTGTCCCAGTGGACCAACGCCTATCAGTACTGGCATCCTGTCATGACAGTAAATTGGTGGGACACTTCGGTGCTCGCACAACTACCGATCTGCTGCTGCGATCATTCTGGTGGCCACGAGCAGACGAGGACTGTAGGAAATACGTCAGCTCATGCCTTATCTGTGCCCAGAACAAGAGCAGCAAGACCAAGGCCTGGGGCTTACTAAAGCCACTTCTGGTGCCCGAGAGGGCCTGGTCCATGATCTCGATGGACTTTATTGGCGAGCTGCCGCCATCCCAGGGGTATTCTACCATCTTTGTGGTAGTGGATCGGCTAACGAAGATGGCCCACTTCTTGCCCATTAATGGAACCCCATCAGCCACTGAAATGGCCGAGATATTCATCAGAGAAATAGCGAGGCTCCATGGACTTCCAACCAGCATTGTCTCTGACGGCGGAGTCCAGTTTACCTCCCGGTTCTGGAAGGCCCTGTGCTCCGCACTTGACATTGAACTGGCATACTCTTCGGCATACCAGCCACAAACGGGCAGACAGAGAGGACCAATCAGACACTCGAGCAGTATCTCCGCTGCTTCTCGTCATTCTCACAAGACTGGGCCTCTCTGCTGCCCCTGGTGGAGTTTGCTTTCAATAACACTGTCCATTCAGCTACCAACCAGTCTCCGTTTCTGGCCAATTACGGGTTCCACCCGACATTTATGCTCAACCACGGCCTTGAAAGTTCTGTACCAACGGCCCAAGAAATGACCAAGTTCTGGGAAGAGAACTGCAAACTCCTTCAGGAGACCATGGCCCAGACCCAGGAGCATAACAAAGAGGTGTTCGACAAGGGAAGACGGGGAGAGTTGGACTTACAGCCTGGGGAAAAGGTCTGGCTGTCCACGAGGAACTTGAGGCTAGCCTGCCCCTCCAGGAAATTGGGCCCCAGGTTTATTGGCCCCTTCCCTGTGAAAAGGAAGATTAACAGGGTGGCCTATGAGTTGGAGCTCCCGTCGTCCCTTCGTGTCCACCCAGTGTTCCACGTGTCACTGCTGAAGACTGTGACCCCAAATCCTTTTCCCCAGCGGAAGACTAGTCCACCAGGCCCAATCCTAGTAGACGGCGAAGAGGATTTCGAACTGGAGGCTATCCTGGATTGCCGGAAGAGGGGTAACATGGTTCAGTACTTAGTGAAGTGGAAGTGCTATGGCCCAGAAGAAAACTCCTGGGAGCCTGCAGATAACATTCATGCGGATGAACTCATCCGATCCTTCAAGGAGAACTACCCTAGACCGTTTGGGCATCCGGAGGCTGCCCCTTGGGGGGGGGGGGGGGGGGCAATGTTAGGAAAAGATTGTGCTGAGGACGTGTTTGCATTTGATTGTGGTTTCCTCTAGCCCCCGAAGGAGGCGGTCTGGGCAGCTCTATTTAAACACCGTGCTTCCTGTGAGCAAGTGCTGTCCGTTCTACAGCGTTTAGTGTGAGTTCCTTGCTTCCTGACTATCTGATACCTGTTCCTGTGACCCGGCCTGCTTTGACCCTGCTCTGAACTCTGCCTGCACCGACCCCGGCTTCCACGACCACTGTTCTGCCTGCTCCCTTGTACCTTGCTGCCTGAACGTTGCTGACCCAGCCTGCACCCGACCATCCGTCTGCCTGAACCCTTGTACTGCACTGCCTGCCAGTTACCGAACCGAACTGCCTCACGACCCTTCTGCCTGCACGAGCTCCAGCGGACATCTACCTTGCATCAGTGACTGTCCAGCCCTCGTGCCCCCCCGTGATCCTGAGTTCCCTGTCTGTACTACCAGGGACTCACGAACCGGGGCCGCAAGAGAGGTACCCCCTGCATAAGCCAGACTCCATCACCAGGTACGTGACAATATCACAAAAATATTTACCCAAACTCACACAGGTGTCTTTACAAACCACAAACAATACCATTGCTATAGAAATTTAAAATTAGTCACATTTTTTTTCCAAATGATCCTAATTTGAGCCCCAAAATCAGAAATAAAAATGTCATTACTAAAAATCTGAGGATAACATTACTATTCTACGCTCGTGCAGCAAGAACCACCGAAAATCACAGATTAAATTTAGAAGATTAACTTCTAACTAACCTCAGTCCTATATATTCCTAGAAATACAGTATCTGTGTATTTATGTGTAGGAGGACTTGACGTGTAGTAGCCCTGTGGTTTAAAAGGTAGCAATTCTGTCTACCATTGCAGACATCCTGAGTTTGATTCCCAAGCATGTCACTTCATCGGTTGAGTTATAACTTGGGATGCCTGATTCTGACCCTACGGTAATTTCAAGTACACGTACATTTCCGTCCGTAGGGGTAACGGATCGATCATATAGACGGTTCTAAACGTTACCACCACCTTGGGAGGATGTGTATTTATGATGTAAATCTGTTCCGGGACTCAGTACAAATGGTCGTATCTCTCCTGTTTGTTGTAGAGATGTACTTCACTGTACGAACCCTTAGTTTGAGTCCTACAGACGTTACCATCTGTCTTAACGATGGAAAATTTGGTGTCCCGATGATGTGCAGTTCAGGAGGATGTGTATTTATGTGTCTATGACATAAAGATCCTTATATATCCTGACTCCAATCAATCTTCAATTAGAAGATTTAAATTAGACACTAAAAGCCACCAAGAACGACGTGCTCGCATCTTATCATTACAATAGGAGTCTAAAAATCATTACTGTAAAAATAAAGACTAAAACCCCGAGTTTAATCCTAGTAAACCTTTTTTTTACACTGATTAAAATTTAAAGATATCGTTACCATAACAAACACCAAACATTTCTGTGGACACACTCAAACCCATTTATAAAAACACTATAACAGTGCATGGACCACTACCTCAGACCGAATACGTCCCCCATGGAGAGAACGCCGGGG
>BLSH010235833.1:981268-995028 GCA_018402905.1 Glandirana rugosa | reverse complement strand
GGCGCATCGCGGGTGGCCGGCGGAGATCGAATCCGCCGCACCTGCTCCCTGGCCCTCCCCGGACACAGTGGGCGCGCGGGCTCTGGGCACTCGGTTGCGATCTCGCAGCCGACGTCATATGATGACGATTTGCGCAGGAGAGCCACACTGTCGCCTTCAATTGCCGATCAGCGGTTAACTTATGAGTCCACTGGATGTTTACATAAGAGCAATGTACAGTCCTGGTTGGAAGAGGAACTTGAAGAAATGGACATAACAAATGGTGGCTGAAAAATAGGATTTTATTAAGAACTTACCGTAAAATCCTTTTCTCTGAGTTCATTGACAGAATCAGCCTCTATTCATGACACATGGGGTTTATGCACATCCTACTAGTAGACTAGGCAAAAATAAAAAAAGCAAGCTGGCCCCTCCCAGGGGGCCGTCCTCACTCAGCATATAACCCCCCAGCTCTGCATAGCATATCAGTTCGTAACAAGCCGTACAAACGCAACACAGAGGGGTGGGTGCTGCATCTGTCAATGAACTCAGAGAAAAGGATTTTATGGCAAGTTCTTAATAAAATCCTATTTTCTCTTACGTTCATTGACAGACGCAGCCTCTATTCATGACACATGGGGACGTCCCAAAGCAGTGTCAAACAAGAGGGGTGGGTAAATAATAACTGTACCCAACAGAATCCTCTCAGGAGGCGCCAGCCGCGCCTACACTGCCGTCTGCAAAACTTTGCGGCCAAAAGCAGAATCCACGGATGCTGACACATCAACTTTGTAAAAATTTAACAAGAGTGTGCACCGAGGCCCATGTAGCCGCCTTGCACACTTGAGACACAGAGGCTTGGTGTCTGAAAGCCCAGGAAGTGCCAATCGCCCTGGTGGAATGAACTGTGACCGGAAAAGGGGGTTCTTGGCCCCGAACAGAATACACATGGGTCACCGGCTGTCTGATCCAACAGGATATAGTAGCCGACGAGGCCGCCAAACCTTTGCGTGGTCCTTCCGTCAGTACCAACAAAGCATCAGACTTCCGAAAAGAAGCTGTAGCCGACAAATACACCCGCAGAGCCCTTGCTACATCCAAAGAGTGCAAAGCACTCTCCTTGGGATGAGACGGGTGTGGACACAATGAAAGGAGAACAATGTCCTCAATGTGAAAAGAGGAAACCACCTTCGGTAGGAACAAAGGAGAAGGGCGCAGCACCGCCTAAACCTTATGAAGGACCAAGTAGGGAGACCTTCATGACAAAGCCGCCAACTAGACACGGCCTAGCGGATGTAATGGCCACCAAAAAAGCCATCTTTTGTGACAGCATTGTAAGGGAATAACCCCGACTTTCTCATATGGCGGTTTCTGCAGTACAGAAAAGTACTAAATTTAAAACCTACAGTGCCAACGGCGACCGTACCTGAGGAGCTACAGGACGTACACCCTGTACAAATGTACGTAACAAAGAATGCGTAGCTAAAGGGCGTTGAAAGAATCGCCAGAGCCCAAATCTGACCCTTGAGTGTACTCAAAGCCAAATTGTTATCCAGGCCTTGCTGCAAGAAGGCCAGCACCCGGGATATAGAGAAATAGTGGGGGTTCCAAGCCCCCGCCTCACACCAGGCAATATAAGCCTCCCAGGTGCGACGATATATCTTGTGCGACGTACACTTACGCGCCTTAAGCATGGTAGGGAACACGGAGTCAGAAACGCCCCTATCCCTCAGCACCTGGGACTCAATAGACAAGCCATCAAAACCAGTGAGGGTAAGCAGGGTGCAGGATGGGTCCCTGTGACAGCGGATCTTTGCTAACCGGAGCCGGCAGGGAACCTCTGTTACCATCCACACCACGTCGGCGTACCAAGGGCGTTGAGGCCAATCCGGAGCCATCAGGATTGTCGGGATTCCCTCCGCTTCTATCCTGCGCAGGAGCAGAGGTAGAAGCTTGAGAGGAGGAAAGGCATACAAAAGCCTGTACTGGGACCAAGGTGCGACTAGTGCGTCCGTGGCGGCCGCCAACGGATCCCTTGTCCTGCACACAAAGGTCTGTACCTTGTGATTGAACCTGGACGCCATTAAGTCCACGTCTGGCGTGCCCCACCACTTTCAAATCTGGAGGTACACTTCTGGATGCAGAGACCATTCTCTAATCCAGAGTCTGGCGACTGAGAAAATCCGCTTGCCAGTTTTCTATGCCCGGGACGTAGATGGAGGAGATTGCCGGCACGTGAAGTTCTGCCCACCTCAGCTGCTGCCGAGCTCCTTGTTCCGCCCTGATGGTTCACGTACGCCACCGCCATGGCGTTGTCCGACTGAACCAAAACCGGGAGGCCGCGCAGCCTTGCCGACCAGTAGGAGAGAGAGAGCCTGATTGCCCTCAGCTCCAGCACATTTATTGGAAGGCGCGATTCCTGCGTCGACCAACGGCCCTGAGCAGACAACTGCCCCAGGACCCCTCCCCAGCCCGATAGGCTGGCGTCCGCCGTGACTATAGACCAATTCAGGGGAAGGAACGACTTTCCCAAAGTCAATGCCAGAGCCACCATGGCAATGATCCCCTGGTTTGGTGATCCAAATTGACCAGCTGGGTCCAGGGACAATGGAGACTTGTCCCACCATAACAGGATCGCGCGTTGCAGGAGCCGAGTGTGACTCTGGTCGTACGGTATCGCCTCAAAGGCCGAGACCATGAGCCCAAACACTCGCATACAGACCGTAAGGAGGACCACCGACGTAGCGGCAGGGATCGTGCCGCTGCTTGTAGCGTCAGCAACTTGGCCGGAGGTAGGAACGCCTGCTCTGTGTCCACTATTAGACCCAGATATTCCAGACGACAGGACAGGGTCAATGTCGACTTCTGCAGGTTGATCAGCCAGCCGAAGTCTCTTATCGAGGCCATGGTGCTAGCAACATTGTCCTCCAGAGCCGAAGCTGACTCCGCTTGTAGGAGTAGGTCATCGAGGTATGCTACCACAGCAATGCCTCTCTGCCTCAATAGAGCCTGCACTGGCGCCAACAGCTTGGTGAAGACCCAAGGATCCGAGGCCAGACCGAAGGGAAGTGCCACAAATCAGTAATGTAGGTCTCCTACCACAAAGCGCAGGAAGCACTGCTGCCGGAGACAAATGGGAACAGAATAGCGTCCACGATATCCAGAGATACCATGAAGTCCCCTTGGCAAAGGGCGGCTGTGACCGAGCGGACAGATTCCATCCTGAATTTCCACGCTTTCACAAAGTGATTTAGCACTCTTAGCTCCAGAACTGGCCTGACCCCACCCTTTTTGGACACCACAAGCCGCGGAACCTTTCCAACAGAGGTACTGGCACAATCACCCCTTGCTCGGACAGCGTCTGAACAGCCCCAGAGAGGGCTTCCCGACGCCCCGGCGGAAGCCTCAAGTTCGAGGGAAGAACCTGTCTGGGGGAAGAGTGCTGAACTCTATCCTGTACCCGGAGGGCACCACTTCCCGTACCCACCGGTTAGAAATGCGGGCAGTCCACCTGCCTGCGAACCCCAGAAGTCGGCCCCCCACAGGAGAGTCGGGCGGGGGCAACCCGTAATGCGGAGGAGGACTTTCCCTCCGTCCTTTCGGACTTGCGCTGTCAGGGCTGCTTACCGGACCCCGAGGCAGACTTGCAGGGCCTTGAGCCCTGGCCCGCTGAACAGGGCACACAAAAAAAAAAAAAGAGCTTCTGGCCCGATGATGAAGGACCCTGCTTACGGAGATCCGTGAGGCCCTTTATGGACGCGTGGTCACCCGACCAACAGCGCAATCACAGCAACCATCTGATATGGACTGCAAAAACAGACATATTCGACAGCATGGGGAGCTAGTCCAAGGCTGCCTCACACAGGTACCGGAGACCCTGTATCAGGTGGTCAGCCCGCTGCAAAGCCCCAGGTGAGCACCTGCAGCCCAAATCATTGCGCAATTCTGTTGCACATTCCGTAAGTGACTGTACCACCATGGCTGACGCCAGAGCTGGCCTCATGGCCGCCCGCAAGAACAATGCCTTGGATACCGCCTCCGTCCGCTTATCGGCCGGATCCTTAAGAGATGGAGACCCTTCCAAGGGAAAGGTCATCGCCCTATTCAGGTCCACTGTGGGGGATGCCCACTTCTGTCTTCAGTAAAGACTGTCCTCAAAGGGATAGCACACAGAAAAACGTTACACAACTGGTCAAAAAATTGGACATAAGGATATGCCTTAGGGGTCCGTGATGGCTTGAAGGACCCACAAACGTAGGCAGTCTCCTGCGACTCCCCGGCTAGGTCCAGCCGCAATGACTCACGGATATCGGTGAACAGGGAGGCCACCAGCGCCCTTTCGCGCGCCCCCGAGGCCCCCTGGTCTTCCTCACCGTCCGAGTGCTCCAGAGCACCGAGAGCTCCACGGGGGTCCCTGTGACCACCGAGACTCCTACCGGTTCAGATTCTTCCCCAGAAGACGGAGGGGGGGTTTAGGGGTGGACGCTTCTTGGACACCCCCTTAGCATGGCTCAGTATCCCCCGGGCAAAAAACTCTCCCAAAAAGGAAGTTAATTGATCAAGGGGAACCAGAGGTCCAAGCGCAGCTTGCGCTACCACGGACCTCTCCGGAGAAGAGCCCACAGGTTCAGCCGCCATTGTGCCACCTGAACACTTGCTAGGCCTATAGGCCATGACACCCCCACTATGCAGCCCCACAGAGCAACCGGGTAAACGCCCAGGAGGACTGTGCCCACCGCCGACACCCCAGGGAGAGTCAGCAATACTAGCTGTTAGTGCCCTTCTAGCGCTGACACGCACAGTAGGAGTGCTGTCAGCCCCTGCCTTGTGCTGTTATTGCTCCTGTGCTTGCACTGCTGTCCAGAAGAGGAGAGGGAGAAAAACGGCGCCGACACGCACGTTTTCTGTAGGAAGGCATACCAAAAATGGCTGCCGAGCGGTCACAAGAGGCCAAAAACATGCCAAAAAAGGCCGCAACTACGGCAAAATGGCCGCGAAGCGGTCCACGAGGCTACAGCAAAATGGCAGCCGAACGCGGCTCACGCAAAATGGCGGCGGTTTGCCGCATGGCGTTACTAATAGTGTGGGGGGGGGAGAACAGGAAAATGAAAGGGGCCTGTAGCCCTGAACCCTCCACCGGATGGAAATAGTACCGCTAGTCGCCCCCCCCCCCTCCGCACCCCTGGAGGGGGGGAAAGGGGGGGGGGGGTCGCTCACCAATCCGACAGGCGTAGCGGGTAGCAGACCTTCCTCCCCTCAGGTGGGGAGGGATGCTGCAGACCAAAACGCCCCTGGACGCGAGCGCAGCCCAGTCATTCAGATGCAAGTGGGGTTCACCCACTAGCCCCCCGCACAGAATGGGTACAATGCTGCGGACCCCGCCAAAGCTAAGGGTAGCTCGCATTGGTCGGCCGCGCTGGGGAAATTTCAGGATTCGAGGTATCCTATATGTCCCAGCCGGCTACTTGATAGCAGTCATCAGATAGCTTGGGAAAAGCAAAACAAAGAAAAATGGGGAACCGCAGATCCCAGCAGGGAACAGGTCTAACTCCTTGCACTAGGCATAAAAAAAACTGATATGCTATGCAGAGCTGGGGGGTTATATGCTGAGAGAGGACGGTCCCCTAGGAGGGGCCAGCTTGCTTTTTTCTTTTTGCCTAGTCTACTCCTAGTAGGATGTGCATAAACCCCATGTGTCATGAATAGAGGCTGCGTCTGTCAATGAACGTAAGAGAAATAATGTGCACTTTGTGACAGACAGCGCCTAACTACAATATTGCACCCCAGCCTGACTCAGGAGGTGTTGAGTGCCTGAGGGGGCATACCCCGTGAGATCCTGTAGGACAAATGAAACACATTGTCACGCAGTACACAACAGGCAAGAACACCTACCTGGTAGAACTCCGCAAATGTGGAAGAACAAGATCAGGAAGTAGCAAATTACAAATTCAAACAGAAGTTGAATCATCTAGGAAGCATTAAAGTGAAATTAAATTCTAATTTTTTAGTTAAAAATAAAACAGATTATGTTACCTGCTATCTCTTACCTGCTTCTGTGCAGTGTTTTTACACAGAGCAGCCCAGATTTTCCCCTTTTCAGGTCCCTCTTCGATGCTCCTGGCCCCTCCCTCCTGTTAAATGCCCCCACCGCAAGCAGCTTTTACTAAACCCAGGAACCTGCATTCACTACATCTGGTCTCCCACAGTACACAGAACGTTGAAATGCAATAATTTTAGTAAATATAAACTGCTAAACCACCTTTTCTCTTCAAAAGTATATAGCAGTCTTGTGACGTCTATCAGAGTCTGGCAAAGCACAGATTAAAGCTTGTAGGGAGAGTTTTCATTATCCTATGACCATCCTATGAGGCTGCATGACCCCTGACTTTGGGCAGTGCTGATCACATGCATCAATTCATATGTTAGGCTCCATTTACACGGGACGCTGTTTCAACCTCCCCTTAACGTTTTATCTTGACAGCTAGAAACCGGCGTCTAAAACGCCGTTTTGCCGCGTTCGCGTCCAGGAGCGTTTTTTTTTGAAAAAAAGAAACATTTTTTTACCGGTTCTGGACCACGTACATTTACTGCTGCAGAGTGGCAGCGTAGCACAAACCGCTGTCTATGAATGGCGATGAGGAGTGACGTCACGCAACTCTGGCTAGTCACAGAGCCGGAGTCGCGGCCCCAGAAGGAAGAGGGGCTGAAGATGGATGCTGCAAGCACAAGGCACAGTGCTGGACATCGCAGGCTTCGTTTGCAGGTACGTGGCACATAATGGCTTACTATGCGATGCATAGTAGGCCATTATGCTTCTACTTTACAGGGGAATGCAGAGGAAGTAAACCCAATCTGGGTTTACTTCCTCTTTAAGGGGTCAATACTCTCCGGTAAGCGGACATCTCATTAGGTGGTGGATCTATATATTCCGTGGGATCTGTGGATGTGCACTGTGGTGGTGTTGAGCTGCTGAGCGGACATTTACCATCTTTAACACATGAATTGAACTTTGTGTGATTTCATTCATCTATCAAGGACTATTTCAGATTTGTTTATTCATGAATAGCGCAGCTTCTGTCTAGTTTTATTGTACATGCAGTGTGTCTCTCGTGGTATGGCTGCAGCTTTACTTTTATGAAATCTCCTACGTTAATTTTTAATAGCGCAGTTTCTATATCCATCTGATCACATGCATCCTTCGCAAAAAAAAAAACTAGCAATAGACACCAAACTGAGCATGTGCAGAGTGCCCCAGAGTCTCTGTTCCATCAGCAGATGGATTGTGGACAGTAAAAGGAGGATGATCAGAGAAGACAGGATAAAACAGGCTTTTTACACAATGCAGAGAATTATCCCTTAGGTTCCACAGTATATATAACAAGCATGCTTTACTGCTTTTTACACTGGTGGGTTTAGTAACACTAAGTGAACGTTTGCTTTAGGAAAATTCTCATTTTTGCAGAAAAACACACCAAACAAAGGTGAAAATATCAACACTAATCAAATAATCCACAGTGGTGCTCAAAAGAGAAAATCTAATTTTCTTACAAAACATATCAATGAGCAAACTCAAAATAATAAACTTATGAATAGAATATTTTAATATTAGGTTTGCACCAATACCAAACATTTGCAAGAGTATTGGTACTCGTGCAAATGCTCCCGATGCCTAGTCAGACACTTGGACACTCGGGTGATTGGTGCGGGTGGCGGAGGGGAAGTTACAATCAGAGGGCCAGTTCACACATAAGCGACTTGAGTCGCCTGACAAGTCGCCTCCATGCATTGCAATGGAACTGTTCTAAATAGGAGTGACTCAAGTCGCTCCAACTTAGAAAAAGGTTCCTGTACTACTTTTGAGGCGACTTCAGGCGCCTGCAAGCCGGATCCCCTATTGATCTCCCTGTGCGGCTTTCAATAGCTGAAAGCCACTTCTCCTCTCCCCTCCATGGTTTTCAGCTGTTTTATTGAAAGCCGCACAGGGAGACCTGGGATTGTAACTTCCCCTCTAATCACCCGAGTGTCCCCTCTGTGTTGTCCTCTCTGCTGCTCTGTGTGCTCCTACGGTTTCCCTCCTCCCCTCTGTCCTCCTCTGGCTCTCCCCTTGTCCGGGATCTGTTAGGAAGGAGCCAGTAAATATGTCATTTACTAGCTCCTTCCTTTTCTGAATGGACAGATTCAGTGACTCTGTCCATTCATAACTGAGCATTGTAAAGTGTGTTTATGATGTCTCAGTTAATGAATGGAGAGGAGCTGCTGCCTCTTCATTCATCTTCAGTGCAGCTGAGGCAGGGACTGGAGAATCTCTATCCTCAGTCTCTTTCCCTGTCGCAAAGGGGAGATATCAGGGGTCTGTTTAGACCCCTGACATCTCACCAAAGCCCCACCCAACAGGGTTGATTTAAAAAAAGGAAACATTGCAATAAATAAAATAAAAACACTGACACTCCACGCCTCGTCAGTGCCACCTATCAATGCCCATCAGTGCTGCATATTAGTGCCACTGTCACATGACAAAAAATTTTTATCGGTAATCGGTATCGGCGAGTACTTGAAAAAAGTAATTGGTACTCGGTCTTAAAGTGGTATCGGTGCAACCCTAATTAACCACTTCCACACCGTGCGCAGTATATTTACTGCGGCAGTGTGGATATGTCCCGCGAATCGCCGTAAATAGCGTTTTGCGGAGTGGCCGCTAGGGGGCGCATGCGCGCCGGCCGTCCTCCGGAGGAGTGTGCCCGCAGCTTGGGCGGACCAGATATCCGCCGGCAAGCCGCGATGAGCGGCCACAACAAAAGAACGGGGTACCGCTGATGTAAACACGGCGGTTCCACGCTCTGTCAGTGCAGGCATAGGAGATCTACTGATCCTGGTCACTGGGATCAGTTAGATCTCTTATGCCCATAACAGCCCAGCCCCCCCACAGTTGGAACACAGTTAAAGCGGTAGTAAACCTGGCGGAGGAAAAAAAAAAAGCAATCCTGCAAGACAATAGCATAATATGTTAGTATGCATCGCATACTAATATATTATGAAATACTTGCCTTAGAACGAGGCCCCCGATGCCAGAGTCTGTCAGCGCTAAGGATGCTGACATGATGGTCCTCTTCTTTCTTCCGGGTACGCGGCTCCGGCGCTGCACGTGGCCGGAGCCACGTGACATCACTCCCGCACATGCATGCGGGAGCTCTTCGTTCCGGCAGCCAGCTCTGATTTGCCGGCCGCCTCCGCCGGATCATCAGAGCGCATGCACCGCTAATGTCAGCGGCTGCATGCAGGGCGAATATCTCCTAAACCATGTAGGTTTAGGAGATATTCCTTTTACCTACAGGTAAGCCTTATTATAGGCTTACCTGTAGGTAAAAGTAGTACTTGGGGGTTTACTACTGCTTTAACCCCTTCCCTGCAGGTTAACCCCTTGACTGCCTATGGCATTTACACAGTAATTAATGCATTTTTATTGCACTGATCGCTGTATAAATGTTAATGGTCCCAAAAAAGTGACAAAATGGTCCGACATGTCCGCTGCAATATCGCAGCACTGCTAAAAATCGCAGATCGCTGCCATTACTAGTAAAAAATAATAAACCCAGAAATTAATCATCCGTAAACGTGGCAACTTTTGCGCAAACCAAATAAACGTTGATTGCGTTTTTTTTTTTTTACTAAAAATATGAGGAAGAATATAAATCGGCCAAAACCGATGAAAAAAATAATGTTTTTTTATATTTGTATTTTAGCAAAAAGAAAAACTGCTTTTTTTTTCAAAATTGTCGCTCTGTTTATAGCGGTGATCAGAAATGACGCAGAGGTGATCAAATACCACCAAAAGTAAGCTCTATTTGTGGGAAATAAATGACACAAATTTCGTTTGGGTACAACATCGCACGAGTGTGCAATTGTCAGTTAAAGCGACGCAGTGCTGAATCGCAAAAAGTGCTCTGGTCCTAAAGTGGGAAATCCTTCCGGGGCTGAAGTGGTTAATATTAACAAAGTGCATTAGAAAATGTCAAAACAAAAGTCCATAAAAGTGTGATGAAATAGTGTTACACTTCTCACTGTACAGAACACATTAAGTATCCTGCGATAACACCTACTTTGTTACATGTTCCCATGAACATAGCATAATTTTTTCAAAATCCTTACATGTCATCCCTGTGTATAATGTTTAGAAGGGGTCTGTGGAGTAAGGTCAGCCATAGACTGTTCAAATCTCGGCAGTTTCAGCAGGAACAGACAGATTTAAAACCATGTATGGGCAGGCTGAATGTACCAAGTTGATTGATCGGTTAACTTAGGTATTGACCAGCCTGCCGGATTTTTCATGCGATTAATCGCTAGCAGCTGGTATAGTCACTAGCAATAATCACTGTTTTCTCCCAGCAGGAATGGCTTTCCCTGCCAGGAGAATACAATAGTTCTGTGGGAGGTATTTCAACACTGACTCTGTGGTCGCAGGAAAGAAATTCGCTCCATGTATGGCCTGCCTAACATTTACCATAATTAACCCTGTTACCATAATTACAGCGATGTAGTTCTTCAATATCAGCTGTAAACTAGATCTAAACACAGTCTGTCCTAAGAAAGGGTTGAAAATTGAAAAACCATCCTCCTGCATTGTATGTTGTTAATACATATGCAGCATTCCTGGAGCTGTTACCGCCAGCCCCCGCCGAGTCGCCCTCTCAGAATACAATAGCACGATGGGGAGATCCCTGCATCACACATGTGTTGATGCAGGGAACTGCCAGTTTTTTTTATTTTTTTATTTGTTCAATCCACTGGTTGGAAAAAAAAAAAAAAAAAGCAACAAAACTAAATGTGGTATCGCTGCAATCGTTAGAATTTATTTTGTGGGTTTTTAAGGTGGCGAGTCATGGTTATAGCATTAAAATGTACAGCTAAAAAGTCCAAAAAGTATATTTTTTACTATTTTGGCCTAAGTTTCTGTGTTAACCACTTGCGCTCCGGCAGGTTTACCACCCTTTATGGCCAGGCCATTTTTTTGCAATACGGCACTGCGTTACTTTAACTGAAAATCTTGCGGTCGTGCATCACTGTACCCAAATAAAAATGATGTCCCTTTTTCCAACAATTTGAGCTTTCTTTAGGTGGTATTTGATCACCTATGCGTTTATTTTTGCACTATAATCAATGATAGACTGACAATTTTGAAAAAAAAAAGCAAAAACAATATTTACTTTCTGCTATAAAACACATCCAATAAAAAGAATAAAATGTGAAAAATCTCATTTCCTCATCAATTTAGGCCAATATGAAATTCTACGTTTTTGATAAAAAAATGTATCTTCACAGATATAGACCACCGTGTGATAGTTCAAATTCAGTAGTGATACCTCCACCTCACAACTAATAACTGCTTACCAGATGTAAGCGCATGAGCGCTTTGGCTGTACGCCAGCCCGGGTCCCCCCTGGGGATAAATACGACAATCTTGGGGTCCTGATGTAGCAGAGTTGGCTTGGGTGAACCACAGAGGTAGTGGAAAGGGCTAACCGGATCCGCCTCCCGGCGTTTGTAGGATAGCAGTCCAATAAGGTTCTTTACACCCCCAGATAAACTCACCACAGCACCCAAAGAAAAGAGAAGGTACTGATAGTGTGATAACGTTTCAGTGGATTAAATAAAATAAAGAGTATTGCACTTACATCAGATAAAAACAACAAGGGCGTCCAAGAACATTAAGCCGGCCGGCTGTAGAGTTCAAACACTCAATGGCAGTGACGTCAGCGCGTCTTCCCCCAGGGAGGCGGATCTGGTTAGCCCTTTCCACTACCTCTGTGGTTCACCCAAGCCAACTCTGCTTTAGGGGGGACCCAGGCTGGGGTACAGCCAAAGCGCTCATGCGCTTACATCTGGTAAGCAGTTAGTTGTGAGGTGGAGGTATCACTACTGAATTTGAACGATCACACGGTGGTCTATATCTGTGAATATACATCTACACATCTACTTTCATCTACACCATTTATGTTTATTTGGACTGTATGATTTACATGTATTCATGGGATGCATGCTATATGTATCTACCTACCGTCATTTTAGCGCAACCTGTTTATAAAATGAGATATTTATTTATTTTACTAATAATGGCAGCGATTAGCGACTTATAGCAGGACTGCGACGTTGTGGCGGACAAATCGGACACTGACACACTTTTTTGGGACCAGTGACACGAATACAGTGATCAGTGCTAAAAAGGATGCATGGTCTTTGTACTAATGACACTGGCAGGGAAGGGGTTAACATCAGGGATGATCAAAGGGTTAAATGTGTTCCCTTGGGAGTGCTTTGACTGGGGCAAGACAGAGATCCGTGTTCCTGCTTAGCAGGAACACAAGATCTCCATCTTCCCCTTACAGAATGGCAATCTTCCTGGTTTACATAGGCAGACCAGCATTCTGCCTCTCTCTCGAGAACAATCACAGTTTGCCAGCGATCTGCTGGACCCGCTGATTGGCTCCCACTATGCAAACACAGTGAGAGCGTGTCGCCAGCTTTGCACATGCGCACCCCAGACCAAAAGACATACAGGTATGCAATTTTGCGCTGGAGGGCTGCTCTGCAGCAGTACATGTACGTGGGGTAGTCCAGAAGTGGTTAATAAAACAAGTATTGCGATATCTACAGTTTTACTAACGTGTCAAAAGTGCAAAAGGGAGTTTAGGCGTTAGGGTTTATTTTGACCTACTTCATGAAGGGGTTTATGAGGTAATGCTCACTGTGTGGGGACACAGATACTGTTAGACCCTCCAGAAACTTTGAATTAGCTATGACGACACCTTCGCCATAGAAACATCTAGAAAGCAAGAAATATTTATTTATTTTTTAAGGTATGTTGTGTGAATGGGAACAGACCAAACACGTAGGGTTTTCTCAAATTTGACTGCAAAAGTGGAAATACGCTTTAAAGGGTAAGTTCACCTTTGATCACTTTTTTTTCCCCTAAATTCCAGCTCCCTTATGTACCAGTATAGCATTCATGCACTTTTTTTGCAAAAATATCAACGCTTTCCATTAAATATACAGACACTTACCTTGCTGTCCTCCATCCATGTTTCCAGACATATCCATTCGTAATGTCTTACCTTCACATAGACTATAGGTAATGACACAGGAAGGAGCTGACCAGCTGACCTCATTAGCACACAGCATGCATCATCCTACCTACCGCCCATTCCAAGGTGCACGTTTTTTTAAATGAGATGCAATCAATCAGTGATCACCCTTCCAACTAAATCCACAATATACAATTAGATTGTATAGTATATGGCCATGTTTATACACCTAAAATTACTAGTTACACTTTCAGTGCCATCAATTGTTAATGGCACACCAAACACAGAAGCAAACACTAATTTTGCCATGTGAAAAAACAAGGGGCAAATGCTCCTCCCTACCCTATAGAGGGATTTGGAATACCAACACCACTCTTCCTGCCTAATGCCATGGCCTGTTAATGTTTTTGTCAACGCTCTCCCCCCGACCCAAAAAAATCAAACAAAAAAAAAACCCCTGCATAACAGAGGCATCCAGCCCCCCTCTCGCAACTGTTTTTGTAATTGTCCGGTACCGTAATCCGTCCTTCTCACCACAACCCTAAGGTTTAGGGAGATATCCCATCCCTCCTCGTAAACGGAGAACGAAAAAGTGAACCGTTTTACACAAACGAAGACACAAACCACACGGCCATTGTTAATTACCGTGACTTTCACATTGATCATTAAAATCCACATATTTGTACCGGTATGTGATATGTTAGA
>BLSH010235833.1:966173-977908 GCA_018402905.1 Glandirana rugosa | reverse complement strand
TAGGTTGAACTCTGTGGTGCAACGCACTGCACTTTAGGACATACACACACACACACACACACATACACATACATTTATAAATAGGAGACTTGTTATAATTATTAACATTCAATGATTTTTTTTTTAATATTTTGCTCACATTTTAGTCAAATTTTTAATTGATGTTTACGTTGCACACTGCTTCGCGGTCATCGACCATTTTCGCTCATATGTACAAGAGATTTTTTTAATGCCGGCCTTCACACCAACGCATAGAATATCGTTCGTTTATAAGCGATACAACAGTAATTTTCCATTTTTTTTTTCAATAGGATTTTTTCGTTCACGTTATCGATAATTAGTTGATGGGCATCAATGGTTAGAATATCGGCCACTGAAAGGAAATTTTCGGCCCATATTCTGATTGTGTATTACTGCTATAAAATTGGATTTCACGTCACGCAACGTGGTGTCTCAAGTTGGATCACAAGTCGCGGAAGTGTGAACCAAGCCTAAAGTGAGGTACACACTAAGAAAATCGGGTGACCGTTCGTCCGATTTTTCTCGTTTCACAGCAAATCGGAAGCCGATGGAAGAAAATCCGTATGAAAATTCTCATAGACAAAGGCTTTTTTTGGTTGATTATTTCTGATCATGTCTAGCGTTCCTTTTCTGATTTTTCTTGTACAAAAACGGTACACATTAAACGATAATCGCTCGTTCTGTTCCCTTAGGAGAAAAATTTGGCATTTGTCCCTGAGAATTTTCGTACGAAAATTCAGAATTAGCTGTCGAAACTTGTACGAAAATGTTCGCCAATTTTCTTATCGTGTGTACGAGCCTTATGGCTGGTCCACACTGCTGCGATGTGGTAACCCTGCGAATCCACTGCGAACTCCCGCATTTCATGTCTCCTGGCGGCAGTTCACACTGCCATATGCCAACTGCTGGGAGTGTCAATAAAATGCTAATGACATCCAAATCAGTTCGCATAACGCACTGCGAACTTCAAACTCGCACAGGACTCGGATCATATGGGTGTGAACACTCATGCAATCTGATCTGGTTCAGCTGCTGCGGAGAAAAAAGGTATTTTATTATAACTTACCGTAAAATCCCTTTCTCTGAGTTCACTGACAGACGCAGCCTTCTTATGACACGTGGGGTTATGCTCATATCATTAGGAGTAGACTAGGCAAAAATAAAACAAAAGCATAGGTTGGCCCCTCCCAGGGGGCTGTCCTCACCTTAGCATATAATCCCCCTGCTCTGCATAGCACATCAGTTTGTAACAAGCTGTACAAACTCAACACAGAGGGGTGGGTGCCGTGTCTGTCAGTGAACTCAGAGAAAAGGATTTTACGGTAAGTTATAATAAAATCCCTTTTACTCTTCCGTTCACTGACAGACGCAGCCATCTTATGACACGTGGGGACGTCCCAAAGCTGTGCCAATCAAGAGGGGTGGGCAAACTAACAACTGTACCCAACAGAAAAAGCCCTCTCAGTCGGCGCTAATTGCACCTACACTGCCGCTTGTAATACTTTGCGGCCAAAAGCAGCATCCGAAGATGCTGAAACATTAATTTTGTAAAACTTCGTAAACGTGTGCACTGAGGCACAAGTAGCCGCTTTGCACACCTGAGACACCGAGGCCTGGTGTCTAAACGCCCAGGAAGTACTAACTGCCCTGGTGGAATGAGCCGTGACTGGAAACGGGGGAACCTTGCCCCGAATCTCATATGCACGAGTCACGGTCTTCCTTATCCAACGAGAAATGGTAGCGGACGAGGCCGCCATGCCTTTGCGCGACCCTTCCATCAGCACAAATAAAGAATCAGACTTCCGAAAAGAAGCTGTAAAAAACAAATACACCCGCAAAGCCCTCACCACATCCAAAGAATGCAGTTCAACTTCTTTGGGAAGCGACGGGTGCGGGCACAATGAGGGAAGAACAATATCCTCATTTAAATGAAAAGAAACCACCTTCGGAAGAAACGAAGGGGAAGGTCGCAAAACCGCCTTGTCCTTGTGAAGGACCAAGTAAGGTGACTTGCAGGATAACACTGCTAACTCAGACACCCGCCTAGCGGACGTGACAGCAACCAGAAAAGCCACTTTCTGCGACAACAGTCGCAAGGGAATGTCCCTAATTTTTTTATATGGTGGTTTTCTGCAGCACAGAAAGCACGGTGCCAGAGGTGACCGTATCCGAGGAGCCACATGACGTAGCCCCCTGTACAAATGTACGGATCAATGAATGAGACGCCAAGGGCTGTTGAAAAAGAAGCACCAGGGCCAAAATCTGATCCTTAAGCGTACTTAACACCAGGTACTTATCCAGTCCTTGCTGCAAAAAAGTCAGTACTCTGGACACTATACAAGAGCCTCGCACCAGGTAATAAAGGCCTTCCAGGTCCTATGAAAAATCTTACGTGAGGTACTTTTACGTGCTTCAATCATTGTAGGGATTACGGAGTCTGAGACACCCCTATCCCTCAACACCTGGGACTCAATAGCCAAGCCGTCAAAGCCAGCGAAGGTAAAGCAGGGTGCAAGATGGGCCCGTGAGATAGTAGGTCTTCGCGAAGTGGAAGACGCCACGGAACATCTGTCACCATCCGTACTACGTCGGCGTACCAAGGACGCCGAGGCCAATCCGGAGGTACCAGGATTGTCGGGATTCCCTCTGCTTCTATCCTGCGCAGAACCCGCGGTAGAAGTTTTAGAGGAGGAAAGATGTACAGTAGCCGATACCAACCCCAGGGTGCTACCAGAGCGTCCGAGGCGACCGCCAGCGGATCTTATGTTCTGCACACAAAGGTCTGTACCTTGTGATTGAACCTGGAGGCCATGAGGTCCACCTCTGGTGTGCCCCACTTGAGGCAAATCTGGCGGAACACTTCTGGATGTAGGGACCATTCCCCTTGATCCAGAGTCCGGCGGCTGAGAAAGTCCGCCTGCCAATTTTTCCCACCTGGGATGGAGATTGCAGAGAGCTGGCACGTGAAGTTCTGCCCACCGAAGGATCAGAGCCACCTCCGCGGCTGCTGCCGAGCTTCTTGTTCCACCCTGATGGTTCATATATGCCACAGCCGTGGCATTGTCCGACTGAACCCAGACAGGGAGGCCTCGCAGCCTTTCTGACCAAAAGGACAGAAAGTCTGATCGCTCTCAGTTCCAGTACATTTATTGGAAGACAAGCTTCCTGCACTGACCAATGGCCCTGGGCAGAGAACTGACCCAGGACCACTCCCCAGCCCGATAGGCTGGCATCCGTCGTTACTATCGACCAATTGAGGGGGAGAAAACATTTTCCCAACCTTAGGGCCGGAGCCCAAATCCACCAAATCAAGGATACTCAGGACTGATGATCCAACCTGATCAGTCTGTCTAGGGATAGGGGAGATTTGTCCCATTGCGACAAAATCGCCTTCTGCAAGAGCCGAGTGTGACTCGGGGCTCATGGTGTCGACTTTCGAAGCGATACCTTACACCCAAACACTCGCATACAGAACCGTAAGGAGGACCACTGGCGTGATAACAGGGTTCGCACTGCTGCCTGAAGTGTCAGGAGCTTGTTTGGTGGTAAAAACACCCTTGCCTGCACCGTGTCCAGAATCAGACCCAGGTATTCCAGCCGGCAGGATGGAGTCAATGATAACTTCTGCAGGTTGATTAGCCAACCGAACTCCTCTAACGTGGACACCGTAATTGTCACATTCTCCTCCAAAGCCGCAGCAGACTCTGTTCTCAGGAGTAAATCGTCGAGGTATGCTACTACCGCGATACCCCTCAGTCTCAACAGCGCCAGCGTCGGGGGCCACCACCTTGGTGAACACTCGGGGAGATGAAGCCAACCCGAAGGGAAGTGCCACCAACTGGTAATGCAGGTCCCCCACTGCGAAGCGTAGAAAACGCTGGTGACTGAGACAAACTGGAACATGGAGATACGCGTCCCTGATATCCAGGGACGCCATGAATTCCCCTTGGTGAAGGGCGGCCACGACCGAGCGGATGGACTCCATCCTGAATCTCTTCGTCTTTACAAAGCGGTTTAATGCCTTCAGGTCCAGAACTGGCCTGACACCACCCTTTTTGGGCACCACAAAGAGGTTTGAGTAAAACCCGTGAAATCTTTCCACCATGGGTACCGGTACAATGACCCCCTGTTCGGCAAGCGCCCAAACAGCGCCTAGAAGCACCTCCCGATGCCCCTGAGGGAGTCTCAAGTTTGAAGGGAAGAACCTTTCTGTGGGCAGAGAGATGAACTCTATCCTGTACCCGGAGGACACCACCTCCAGTACCCACCGATCGGTGATGCGGGCAGTCCATCTGTCTGCGAACCCCAGCAACCCGCCCCCACCCGTGAGTCGGGCGGGGGCAACCCATCATGCGGAAGTTGATTCATCCTTCGCTTTTTTGGACTTATGCTGCCAGGGCCTTTAACTGGGCCCAGCGGAAGCCTTACTGGACTTAAAGCCCTTACCCGCTGAGCCGGGTGCCCGACAAAACTTCTGACCTGAAGAAACAGGGCCTTGCCTACGGCGAAAATCCCGCCGCTTTGGCTCTGGAAGGAAAGTACTCTTGCCTCCCGTGAAATCCTTAATGATTTCATCCAACTGTGGGCCAAACAGACGCCCTCCCTGTAAGGGAAGATCTGCAAGAGCTTTCTTTGAAGCCTGGTCGTCCGACCAAGAGCGGAGCCACAACACTAGCCTGATAACGATTGCAAAAACAGACATTTTTGACAGTATGGGAAGAAGGTCCAAAGCAGCATGGCATATGTAGCGGAGACCCTCTTCCAAATGTTGTGCCCGCTGCACCTCAGCCTGTGCACATTCACAAGTTAAACCAGTGTGCAGTGTGGCAGCGTGCTCGTGAAGAGATTGCGCCGCCATCGCAGCCGCTAGAGCTGGCCGCATGGCTGTTCCAGCCAACAAGAACAGTGCCTTAGACACTGCCTCCGTGCGGCGATTGGCCACCTCCTTAAAAGACGGAGACCCCTCCAAGGGAATGGTCGTTGCCTTATTCAGACAGGCCACTGGGGGGTCCACCGTTGGGGAAGCCCATCTCTTAGTAAAGCTATCCTCAAAGGGGTAGCGAACAGCAAAGCTTTTAGGAAAAGCAAAGGAATTTGGAGGCCATAGCCATTCCTTGAACACCGCCTGTTCAAACACCTGATCATAAGGGTAAGCCCTAGGGGACCTAGGGGGTTTAAGTGATCCACAAATATATGAGGACTCATGCGACTCCCCTGCTTGGTCAAGCCGCATGGAGTCGCGGATATCAGTGATCAGAGCAGTGATCAGAGCGGCCACTATCGCTTTATCGCACGAAAAAGGAGCCTGCTGATCACCTTCGCCTTCTGAGGGCAGTTCACCCTGATAGGTCCACAGGTGTGACCACTTAGGTGCTTTCTGGATCCGAATCCTCCCCTGAGTAAAGAGGGGGGGAGCATTTTTTGGGGCCCGCCCGGGGAAAGAACTCCCCAAATACCGCCCTCAGCTGTTCCAGGGACACCAAGGTTCCCGGGGTGGATTGTTGATCCGCAGGTACACCTGCCATAGCCTTGCCGGCCTCTGACATCCCAGCCTTCCGGCACCCCCACTGTGTGACCACCACCTCTACCCCACCAATTAGCCAGGGAGACCCGGGAGGATTGCACCCACCGCTACCAGCACTCAGGGAGAGCCAGCTATACTTGCTGTTTTAAACGTCTCAGCACTTGCAATGCCCAAAAATCCACTGCACTTCAAGAGCCTGCACCACAGAGTGTCAGCCACGTTGTCCAAGTGAAACCGGAAGTACTAATTCCGTTTATATCACTTCCTGTACCAAAAGGGACCACTGGGGGCCGCCAGAGGATAGGCTGAAAACCACATGTGGTTACCAAACAATGGATGCTGCCATTAACACAAGCAGAGCTTATAGCAAAATGGTGTGGTCGGCAGACGAACGAACGGTGATCCACACCGAAATGGCGGCGAACCACTTAATGCAGTGCTCCGAACGGTCAGTGCAAGGCGCGGTACTGTGGGGGGGACTGTTTGGGCGACCCCCACCGGCCGGCTACCACAGAAGCTGCCCAGGTGCTCACTCTCCGCGCCCCTAGGACGGAAGAGGGGTCCACTCACCAATACGATGGGCGCAGCGGGTAGCCACCTGGAGCAGACTTACCTCCCCATAGAGAGGCATGCTGCTGGACAGGAACAAAACCAGTCACTGGGCTCTAGTGGGTTTTAGCCACTGGCCGCCCGCATGGAACGGGCGCTATGCGTGTGGCTCGCATAGTGTCGGCCGGACTGGGGAAAGTTTTTGGATTCTAGATATCCTCTATACCACCAGCCAGCTTCTTGATAGCAGTCTTCATCAGAAAAAATCTTCAGGAGACCGCAGATCCCATAGGGAACCAGGTCTACTCCTTGCACTAGGCAATTTAAAACCGATGTGCTATGCAGGAGGGGGATTATATGCTAAGGTGAGGACGGCCCCCTGGGAGGGGCCAACCTATGCTTTTGTTTTATTTTTGCCTAGTCTACTCCTAGTAATATGAGCATAACCCCACGTGTCATAAGAAGGCTGCGTCTGTCAGTGAACAGAAGAATAAAGGGTCCTGTGCGAGTTTGTTCGAAATGCTATGTGATTTCAGCCATATTATCTGTATGGCTGAGATCGGATCGCATGTGATACACACTGCATTAGCTCATTATGAAATGCTTACCTTAGATCGACGCTGTAGCAGGGGTCCCCAAGCACCGATGTGACCGGCGACATGCTGTGTCCATCGTCTTCCGGGATCCCGGTCGCCGACCAATCACAGCGTGGACTCCAGCGCTGTGATTGGCAGGAGGCGCGCTGACGTCACTCTCGCGCATGCGCACGGGAGCCGTCATTTACAGCATAATTCGTAAACTGCCCAGTCGGGCCGTTTCTTCACTGCGTATGTGTCAATGACGTCGGCACATGCAACTACAGGGAATATCTGTTAAACGGTGCAAGTTTAGGAGATATTCCCGGGACCTACAGGTAAGCCTGAATATAGGCTTATCTGTAGTTTAAAGTGGTTGTCATGACTTGACAACCACTTTAACTGGTGGATCCATAGCGAAATGGTCGCTTTGGATGCCGCCTGACCTTTCTTAGGACCCTCTGGAAAAATAAAAAAAGGCTTCAGTCTTCTGTAAGTCCACGGACCTTTTCAGATAGACATTAACGGCTCAAACCAAATCCAGAGAGTGCAACGCCTCTCCTCTGGAGAGGTAGGGTGAGGAAAAAAGGTAAAACGATATCCTGGTTGAGGTGAAAAGCTGACACCACCTTGGGTAACAAAGAAGGAAGGGGGCGCAGCACTACCTTGTCTTGATGTAACGTTAAATATGGCTCCTTTCAAGAAAAAGCTGCTAACTCTGAAACCCTCCTTGCCCAGGTGACCGCAAAAAGAAAGACTAACTTCCGAACTAAAAGGACTAAGGGAATTTCCCTTATAGGCTCAAAAGGCGACATCTGCAGTACTGACAATACTAGATTCAAGTCCTAAGGGCAAGGAGGAAATGCCACATGCGCCACCCCCTGAAGAAACGTCCTGACCAAGGAGTGTGTAGCCAGAGGCCTCTGAAAAAATACTGATAAGGCTGAGACCTGCCCCTTGATCGTAGCCAAGGCTAATTTCATATCCATTCCGGTTTGAAGGAAGGCCAGAAACCTTCCAATCGCACATTTGCGCGGATGCCACTTTTTGGCATCACACAATCCAATGTAGGTTTTCCAGACCCTGTGGTAAATTCTTCTGGTGGCAATCTTCCTAGCGTAAGGGTAGATAGTGCAGCCCCTGAGACCCCGTTCTCTCAGAACCGTGGCTTCAATAACCACGCCGTTAAACTTGGCACAGGTAAATTCGGGTGAAACACTGGACCTTGGGATAAAAGATTTGGACAAACCGGAAGGACTGTCCGCTGCCATCCTCACTACCTCCGGGTACCAGGCCCTCCTGGGCCAAGCTGGTGCTACAAGGATGACTGTCGCTGTCTCTTCCCCAATCCTCTGCAAGAGGTGAGGAAGTAGGGCGACCAGGGGGAAGGCATACATCAGAGAACTGGTCCCATGGAAACACCTGAGCGTCCACTCCAATGGCGAAGGGATTCCTTGCCCTGGACACAAACTGCTGGACCTTGTTGAAACGTGCCGCCAAAACCCCCCCCCCCCCCCCCCCCCCCCAACAGTCAGAATTCCCGAAAAACTTCGGGATGCAGGGACCATTCCCTGAAAGAATCTGTTGGCGACTCAGTCCGTCTTCCAATTCATCACCCCCGGGATGTAAATCGCGGAAAGCCTTGGCACATGCTCTTCTGCCCACCTGAGCAGCAGACACCTCCTTGTGCGCCAACCAATTCTTGGTGACACCCTGGTAGTTGATATAAGCCACTGCTGTGGTATTGTCTGTCTGCACCCTTACTGGGTGACCTCGCAATCCGACCGTCCAATATCTCAGAGCCAGCCGAATGGCGCGCAGCTCCAGGATGTTGATGGGAAGCTGCTGCTCGGCCCGAGACCATTTTCCCTGGACAGTGAGCTCTTCCATGACCACCCCCAACCTGAAATACTGGCGCCCGTGGTCACGATCTTCCAGAAAACTGGAAGAAAAAAGACCTCCCCTGTGTCAAGTTTTGGTGTACCAGCCACCAATTGAGAGACTGCCGTGACTTGGGACTCAAAGTCATGTTGTAATCCAACGTTTGAGTCTACCTGTTCCATTCTGCCCAAATGTTCAGATGAATTGCCAAACTGAAGGATGCCTCTGTTCCCTCACCGGGGCTCCGAGATCGCTGACCTTCCTTGAAGGCAATAATACCTTTGCCTGCCTTGTGTCCAATCGCAGGACCAGATAATCCAGGGACTGAACTGGATCCAAGGAAGACTTGCCCCAGTTTATGATCCAACCCAAGCTTTCTAGCAGCACCTGTACCGCCAAAGCCATATTGTACTTGAGCTTCTCCCTGGATTGGTCCCTGAAAAAAAGGTCTTCCAGGTAGCCCAAAATCAGGACCCCCCTTGACCTCAAAAGGCCCAAGACCGGAGCAAGCAATTTTATAAAGACTCTGGATGCAGTCGCAATTCCGAACGGCAGGGTCACAAATTGGTAATGCTGTTCTCCTATTGCAAAGCGCAAAAACCTCTGGTGAGGAAGGAAGATTCGCACATGTAGATATGCGTCTTTGATGTCTATTGACACCAAAAAGTCTGCCTGTTGGAGAGAAGAGACCACTGATCAAATTTACTCCATCCGAAAAGATCGTACCGTCGGATATCGATTCAGAGCCTTGAGATCCAAAATGGGTCTTACCTCCCCATTTGGTTTTGGCACTGTAAATAGGTTTGAGTAAAAATCTGTGCCCCTCTCTGTTGCTGGTACCTCCACAATTACACCCTGCAGGCTCAAGTGTCTTATTGCTTGGAGCAGTTGACTTTTTACAAGATCCGTGGGCATCCTGGATCTTAGGAATCTCCAGCTTGTAACCTTGAGACACTAGGGATACCACCCACCGCCCCTTCACAAGGAAAGTTTGGAGCTAGAATTGGAGGATCTTTGGGTCCAAGGCTTCTTTTGCCCCTGACCCTGTTTTCTCCTGAAACCAGGTCCTTGAAGCCATTGCGACTGCCTGGAACCTGAAAACCCAGAAGAGCCAGAAATTGAAGGCTTAAAAGGAAGGATGCTTAAGCTGGCTTTTTCACCGGCAGTAGAGTACTCTTACCGTCAAATATTCTAGATTTGTCCAGGTCTTCCCCAAACAGGCACTCGCCATGAAAAGGGAATACCGCCAGAAACTTTTTACCGGGAAGCTCAGCCAACCAGCTCTTCAGCCATAAAATCCTGAGCATACGCACAGACAAAAGAGCCATTCTGGATACCTGGTGTATTGAGTCCTTCAGGGCATCTACCGCAAAACATAAGGCCTGAGGTAAATCCAGAGACTCCTCCTCCAACTCCTCTTCCATGCCTGCTCGCATGGCCTGATCTTTTAAGGCCTGGCACACCCCTATTGCGGCTACTGCCGGCTGAATAGGAGAACCTGCTAGTGCTAAGGAGGCCCTTAATAAGGACTCCAGCTTCCTATCAGCCGGATCCTAAAATCCCTGTGCATTATCTGCAGGTACGGCTGGTACCCCCCCATTTCTATAAAAACTTTTCCTCCATAGGGTATAAGTTAAACCTCTTGGGAGGAATAAAACACCTGTCTGGGTGCTGCCAGTCAGAGTACACAACCTGCTCAAGCAGGGGGTACAGTGCAATCACCTGGGTGCTCTGAGGGGGCTTTAATGAACAAAGGGAGGAAAAAGACATCTCAAGAACCTGTAAAGGCAGCAATCTGAAAGCTGCAGGTACCTGGCGTGTCAAAGCACGTACAAGCAACTTCTGCGACTGAGCTACAGAAGACTGTTGGGCCTCACTAGACACTGACTCCTCCAAAGCAGATTCCCTCTGCTGGAACTTCAGCCAAATACTGCACTACTATCTCTTCCTCTTCATCCATCCATTCCTGCTCCAGCACTTGGGGGGCCAGGGGATGGAGACCTGCCACGCTAATTGTTACCATGTGTAACAGACGCTATCATCCCAGTGATCTTGCTCTCTAATCCTGCAAGCGCAGAGGACAGGTCCTCTTTAGTAATAAAAACTGAGGAGGAAGATGAGGTAGCAGCTACTAGGGCTGCAGAATTTAATCGATGCATAGCGATTCGACAGCCCGCGATGCGGCATAGATTCAGCGACCGTCAATCGTTTTGCACGTGAGAACGTAATCCGCACTCGCCGGAAACAGCGAAAGGAGCCGAGGGCGAGCCGCCCCTCTTCCGACATCATCCACAGCGGCGTTGCGGTGTGGAGCTGAGCTGGATGCTGCAGGAGGGGAGACCGAGACATGTGCAGCCAGCGAGTGTCACCAACGCCAGGTCCCAGGCCCAGCAGAGATACTCCACAGTCCTCACGCTGAGTGTCACTCAGGCACAGGGAGGCTGGCGCTGCTGCAGTGCAGAGCAGACCCGAACCAGGCCAGCTCTTGTCCTCCAGTTTGCTGCCTGAGACAGACCTAAGTGATCAAGGCTTGAGGCCTCAGGCCACCAGCGTCCCAGGCCGCGCTTGTCCCTCCGTCCTCACCTCACAGGCTGCTGCATGGGACCACCACAGACCAGACCACCAGTGCACCATTCATCATCAGGCAGGTACCTCTCATACAATCCTAATGAGTTATTAATACTACTAAAAATACTAGTACACTTACTATAGGGGTGCGCAATATAATGTTATATAGTATATCTTTTCTTTAAGCATCCATACTCCACGTCGTCTCTGTCCCACTGTGTCGGGATAATTTTTGTTTACGAATTTCTTTTCTATATGATATATTGTAATATAACGCGTGGGGATATCATTCACATGATCATAAAAATCATCATAATTATTGAGTAATCCTAACATACTCTCCATGGACGGACTACTACTTACCACGTGACCACCAGACCAGACACCACCAGGGTACGTCGTCGGACACTCCACTCCTGCCTCCCTGTTCGCGCCGGACCCTGCGACCACCGGACTCCGGAGTTCGGAACTAGTGAATCCAGACAGAGTCCGTCGTTTGACCTCCTGTTCTCGACCGGACCAAGCCCAGACGAGACGTGACGTCGTCGCGGTCGGAGGGACACGGACTCACTGTGAGTCGCACTCCTGACACCTCATAGAGACGACCCGGACCCTGG